>JAUPFT010000008.1:29037373-29557373 GCA_036936625.1 Parnassius smintheus behrii
TCAGGAACGATTTTAAATATGACAAAACACTTTGCGCCTACCCACCGAGTATGTACAAATTACTTACTTACATATTGGCCAACGTATTGTATAACCATTGCGATAAGAATAACATAATGGCCGTAGAGCAAAGGGGATGTCGCCGTGGTGCCAGGGGATGTAAAGACCATCTAATGGTTAATAAGGCCATATTAGAGGATGCACATCAAGCTCAAAAAACCTGAGTATGGCACGGATTGACTATCAAAAAGCCTTCGACAGTGTATCTCACGAATGGCTTCTTAAAGTGCTTGATGTCTATAAATGTCCATTAATAATTAAAATATTCCTTCAGTTGGCTATGCCACTATGGAGGGTGATCATGACAGCCCGTGGATCACATGATTCGGTTACCATGGAACCGATTTATGTTAGGCGTGGAATTTTCCAGGGTGACTCCCTCTCACCATTGTTATTCTGCTTAGCAATTAACCCACTTTCCTGTATACTTAATAAATACAAACTGAAAGGATATAAACTCAAAGACAGTTTCTGGATCAATCACCTACTATACATGGATGACCTTAAAGTTTATGCAAACAATAAGAGTAATTTGAAAGTACTGTTGGATAGTGTGGAAGTATTTACAAGGGACATAGGAATGCGATTTGGACTAGACAAATGCAAAACAATACACCTGAGTTCTGGGTATAGAAGCAATGCAATAGGAGAAGGTCATATTCTTTTAAGCGGGGAAACTTTTGAGCAACTTGCAATAGGAGATAAATATAAATATTTAGGAATACATGAATCAGGAAAGATAGAACACAGCATCATAAGAGATCCAATAACTAAAGAATATTTTAAAAGAATCAAGAAACTACTGAACACGCACCTTAACTCACGATATTTGATAAAAGGTATTAATACATACGCAGTCCCGGTTTTACTTTACTCATTTGGCATAATAAATTATAAAAATAACGATCTTAAGAAAATAGATATAAAAACAAGGAAATTACCAGCAATTAAAAAGGTACATCAGCTAAAAGCAGAAATAGAAAGGCTATACTTACCTGTAACACAAGGAGGAAGAGGTCTGATAAATATAGAGTACATGTATAAAGCGCAGATAGTAAAATATAAACAATATCTGAAAACAGAAAGCGATTATCTCATTAAAATAATAATGCAACACGACACACATAGAGATAAATATTCAATAATAAAAGAAGCACAAGAGATAGAAAGAGAAATACACTTAACACAAGAAAATACATGTATAGATAAAGAGCTTAAGATGGCAATAGTTAAAAGACACAATGAACTGTGGCGAAAAAAGCCCTTACATGGACAATTTCCTAAAAAAGTTTTAGATCAGGCCAATATGGACATAGAACTTTCATATCAATGGCTAAAAAGGCAATAGGTATCTCCAAGTACAGAATCATCAATATTTGCAATAAAAGACCAGGCCATTAATACGCAGCAACATCAACGCGACATTTAATAAATGAGCCAGTAGATGGAAAATGCCGTCTGTGTTCCTGTAAAGATGAAACCACACAACACATAATATCCGGATGTGA
The DNA here is from genome assembly GCA_036936625.1 of Parnassius smintheus behrii. Taxonomy (NCBI): domain Eukaryota; kingdom Metazoa; phylum Arthropoda; class Insecta; order Lepidoptera; family Papilionidae; genus Parnassius; species Parnassius smintheus. The sequence continues at coordinate 29,038,942 of JAUPFT010000008.1, forward strand.
CAAACTAGTAGGGACATATTACGTAAAACGACATGATAACCTTGTCCAGTACGTCTATTGGTGTCTGGCTAAAAAGAACAAAATAGAAGTTTCTAACCTCTGGTGGCAAGAAACCCTCATCCGACCACAAATTAAAGAAAATGAGTTTACTAAGATCATGTGGGAAATGCCCGTCCAAACTGATATTACCGTAACGCATAATAGGCCTGATTTGATATATGTTGATAAAACAAGTAATAAACATTCTTAATAGATATAACTGTACCATCAGACTACAATATAGGACCTAAGGAAATTGAAAAATTAAGCAAATACCACCTGCTAAAAACGGAAGTCAGTCGTTTGTGGAATACACAAGCAACTGTCATTCCCATAGTAATGTTACGAGCTTAGGGTTCGTGACAATAAAAATTGCCGATAAAATTACCTAAATTAACACTTTAATTTACTTTACACAAATTAAAACTTAAAACACTAATAATTAAACACACTAATTCACTTAATTCCGCTCCGAAGCTTCGCTCGTATTGCCAATTCAACTCTGCCTCGATCGCATCTTGCAGCGCCTATTTATTTAAATTAGCAAAGAAACATCCAGAATGTTCAAGTAAACACGCGCAAGGTACCGAGCGTTCGAGTTTCGACTAGGCGCTGTCAATTGAGAGATTTGTGATGTCATTCTCTGCAAAGCTCCCCTCGCTCTCGTTCCTGACACTAGATGGCGCTAGTTGTGTCGTCGACTTGAGCACGTAACACTGCCCCCTCCTAAGACATGCTCGTCCCGAGCATTATCTGCCCCATAATAACGCGCCAAGCGATCCACATGGACGATCTTAGGAGTCCCCCTTGCGCCTTTCTGTAACGGCTCCGCGATGTCAAGGGATGTTCGATCCCGTGGTGCACAAACATTGTACAATTTCGATGCTCCTCTATTCCGTGTCTGAAGTCCCCTCACAGCCGCACAACTTGTACATGTACGACACCAATCCTCCACATCGTCACGATAATGTAACCAGTAAAACTGTTCTCGGACCTTCAGTAGAGTTCGTTTAACTCCCAGATAGACTCTCGAAAGACCATTATGGAACAGCTGTAAAATATTCGGCACTTTAGCTTTAGGGACAACCATTTGCAAACGACAGCTGTCTCCTCGACCACTGTCCCATTTACGGCACAGGACTCCATCCTGAAGCAGCAAGCTGTCTCATTGGGCCCAATAGCTTTTCGTGGTTGAACTCATCGCTGAGACGTCCCTCCACTTAGGCTTGGTAGCACGGGCCTTCATCCATCCCAGAATCGGCTTGATGTCTGGATCTTCCTGCTGTGCATGTCGTAGGCTGTCCTTCCACCCGTTGCTGAGGTGGTCTGTCCTGAGCATCCTCACGGATACCACTTCCTTACTCTCTTGCCTACTACAATGGTTGCAATCTTCAGGACAAGGTCTTCTTGACGATGCATCTGCGTTGCCATGAGATTTCCCGCTGCAGTGTCGGATAGTAAAGTCGTATTTCTGCTGCTGCTGGGCGGTGCTGTTAGCCGCACTTCCTTTCTGAGACCGTTCACCTTCCCTTCCTGGGGTGTGCTTAGGGCAGCTGGACCGAAGATGGCCCCTTTCCCCACAGCCATAGCACCAAGGGCTGTATCTTTTGCTATGGTCGCGAACCGTAACTGCTGTAACCTCCCTAGCGTGAGGTGAACGATGATCCTGTCGCCGCCAGGCAGTGCCGTTAGCTGCACTACCCTCTCGAGATCGATCAACTCTCCTTTCCACGGTTCGCTTAGAGCAGCTGGATTGAAGATGGCCCTCTTCCCCACAGCCATAGCACCTTGGGCTGTATACTTTGTTGCGGTCGCGAACTGTAGCTGCTGCAACCTCCCTGATGCAATGGGAACGATGATCCTGCCGCACGGCTTCCACTTCCAGTGCATGGGCCAAGGCGTCCTTAAGCGTCTCGTGGTGCCCGAGTCTCACAGCAGCTCTGACTTCCAGGTCGCGGATGCCGTCGATGAATGTCTGCACCAGGTTCCCTTAAATGAGTGCAGGTACAGACCGGTATGCTTTCCGCACCAGCTTCTCCACGTCTAGAGCCCACTGCTGCAGGTTTTCGTTGATGCGCTGCACGCGATCTTCAAGCTGCGCGCGAAAGACGTGTTCCAGGTGAGCGTCACCATATCTCGCCTCCAATGCCTCAAGGAGCTGCTCATAAGTCACTTCCTCACCGAGAGCTTCCAGAACTGTTAAGGCCTGGTTGCGCAGGCCTAGTGTGAGAGCAGTCATGGCCCGACTTTTATTCCAGCCGTTCGCCTTCATAACAGCCTCGAACTGGATTTTGTAGGCTGACCAGGAAGAAGTACCGTCGAACGGTGGCACCTTGAACCCACGTAGCGAAGGTGTTGTAGCTACTACGGGAGCTGTAGCTCCATCTCCAAGTTTGAGTTCGTCCAGTGATTTCTTCACGTCAGCCATTACGTTGTCAACCCGATTGTTTACTTGGTCGATTCGGGTTTCGGCCTCCGACAGGCGGTTGTCATGTTGAGCAACCTTATCCTTCACCTCCCGTATCTCTTTTCCGAAGATAGCGTGAAGGTCCTTCATGAGGTGCATCTACTCTTCCTTATCGCGTTGGAGTTGCTCTTCTAAACGACGGGCCTGTTCCTCCTGCCGGCGGGCCTGTTCCTCCTGTCCGCCCCGCAGCTGCTGCAGCATCACCATCACAGCACCTAAGTCAGATGCCACAGACGTAGAAGCTGCTGACGGACCGGCTTCCGTGGCCGGCGGCTGGCCCTCAGACATCTGCGGCGTTGCACCACCAAATCTCCTCTGGTCCGTCTCCTGCTGGCGTTGACTTCGGGTACGGACACCCTCCGTCTCCTCCTTAGGTAAAATCGGCATTATTTTATCCCACTTCTGACACCAATTGTTACGAGCTTAGGGTTCGTGACACTAAAAATTGCCGATAAAATTACTTAAATTAACACTTTAATTTACTTTACACAAATTAAAACTTAAAACACTAATAATTAAACACAATAATTCACTTAATTCCGCTCCGAAGCTTTGCTCGTATCGACAATTCAACTCTGCCTCGATTGCATCTTGCAGCGCCTATTTATTTAAATTAGCAAAGAAATATCCAGAATGTTCAAGTAAACACGCGCAAGGTACCGAGCGTTCGAGTTTCGACTAGGCGCTGTCGGTTGAGAGATTTGTAATGTCATTCTCTGCAAAGCTCCCCTCGCTCTCGTTCCTGACACTAGATGGCGCTGGTTGTGTCGTCGACTTGAGCGCGTAACAGTAATAAGAGCAGCGGGAGTGGTAGCTAAAAGTATCAGGAAATACATAGATAAATTAGGTAGCCATATTAACATTAGTATCCTTCAAAAACAAGCAGCTATTCACACATCAACTATACTCACTAAAGTGCTAGGGGATACCGTATTTGTACATAATCAACCGGACCATCTACATATACAGATCACCCAACAGTCATTAAACATGCAGCATTCACCAAGCACAACGGATACAATAAACACCACAAATACATCGAATATACAACTTTCATTAAACATCCAAGAACAACACAGGCAAACCATGCAACAATCATTAGGCATAACAGACATACAACAATCATTAAATGCACCGAACTCCTCTAACACAAATTATAATCCGAATGTACAACAGTCACAAAATTCTCGACAAAAACGAGGACGAGGGAGGAAAAGAATGAGAAAGGACGAACAAAATACAGAAAATACATCTTGAATGAATCTTTTAAGTTCCGTAATAATTTTCATTAAATTACTTCTCAATATTGGAAAAAAGTACTATACAAAACTACAATATTATATTAATTTAAAACACATTAATGGGGATATATAAATACCTTTTTTTCTGTGGGATGCAGGACGGGGTATTTATTAAAACCGACGTAAGTCGTGAAGGTGTCTTAATATAATGTAATATAATATATATGTAGTATATTGATTGCATTTAGTTAAATAATTAAATATATATTTTTTGTATGTATATATGTTTGTAGTCTATGTATGTGTTGTTTCATATATATATATATATATATATATATATATATATATATATATATATATATATATATATATATATATATATGAAATGTGTATTCTTTTTTTTATCACACCAATGTGCCTTACCCTTGTAATTTTTGTGTAATCCTGTCCATTCACTGGTTGTCTGGAAGAAATTGCTATCAGCAATAAGACCGCCCATTGCATACTTCTTTTGTATATATAATTAGTAATTTTTTATATGGTCTGCAATAAAGAATATTAAATAAAAATAAATAAAATAAAATAAATTAGTACATATGCCATCAGAACATTCTGAATTTGTATTTTTAACATCATTATAATTTTACCTATATATCGTATTCATCAACCGGTGTTAAATAAATTGAATTTGGAAGTCTAGTTTTTGTATTACTGTATATAATTTTACTATTTATTTTGTTTGGCAAATTAATATAGTTGTTATTAATGGTTTCAGCTATTTTCATAGTTCGGTTATTGTGAATTTACTGTGTTTAATTAAATCAATTTGTTTATCTGCTGCTATATGCCCTAGTTCATTCTTAATAATTTTCCAGGTTGATTTTACAATATTTTTACTATTTAATATAAACTTATTATTACTATATTCTTAGCGTAATTGATACATTTTTAAAGTTTTCCGTAATTGTTACTATGATATTTTATTATAATTTTTTTATTTATGTAATATTTGTATCGTAATATTTCTTTCGTAAAACAATTTTTTTAATATCTTTCGATATCCAATTTATATGTGGTCTAATGTTAGATTTAATTATTACTATCAGAAAGCAAATATTGTAAGCAAATAGAAGAGTTCATAAAATTTATTAAAAGCTAAATTTTGGTAATTTTCCAAACACTTCAGAAAACGATAAATGTTCTAAATAATTCTGAAACTTATTAATGTTTTCTTGAGGATAACTTATTTTGAAAAACAAAAAAAAATTTGGTAGGAGGTATGAATTAAATTTCAATTTTATTTCAAAATCTAACTATTACTGTAACGGGCTAACTTATGTTAATTAGAATACTTTAGTTTGCTAGTATTATTTCTTAATGCCTTGTTTAGCATATATTTAGTATTACAGTTTATTAACAGAATTTGCAACAGTTTGCATAACTACTTTGTAGAATTGCGATTTTATGCGTTTATATGTACGTATGCCGAATCGAATAAATCATTTTTTATTTTATTAAAGTAGTAAACAAGCTAACAGTTACCTTAGTGGTAAAAGAATCAATTTATAGGAGAAGCCTTTGTCCAAAAGAGGACTTTTGATAGACTGTAATGTTTGGATAGATATAACTAGTGATAATCTATTGGCTATGATATTTATCATCGTCATCATTCATCATAACAGCCAATGAAAGTCCACTGTTGAACATATGTAGGCTTGCCTCACTTTGTTTAGGAGAATATCTGCTATGTGTTTAGTCTAAACACAAAACGTTACATTCACGACGAATGGGTAACCAGTTAAGTTGAGAGCGATAAGTAGACACATGATCATACTTTCGAAGATTAAAAAAGCGGCCAAGAGCGTGTCGGGCAACGCTCAGTGTAGGGTTCCATAGTTTCCCGTCCGTCACAGTAAGTGTTCCCACTTATGAGTTTGTACAAAAACTGTTGTTTCCATCCAAGTTCAAATCCATCCAAGTGAATCTGAATGACAGGGTGAGGAATTGTGTAATAAGAGAAGAGTGTGGTTTGCAAGATGATGTGGTGACCAGGATTAAGAAAGGAATGCTTCGGTGGTTTGGTCATGTGGAAAGAATGAATGAGGAAAGAGTGACAAAGAAAATTTATGGTGCAGAAGTGAATGGCAGAGTCGGAAAGGGACGTCCTAGGCGAAAATTTATCGACCAAATTGGCGATTTATTGAAAACGGGCCAAATTAGGAGTACCCTTAACCGACGAGCATGTATGCGTAGGTGTATGGATGTGAAGTAGGCAAGAGAGGTGTCTCAGGATCGTGCCAAATGGAAGTCTGTAGTCTCTGCCTACCCCTCTGGGTGACTGGCGTGAGTGTTTATGTTTATGTTTAATATTTGCCGAACTTGGCAGGCGACCTAACAACTCCTCTTCTCTAACTGGTATCAGGAAGACGCTGCTGGTTTGTTACCTATATCTTGGTTTGTTTTCCTCTTACGAACGAGGCCATTCAGATAACATTATTCAATCGGTTATTTTGCTTACCGAAGTTCTGTCTTTCGTAGCTATTCCGCTAGAACAAGTAAATAATAATTTTTTTAAATTACGCTTATCAGTGTAACATCAGGTGCGTTTGGCAGAAAAATGCGCTAGCAAGCGCTTGTAAGCAAAATGGCGATCGTAAGCGGTAAGCGCTGTCAAATCGTAAGTAGCTATTTTCCTCTAGGACGCGAAGTTAGTTTTAACCGGGGAACCTAACCTAATTTAAATATATGTTTGTAAAGTATACATATTAAAAACTTACCAATCATGAATTTTTAATAACATGTATATGTTTATTCATGTCATTATATTACTTAAAACTAATATTGCACAAAACAACTTATAAACTCTACATCAAAACAAACAAAATAAATAAGCAAAATGGCGGATTGTGTCAGCGCTACTGAAGTAGCAATCGTGTCCTGGCCGAAAACTATTTCAGCGCTTGTAAGCGCTTGCTCGCGCTTTTTTCTGCCAAACGCACCCATTGTATTGAACACAGTTGCTGTTGGTTTGCATACTTTATACGTTTTGGTGTCCTCATTAATTCAATGACGTCTGAAAGATATAACAAAATTGTAACCGCTATTATTAAGTGCGTAAGCGAGCAAGTTGAACATTCAAATCACACTATTGTTGTTTTAAGGAATACCTATCTTCTTAATGGATTTCTTACATACATACAAACTTTACGTGTTAGAGCCATGCTGCAGTTATATTAGTAGTATAGTTGTAGCACGAATGGGTCGGCTCGACTGGGGAAGGACCACGCTCTCACAGAGTACCAGCGTAAAATAGTAGCTTAATGCTGCTGTGTTTCGTATAAGTGTAGAGAACCGGAGACCCTATTTCTGGAAACGAGACATTCCATCTTAGTCCTCACGGGTAACAACGCATCTGCAGTTTGATTTGTAATCGAGGATAGATGTAGACGTTTATGGGCCGCAGCAACCACTTACCATCAGGTGGACTGTGTGCTCGTTTGTCACCCTATTCTATAAAAAAATAACTTGTAGAAAAACCAGAAGATATTTATCTTGTGGTCTGGGGTAGTTATTTAATCATAATTAAGAAAATTTTTAAGTGAGTGACATTAATTCGTACAAAGTACTTATTTGTTATTTCGTTATACAAGTTTTCTTGCTCCATTTTGTTTTAGTCACAAAGTATGTTATAAAATTAGGAATTCGATTAATATTTAAAATTTTATAAAGTAATAGACATGTCAGAAAAACTTGTTAACAAAACCGTTTAATATATAAAATTGTAGGACTGTAACAAAGTCCTCGAGAATGCCCCTAATGTGTTATTTAAGTAGAAAAGGTTAATAAAATCTCTTAGAAAAGTTACAAAAGTTTCATTAGCAAAATTACTAATGTACCCTTTGAAAACCTTTAAATATTATAGTTCATTATACTATGGAAAATAATGATAAGAATAATTACAATTATCCGTAGATGCTTTGTGTATTTATCCTAACATAATTAATACCTTAAAATAATATTGAACAAAAAACCTTAATAAAACTTTATTAAAAAGTCCCCTATTTCCTTCGTAATGTAGAAACTCCAACGTACTCATATTATTGTTCAGCAACGCAACGTTTGTGTTTGAAAGCTGTATTGAAATACACTCTTTGAACTTTCAAAGTAAATGTTATTTACTTTTAAGGTAGCGTTTGGTTCTCGTTTCACAGTTTCACGGTACGTTTTAGAATAATATAACGGATATTTTATTCCAATAATAATATTTCTATATAATATAACCTGAAGCAAAAAATAACAATGTATAGTTATGCTGCTAAGACTAATAGAGACGGGTTAAAAGTGGATAAACTTAAGTTAAGTTAAAATAATTAATATCACAATTCAAATAACACAGATATAAAATATTAATAATTAGAAAAATTGCCGATATGTTCTGAACAAATTCAATGGAATATAAAAGACAACTTTATTTGTTCTAAGTTTATCAAAGATGCCAAAAAATAATTATCCATGATCCCCGTAATATGATAAAATGATATGTGGAGTTTGGATGTGTAATTCGGTAGGTGGTAGGCACTTTAAACTAGGTAAGTAGTTTAAAAAGCACCTCCTACCCTCTGTCAATTACGTGCACTATATCTGCAACCACTAATCCCAACACCACTACACTGAGAAAGACACACCACTGTCTATAATACAATTACACGCGAATTTTAGCTAATAAATATTTTTACATCTGTAGTAATGGATTTTTGCAAATTAACGCCTGATTAAACTGTTTATCTCATAACTTTTTTTAACGTCTGTTCATATGTGGTTAATAAATAAACGAATAATGTGTAAACGATGCGTATATTCGTAAAAACGTTGATATTATGTGGATGCATACGTTTGAGCAAGATGTAAACCCATCCATCTTTCCATCCATTACAGCCTACAAAAGTCAACTGCTGAACGCAACGGTTTTGTTATAGTTGCCCCGCTTGGTAAGCGGGCTAACAACCGCAGGTTTTTATAATTTTAAATTGTTATAAGGAAGATGTGGCTGCCCATCTCCTGTCTCAGTCTCTCTGTCGTGTCGTCTCTTACGAAATCTACTGAATGATATGGGGTAGTGAATATTCTTACATCGCCACTACATGGTTATGTAAATTTAAACAACATGTATATAACCTTTCCCAACTCAGCAACTATATAATAACGTGCAATAAAACTTCTCATAATATGTGTGTAATTTAGGTTAATAATTAGCATAAAGGTATACCTACATACATTCCGCCTTAAATAATAAAATATCTGTCGTTTTAAATATATCGAGTAGTATGATACATTAAATAAAAGGTCAACTAGATTAGTGTCTCAGTAGGTTTGAACAAATAAACGCCCCGACCGTCATTAGACTTGACCCGGTAATTTACGGAAAACCTTGTCACAATTCGCTAATCGTAGTCACGTTTTAACCGCTGTCTGTTATTTGTCAAAATTACATTTCTTGAACAATAATAATTTATAATTTTTAACACCGCACTTTACTTGCAATTGTTTACATTTTTATCATAGGTAGCGCAAACTATCGATAGTTTTTTTAATGAATAATCCTGACCAACTAGCACAAAGTCCAGTTGATATCAAGTGGTTGCTGTGGCTCAAAGACACCTTTTTATTCTCAAAAAAAGTTACACTACACTAGAATTATCTCTGGTATAGTTGAGGGAGTTTATAAACAAAAATTGCACAAGGAGAAACTACCAGACCCAAAACAAGTATTTGTGGGCCAATACTTGTTCTGAGTGGGATTCTAACCCGCAACCCTTAGCGGCGCAGCTAATTGTCAAGCCACTGCGCTACGAAAACGTCAAACAGCTCCACCTATCATCGATTAAGGATCCAAAAATGTAAATGCGTTATCGAAGTAGTATTCTCCACACTCACCTTATGAAACACAGCTGCATTTAGCTGCTTTTTTACGCGTGTATTCTGTATGAGCGTAGTACTTTTTCGTTAATACATTTGGTTGTAATCATAAAACAGCTGCAGTATAGTTACATCATGTCAAAAATACTGTCGTCAAACACGTTGGCACAAAAAAAATATCGAAAAACCAGCTCTTGTACTTTTCTACTTAGGTAATGCTTTTTAATGGCATCTAATAAACAGTATTAATAAACACAGAGACAGTAAAAGTTGAAAAAGTATACGTATTAAATTACATTACCTAAACTATGTTAAATTAGTAGAAAAAATTTAAAACATGTTTTTATTGAAATGAAATATCTCAAAAGAGATAATAAACTTTAAATTAAATCAACTCATCAATTCACACAATTTACATGATATAAAAGCTTATCGCGAGATTTATGTGTTTTATAAAACCTTTTTTTTTCTTAGAATTACCTGCATAAGTCAATATGTAGTTACGTATTATATTCTTGTTTATGTATAGGTACAAAAATGTAAATTAATGGGTTTGATTTGATTTAAATTTTAGTATCTTCGTTTTAGAGCATATCAATAAAAGCTTGTTCTTAAAAATGTTTTCTTTACTATTTATTTATTTTCCATTTTTTAAGTTATTGCTGGACATTTTTTTAAATCTCTTAATTTAATTTAATGCGTCATTGTTGACTTTGATCATCATCTTGATTTTTTTATCGCCAGCAGTTGATCCTTGTCGGTCTCTACATTTGTTCGAGCACCACCAAACTATCCCTAAATTTTGTCGAGTTATAACTCTTTAGATTTAGTATGGTAGCCATATTGTTTTCCGCCATTTAGAATTTTTTTCACCACTATAATCTACCTAGAGTGTTGGCGTAGCCTAAGAAGAATAGTAAGACTGTGGTGTAAGCCTATATTAGATAAGATGCGATAAGATGCGATAGTATAGGATAGGATATATTGATAGTTATAAGTAAATGTAGGCTGTTTTTCCTAGGCACTTTAGAACAATGAATTAAAAGACGCCAAATAAAATATTTAACAATATTATCCAGTTATCCAGTAATGGAATCCTCGGCGTCGACATTTCGAGTGACGTGCAGTTTCGTGGTCACTTGAAAGAGAAGACCAAAGTGGCCTCTTAAAAGCTTGGCGTGCTCAGCAGAGCGGGACAGTATGTCATGCCAGCACACCGCCTGCAACTTTAATAGACGCAATTTCAGCCGCACATGAATTACTGTTCCCATGTCTGGGCTGGGGCTCCCCAGTGCCAGCTAATTCCATTTGATTGTATCCAGTGCAGAGCCATTCGAACCGTCGAAAGATACATATATATTATGCATATGTAATGTTAAAAATTATCAGTGCATTGTGCAGCACAACAATATTTCAAACAAGATTAATTCATTTACAAGTCAAAAAAATGTAAAATGTAAGTAATTTCTGCAGATTACCGTATCTGCAGTTATTATAATAGCCAAGCTCAGCAGATACGTGACGATCTTAACTAACTGAGGATAAATATGAAAAACAAAATCAGATTAAATATAAAGTCAGCTTTGCTCGACTTAGAGCTTAGAAGATAATAAAAGTTATAAAAATACTTTATTTAACTTTCTATTCTATACCATTAAAATTAGTTCTATAAAACAAAATTTAAAATAATTGAATGTTAATATCATAAAATTAAGTGATTAAACTTACTCGTACTTATATGTATTTTTATTGCATTTCCCTAAATCGCCACCACCCTGGTGGCGGTTTAAGGAAATCCATCATTTCATTCTGATACCTAGATCTGATGATAGAAGAGCAGCGTCGAAAGTTCGAAACATCTGGTACAATTGAAGGGGCCGATGACTAGCAGTGGACTCTTAAAGGCTGATAAAAAAGAAGACGTACGTTTCTAAGCTAATAGATTTTCGATTTATCAATTTTTGGGAGGGCTTTCAGCAGTAGATTTTTACGGGCTGGTGATATAAAGTATTTAAAATATTCTGAAGGTATAAAATTTCAAAATATTTAAAAAATTCCGAAGAAACAAAAACCTGATGGTATGATAATGCTGATATATTTTTCTAAAAGAATTTAATGATGACGATCACGATGACGAGCATACGTCTGAATTATAAAGGCATTCACTTTCAATATGTTTTACTAATGCCACTTTTAGAAGTAATTCTATTAACAATTGTCATTTTAAACAAAAGGCATCCTATGTTGCTAATGGGACTTGCAACAACGTTTCCCTAATTAGTTGTTATGAATCACACCGCCCCAAACAGAACAACTATACGTCCCTTGCTAGAAGCTCCAGAATAACCATTGTCACACAAAGTAAGATTGGAATCCTCAACCTCCCTATATATATATATATATATATATATATATATATATATATATATATATATATATATATATATATATATATATATATATATATATATATATATATTCCATACTCTTTAGATTTATATACTCTTACATTTTTATAAAGAGTAAAATACTATTATTGTCACAGATACTATATAAAAATGTGTTTATTGCATAGAGAAGTACGGACGCTGATGTTCCATGATGCTCTTGGCGTTTTCCACATCGTCCCGTGACAATCGTAAGAAGCGACAGAGAAACAAACCAGGGGATGAGTAGCAGCGTCTTCCTGGTCACGACTCAAAAAATAAAAACTGCAGTCGCCAACCCACTTGCCAGTCGTAGCAACTATGGTACATATCCTCCCAATAAGGCAATCAATGAGGAAGGTCTATATTTAACAGTGAACTTTTAATGGGCCGTAATAATCCTGATGACATGTATAGAACATAAACAAACACTTGCACATGAAACTATTATTTCAAAACGAAAATACTTGTTTCCTGCGGGCTCCAAACCGCAAAGGCACATACACATTTTAAATATTTTCTTTCTTTTGATATTATAAAGATATATTTGTGCAATATGCCATCAATGCCTAGTGAAACTCGTCAACTTCAAGAAAGGCAGCAACAACGCTCTATTGAAGTTGAAGAACTAATCACAAAACAAACTTATAGTTTTTTTTAATTAAAAACGAATAAATGTAAATCATAGTATTTTAATTTAATAAAGTATTAAAATAGTGTGTAAGGTACGGGCGGATGAGGATCAGGCTTCGGTAGAATAATTGGCGGACATTTTGTACCAAATTCCAAATGGGATCCGCTACAATATAGAAGCTAGATAAAAACAATACAATATAGAAGGTAATATTAACAAGAAGAAGAAACTACCAGAAGAAGCTCTGGAGAAATAGTGCATCCAATAGGAAACATTTTCACCCCAACGGAAATTTTATATTTTTTATATATTTCCATCCGGTAGAAAAAATTTTCTACCCAGCTATCAAAATAAAATAGACTTTGTGTGTTCTCATTTCTCTCCAGATATACCAGCCATAGTCAACATACTACCCACTACCAGGATGAACCAGTATAAATTATTTTGTTTCGCATTAGCGGTTGTGTCACTGTCACATCATAATAAAATCTACCTCGTCTTCATATCCTGTGTACAATATTCTAAGCAAAAAGAGGCAAATCACAAAAATCGCTTTAGCGAAATTACCATCTTAAATATACCAGACCCAAATTATTTAGCCTGCTAACTGGCAACAAAATTTATGGTGAGAAATGGTAGCTGGTACGATCGCCACTCACGGTAAGTACCTGTCAATGGGAAAGCACTCAACTACATATGTCAAGCAATGTTCTGCAAAACTGAAATAACAAACAATCGCACAACCTATCTAACCATAAGTAACACACATAGATACCTGCAATAAATAAGGCTAAGATACAGATAAGTTGTCATCCAAGATGGAATGCCTCACATTCTATAATTCTACTGGCTCTCTCTGAACTCAGTAGTACATATATTGCAATAGTGTAATATGTACCCACTCAGACGGACTCCAGGTTGAAAGAGTACTACCATCTAGTAAAATACTGATGTAGAAGAACAACACATTGATATAACATCAATACCTTACTTAGAAGACTTACCTTAACCAGTCAAAGAACATGTAGGAGTAAACAGGGTAATCTTAGTGTTAGTATGTTTTAACTCTAAAACAGTAGCACTTATTCTCCGATATCTTTTATTTTTATAGAAGAGGGGGCAAACGCGCATACAGTTCACCTGATGTTAAGTGACTAGCGCAGCCCATGACCAACCGTAACCCCAGGGGAATCGAAGGTGCGTTGCAAGCCCTTTAGAAAGGAGTAAGTTCTTTTCTTGAAGGTCCCCACGTCGTATCGGTCCGGAAAATCGCCGATGGTAAATTATTCCACACAGAGGTCGTACGCGGAAGAAAACTATAAAGTAGCAAAATGAAGTATATGGCCTTTGTGTACATCACATTTTTAGGTTAGGTAAAGTTCTATAGATATTCTGGCAAAGTCTAAGCACTATTAATTTTTGTAAATAAAAGGTTAAAGTTACGTATATAACGTCCCACTGCTAGAAACAGGCTGCCTCTCACTTCTGAGAGGGTTTTGTAAATAAAAGAAGAAGATTTACACAACATTTACATGTTCCTTTTATTTATTTTTTATAAGAGGAAAGTTAGTTAAGAAATATAAATAAAACTAATAAGGTATAAAGTCAACCAAAATTAACTATTATATTTCTTGCAAAGTTAAATTCCATTCCAATGTTAATTTGTTTTCTAAGACGACAAAGGTATTGTAATAAAGTTACTTAACTACGCCTTTTAATCGCTTTGCCACCAATAATCATTTGTGTGTCTTTTATGTGGCTTTAACTCAAGGAGTAAGTAGACAATCAATGACTCTCGTATTATGATCCTCTAATCTATATGGTTTTTGCTTAAAATGGAATTGCTTTATGGATTTGAGTACGAATAACTATAATAATATGTTATATTGTGAAGAATAGGTATAATGATAAAGTTTATTTATTTATTTTTATTTAAAAACTTAAACGTAACACTATAAGCTAAAGGGGTACATAGGGCGGACTTAATGCCATGTGGCATTCTCTGCCAGTCAACCCTGGGTGCCAAGGACAATTGTTGGCAGGTGCGAACATTATACGTAAATAATTATATTAAAACATATACATACATTAAAATATACATATATGCAAAGTACATACATACACATTACATTTAAATATATACACATATAGTATAAAAATACGTACAAAAATACACACATATATATATATATATATATATATATATATATATATATATATATATATATATATATATATATATATATATATATATATATATAGTACCCGGTTGACCGAGCTTTGCTCGGTATTTTTCGCTCGATTTTTTTAATTCGTGTGTTTTGGAAATTATATTTAGATACAAATTACATACTGATGAATTATAAATAATATTTTTTGATCTTAGCGACATAACAGAAAAAACTGAACTGGTTATTTGAATAAAAAATCATGAGTGTAATTAGTTTAATTTAAATTTTCGTGTTTTTAAAAAATACTAAAAAAAGGGCTCGAAAAAAATATATTTTCTCAAAAAAGAAAGAAACTTGAAAAAAAAAATAAAAAAGTCGGTCGGTCGGTCTGGGTTCGAACCGGGGTTTTACGATTTTGTGACCGCCCATTATACCAATAAGCTATTTATAATCATTACCAAACTGTCAAAATTTACCTTCTTATTCTAACTATATTGTAGCAGTTTTTAATTGCCTAAAAACACGGACAAAAAGACATTTTCTAAAAATAAATCTTAGCTAGATCGATTTATTATCCCCGAAACTCCCTGGACACTAAATTTTATGAAAATCGTTGGAGCCGTTTCCGAGATCCCGATTATATATATATATACATATATACAAGAATTGCTCGTTTAATAGTATAGGATATATATATACATGCTTACAAACTTCGTAAATAAATATGCAAATGAATGATATATGTAATATGATGTTTGAATAATATATAATGAAATAAATATCTGAAGTAAAAAAGAAGAAAATAAAGACAAAAATTAAGGAAAATAATGTTAATTAGTAGTTTCCTTCAGGTAATGTTCTCGGAGAAGACCTTTGAAGACTTTTTTATTTGTGGCATTCTTAATATCGTTGGGGAGGGTGTTCCAAAGTTGTATGGCTTGTATCGTAAAAGACGACCTAAAAAAATTTGACTTATGCTGTGGAAACCTTAACCTCAGACGGTTTGACTGTCGGGATGTTCGACCGTCGATCGGATGAAAAAAATGAAAATTATCCTCAAGATAAGAAGGCGACCTTGGATCGTTTAAAATTGAATAAAGTACAAGTAAAATTCTAGAGCATCGCCTTTGACGTGTAGGTAGCCATTTAAGCTTTGAACGATATGATGATATGTGGTCATACTTACGTAAACCAAAAATAAATCTTATGGAATTATTAAGAAGGCGCTCCAACCTGTTTAGAAGATTTTCTGATAGATCTGGGTAACATACATCGGCATAGTCGATAATAGGTAGAATAAGGGAATGAACCAGCGTAAGTTTGGTTTTGAAAGGTAGGAAATTTTTAAGACGATAAAGGGAACGCAAGGTAGCAACAACTTTACGACTAACTTCAGAGATCTGCAATTTCCAGGTCATAGTTTTATCCATGTACAGGCCAAGATTTTTTATGGAATCACAATATGGAATCAAACTTCCATTATAAATTACAGGAGAGAGATTTCCATAATCAAACTTAGCCTATAATTACGAACTTCCGAATATTATAACTTTGCATTTGGCAGGATTAACAGAAACGCCATATTTACATGACCATTCTCTTATGGCTTCCAGGTTATCATTTAGTTTGTGTATTACAAAGTTAAGATTATTTAAGCTTGACTGTACATAAAGCTGGAGATCATCCGCATACAGATGGTACGAACAATCTAAAACTGAGGAGATAGACTTTATAAATAAATAAAACATAATAAGAGAAAGTATTCCGCCTTGCGGCACACCAGATTCAATTTCAGCCCATGCAGAAAACCACTGACCTGAGCGAACCGATTGCTGGTGACCGCGAATATAAGAAGAAAACCATTCCAAGGCTGGGGATGAAAATCTAAGGTGTTTAAGGATGGATAGGAGGATACCATGATCCACTGTGTTGAAAGCGTTTGAAAAGTCAATAAACACCACCACTGTTAATTTTTGCTCATCTAAGCCCTTTCTTATATCGTCTGTGACTTTGATAAGCGAAGTGGTAGTACTGTGACCTGAGCGAAACGCCGATTGAAATTCATTCAGCAGGTTATGTTTTGCAGCGAATACAGATATTTGTTTAAAAACACAGGCTTCCAGAACTTTAGAGAGGTATGGGAGAATTGAAATAGGACGAAAATGGTTAGGGAAAACAGGATTAGGTATTTTAGGAAGAGGTCTTACAAAAGCCTTTTTCCATGCAGAAGGGTATTGACCTGAGTCCAGAGAATAATTTATAATGTGTGTTATAGCTGGAATAACTATAACAAATAAAACTAACCATTTGCTTACTAATTTCATCAAAACCCACAGCCTTGGATTTAATGGCTAACAGAGCTTTTTTAATTTCATCCTGAGTAACAGGGGAGAAACAAAAGTCAGGGATCCGGAGAGGCTGCATTGATTCTATAGAAGCAATAGTTTGAGAACGGACTTGAGGGCCCAATGAAGTAATAGAAACAAAGTGACGATTAATGTCATCCAAATTGAGAGAGGCGCCATATTCCGGAGAATTAGATTTATTAATTAGGAATTTCCACAAATCAGTGGGCGAAGAATTAGTTATTTTGTTAATAATGTTTTTCTGGCCGATTTCACTCGTGATCTTAATTTAAAAAAATAATTAGATGCACAAGAAATGTAGTGTTTATAAATGTACGAAAATGTCATTCTATCTCATATATTTATTAAACCTCATATGATATACATTATTAGTGCCGTGTAGTGGCGGTTAAGAATATCCACTACCCCATATCTTCCCGTGGGTGTCGTAAGAGGCGACAGAGGGAGACAGGCAGGAGATGGGCAGCAGCATCTTCCTGATGACAACTGTGACGTAATAAAAAACTGCGGTTGCCAACCCGCTCGCCAAGCGTGGCAACTACGGCAAATACCCCCCAATGAACAAATACACAAAAAGACGGCCCCCAGTCCCCGGCGGCCCCGCTATTCCTGGCTACGGTGGCGACCATGGTAACGGCGGGGCAGGGGGTGCTAAGAATCTCCGGTGGAGGTTCGGTTGCCACCTACGACGACTCGACCTGGCAACATATAACGCACGCACCCTGAGGACTGACGAGAAGATACTGGAGCTGGAAGAAGAGGTAGACAAGTTGCGCTGGCATATTATTGGATTATCCGAGGTCCGAAGAGAGGGGGAGGACACGGCAATCCTCGAGTCCGGCAACTTGTTCTATCACCGGGAGGGCGACCATCTGTCCCAAGGAGGTGTCGGATTTATCGTCCACAAGTCTCTCGTCAACAACGTTGTAAAGATTGGGAGTGTGTCGACGAGGGTCGCGTACCTGATACTCAGAATCACCAAACGGTATTCGCTGAAGGTCATTCAGGTTTACGCACCAACCTCGGCACACCCCGATGAGGAGGTGGAGGAAATGTATGAGGATATTTCCAGAGCCATACATTCCTCCAAAACCCACTACACGGTGTTGATGGGAGACTTCAACGCAAAACTAGGCACAAGAGAAAGCGGTGAGCTGAAGGTAGGGAAATTTGGAGTAGGGCAACGGAACCGAAGGGGCCAGCAGCTGGCCGACTTTATGGAGAAAGAGGGACTCTTTATGATGAACTCTTTCTTCCAGAAGCGGCCCCACAGGAAGTGGACCTGGTCGAGCCCCGACGGTTCGACAAAAAATGAGATTGACTTCATTATGACGACCAGACGCCAACTGTTCAGTGATGTCTCAGTGATCGCAAGGGTGAAAACTGGCAGCGATCACCGAATGGTTAGAGGCACACTGAACCTAAACGTTAAGTTGGAGAGGTCTCGTCTAATGAAATCAACGCTCCGTCCCCCTCGTGCTCTAATCCAGAATCCCGAAACCTTTCAGCTCGAGTTACGTAACCGCTTCCAGTGCCTAGAAGATTGCAATGCAGTGGACGATATGAACGACAAGCTCGTGGAAACTGTCCATGCGGTCGGAGCTAAGTTCTGCAAGACCCGCCGCAGAAGAACACAAAAACTCTCCGATCACACTCTTAATCTCATGGCTGTTAGACGGGAGATGAGGCTGCAATCGTCAACAGATTTGACAGCATACAGGCAACTGAACAGACAGATCTCCAAGTGCATGCGGCGAGACTTACGCAACTTTAATACTTCTCGTATTAAAGAAGCGATCGAGCGGAACCAGGGCTCCAAAGTCTTTGCCAGAGATCTGTCTGCCAGAAGGAGCCAACTGTCAAAGCTGAAGACTGAGTGTGGCAACATCGTTTCCGGGACACCTGAGATTTTGAGTGAGATTGAGAGGTTCTATGGGCAGCTGTACACATCATCGTTGGAGCCACACGCAAGTGTGAGTAACGATCCAAGAGCAAGTCTTATCCGACACTATTCCGATGATATCCCGGACGTCAGTCTAAGCGAGATTAGAATGGCTCTCCAGCACCTTAAAAACGGCAGGGCCCCAGGTGAGGATGGAATTACAGCGGAGCTTCTGAAAGCGGGTGGAACACCGGTACTTGTAGTCCTTCAGAAGCTCTTCAATTCCATCCTCCATGGTGGCACTACTCCAGAGGCGTGGAGCAGAAGTGCGGTGGTCTTGTTCTTTAAGAAAGGCGACAACGCTCTCTTAAAGAACTACAGACCGATTTCCCTTCTGAGCCGCGTCTACGTGCTGTTTTCGAGAGTCATTACGAATCGTCTCGCACGCAGACTTGACGACTTCCAGCCTCCCGAACAAGCCGGTTTCCGAAAAGGCTTCAGTACCATAGACCACATACATACCCTGCGGCAGATTGTACAGAAGACTGAAGAGTACAATCTGCCACTTTGCCTGGCGTATGTGGACTATGAGAAAGCCTTTGATTCCGTCGAAATTTGGGCGGTGCTACAGTCCCTTCAGCGGTGCCAACTTGACTGTCGGTATATCGAAGTGCTGAAGTGTTTGTACAGTAGGGCTACGATGGCTATCCGAGTACAGAACCAGAGCTCGAAACCTATCCAACTGCAGAGAGGTGTAAGACAGGGTGACGTTATATCCCCGAAACTCTTCACCGCTGCATTGGAAGACGTTTTCAAGCTACTGGACTGGAAAGGATACGGTATTGACATCAATGGCGAGTACATCACTCACCTTCGATTTGCCGACGATATAGTCCTTATGGCAGAATCGCTGGAGGACTTAAGCACTATGCTCAATGACCTCAATAGTGCCTCCCAACGGATAGGTCTTAAGATGAACATGGACAAAACAAAGATCATGTTCAATGTCCATGTCACACCTATGCCGGTAGTTGTTGGGAGCACTATGCTCGAAGTTGTTGACGAGTACGTTTACCTGGGACAAATAGTCCGACTAGGTAAGTCCAACTTCGACCGAGAGGTCAATCGACGGATTCAACTCGGCTGGGCAGCGTTCGGGAAATTACGACATATCTTTTCGTCAGGTATACCTCAATCTCTAAAAACTAGATTGTACAACCAGTGCGTGTTGCCAGTGATGACTTATGGATCTGAGACGTGTTCCTTCACTGCTGGCCGTATGAGGACGCTTAAGGTCGCTCAGCGAGCTATGGAGAGGGCTATGCTCGGAGTTTCTCTGCGTGATAGACTCAGAAATGAGGATATCCGCAGTAAAACCAGAGTGACCGACATAGCCCAACGGATTAGTAAGCTGAAGTGGCAATGGGCCGGCCATATAGCTCGAAGAACCGATAACCGATGGGGAAGAAAGGTTCTCGAGTGGCAGCCTCGTACCGGTAGGCGTAGTGTAGGGCGACCCCCCACTAGATGGAGTGACGACCTGGTAAGACATGCAGGAAGTCGATGGATGCAGGTGGCTCAGGACCGTGCTTTGTGGCATTACTTGGGGGAGGCCTATGTTCAGCAGTGGACTTGTGAAAGGCTGTAATGATGATGATGATGATGATGATGATATACATTAAAGATAACAATGGCTCTGTATTTTAATGTTTTTGTTAGAATAGACCTTTTATTACATTTGACCTTTAAAAATGACCAGACCCGGAAACCAACTACACTAAATTAACATTACCTAAAATTTATAATTAATTAATTATAGAATATAACTTTAAGTAATAATCTAATGATTGTTGAAAATAACGTAATAAAATAGTGTAATTTTTATTCACAGGGATCAAGATACACGTTTAATCTTAATTAATTTTACTTACAGTTTGGACTTCATTTACAGGATTAGTGACCTTTGTGTTCTGAAATACGTAATATCCTTCTACAAGATGTATGAGTTGACAAGTTAAATTAGTTAAATAAGGATGTTTTAAACAGTTAATAATAATATTTTACAAACTTAGGTTCGGTCATGACTGCCAGCCTCAATGGAGACTAAAGGTCTGCACCGTATAGTAAGTGTATTCGTTAGCACTATCTATTCCCTCACTCTCAAATATTCCAATATTTCCGACCGAGGCACGAGGCAACATTACGAGGTAACGTCGCCGACGATCTGAATGTGGGTTGCTACCGAGAATTTCTTGTCAGAAAAACCCAATAACTGTTGACCTGACCCGGAATTCGAACTTGGGACCACTCATGATAACCAGTCGCGTTTACGATGACTAGACCAACGAGGCAATTGTTACTTTTTACAAAAATTCCAACTCCATTTGAGATCTGACCCTGAAGTTTTACAACAGTTAGCATCAGACATAATCTTCTATTACCGCATTATTTTGGCAATATTACCACAATTTCAGTTTACGAATGTAGCGGCTTAATTTATCTTTTATGTTTATTACAGCCGTTCAATCTTATTTCTATATCCTTAATAAAAACTTATGTTTTATAAGCCATAATTATATCTTTAATCCTTACAGGATAATAAACTTTTTGGCATTCTGAATGTAGAATAAACAACTGAGCTTAAAATATGTTTCCATATAACGTACCTGCGGGTAATAACGCCTAGCGAAGGTAAATTCGAAATAAAATGAAAAATATCCAATTTGGCGTACAGTTGGTTTATTACAGTTTCCATAACGTATGCGTTCATACAAATTGTAACATTTGCCACAAAGAAAAACGAAACCAAACATTTTTAAAATCCTTGCTAGTAGGTAGAGCCAGAGTAGAGCCAGGTAGCTCAGATGTTTAGCGCTTGCTATAAATTTCACAGTACGCGAGCAAACCGGTTTCAATCCCCGCCGGCACTAATGAAATTGCTAATTGCAATTTAAAATGCTGATTTACCACGTGCTCGGCGGTTAAAGAAAACATCGTGATGAAACTTGCATGTCTGAGGAATAAGAAAAATAAATATTTTGAAAACATGTGAAGTTCCCTAACACGCACTGGGGCAGCGCGGCGGACAATTCCTTGCCCTAATAAAACTTTCTAGGGCAGGATAATAAGGCCTACTGATTGAACGAACTCAAATAATCATACTATACAATACATATTTAATATTTTTGTAATAATCAAACTTATTTAAGTCTTAACGTATATGTTAAGACTAAAAATTGTAAAAAAATATGAATTGCCTAAGAGCGCTTAAAGTCAGTATTATAATAAAGATGAAGAAACTGACAAAAAAGATCGTGATTATCATCACACCGTAGGTTGTGTCTCGAGTTGAGCTGAGCTTTTGGATGAGTTGAGTATTGGGTTGATTGTTGGGTTGAGTGTCCTCCCAACCTAATTTCTGCCACAGCAACCAGTCATAACGGAGGCTAGCCTATCTGCACATTACGTAATTGTAGTGTCCGAATGTATGCTCAAACACAGGTTTGTTTAATAAAATATTTGAATATAGTAATAGGGAGACATTATATATTTTCTAGTTCTTTGTTGTAATAGTGTATACTTTGCCCCAAGAATGAATTACTGAGTCTGTGGAGTCAAGAAACAGGTATCACTAGCTTTTGTTTGTTCCTAGTGTTTAAAGAGAGCATATCACATGTTTTACACTTACGTTTTTTCAACATATATTAAATTTGCGTAAATATACCGAGAGGCCATTGTTAATATATATCATTGACCTGCGAAGGGCATTAAAGCCCTTCGCAAGCCACTGCTGTACATAGGCCTGCCCCAAGGAATGATATAAAGCACAGTCCTGATCCACCTGCATCCATCGACTTCCTGGATGTCTTACCAGGTCATCACACCATCTAGTGGAGGGACGCCCTACACTTCGCCTGCTGGTACGAGGCTACCACTAGAGAACCATTCTTCCCCATCAATTGTCGGTTTTTCGCGCTATGTGGCTGGCCCATTGCCACTTCAGCTTATTAATCCATTGAACTATGTCTGTCACTCTGGTTCCACTATGGATATCCGCATTCCTTAGTTTATGACGCAATAAAAACCGAGTATAGCCTTCTTCACAGCTTGCTGAGTGTTTCTGAGCTTCCTGATATGGCCTGCTGTGAAGGAGCAAATCTTAGATCCATAGGTTATCACTGGCAACACGCACTGGTTGTACAATCTAGTTAGGAGATTTTGAGGTATGCCTGGTGAAAATATGTGTCGTAATCTCTTGAACGCTACCCAGCCGAGTTGTATCCTCATACAATACCTACTCATCGGGATGTGCCGGAGTTGGTGCGTAAACCTAACCCACGTGTTAAACGTAACCCACGTTGACACACTCCCGATTTGGAGAGACTTGTGAACCGACATCTTGGAACAGATGGTCGCCACGGTCACGGTAATAGAACGAGTTGCCGGATTTGAGGATTACCGTGTCCTCCCCATCTCTTCAGATTATAATATCCCAGCGCAACTTTTCTATATCTTCTTCCAGGTCCTGGATCTTCTCATTAGACCTCAGTATGCGTGCGTTATATGTTGCCTAGTCGAGTTATCTTAGGTGGCAGCCGAACTTCCACCGGAGATTCTCACCCACTGCTGTTATTACCATGGTCGCCACCGTAGCCTGAGATAGCGGGTCTGCCGGGGACTGGGGATCGTTTATTTGTTTCATTGTTCATGGGAGTATTTCCATAATTGCCACGGGTTGCAGTTTCAGCGGGTGGCAATCGCAGTTTTTATTTCTTTTCACTGTCATCAAAAAGATGCTGCCCATCTCCTGCCTCAGTTTCCCTCTGTCACCTCTTATGACACCCACGGGAAGATATGGGATAGTAAGTTTTCTTACCCAACACTAAATGGGGGCAAGTTTATTTGAGTTAATTTATAATAGGTACCTTGTAGATCATCAGCAGATTAGTGACCGCCAATACGATTTTGGTCGTGGAAGTGGTGTTCTCTCAACTCATAGATGTGCGGAGGCTATAGAGTCCAAGGGGGAGGCATTGGCCGTTAGTTTGGACATAGTAAAGGCCTTCGATCTGGTCTGGCACGGTAAGTATTTGCATGCATGGCAAAGCACGTCTTTAGAAGCTCCTTTCTTATGAGCTTCCCGAGAAATTGTGCAATTGAATCACCAGTTTCCTTGCTGATCGGAGCATCAAGGTCGTAGTTGTCAGTACATGCTCTGATTACAAGCCTTAACGCTGGTGTTCCACAAGGTAGCGTGCTATCACCAACGCTGTTCCTTCTGCATATTAATAATATGTTGCAAACTGGTAACATTCATTGCTATGCAGACGACAGCGCTGGTGATGACTTGTACACTGAACGTGCCAATATTTTTCGGAAAAACGTTGCCGAGTACCGGGACAAACTTGCGTCAGAAGTCGAGTTTTTGCTGAACAAAGTCTCCGGTTGGGGGCAACTAAATCTAGTCCAGTTCAATCCCCAAAAGACACGAGTTTGCACTTTTATCGCTAAAAAGCATCCCTTCGTTGTATCTTCTCAGTCTCAAGGTACTCCTCTTGTTACCTCGGCCAGGATCAGATTCCTCAGCGTCGACATATCGAATAGTGGGCAGTTTTGTAGTCACTTGGAGGGGAAGGCGAAATTAGTCTCTAAAAAGTTTGGCGCGTTTAAGAGAGCAAGACGGTGTTTCATGCCGGCACATCGCTTTTAACTTTACATAGCGCAAGTTCGGCCTCACATAATATAAGGAATATTATTCTCATCTCTGGGCCAGGGCACCCCAGAGCCTTCCACTTGACCGCATACAGCGCAGAGCAGTTTGAATTGAGACGACGTTATTTCGATCGACTCGTTTTACCGGCTATACTATGGAATGTTGCATCCCTTTGCGTTTTCTATCGCATCTACCACGGAGAGTGTTCTGAGGATTTGTTCGGATTAGTTCCAGCCACCAAATTTCACGAAAGCACATTGCGTCAAAATTCACGATACCATCCTCACCATCTGGATGCTTGGCAATCCACCACTGTGCGTTTTATTAGGAATTTTATTACTCGTAAAACGTCTCTGTGGAATCGTATACTGCGATTTTTCTGTATCAATACGTCTTAGGGACCTTAAGTAAAAGAGCTTACTCCTTTCTAAAAAGACGGCACGCACCTGCGATTCCCCTGGTGTTGCAGTTGCTCATGAGCGGCGTTATTCACATATCATCAGGTGAGATGCATGCTCGTTTGCCCCTCTTCTATGAAAGTATTATTTTAATTTTGTCTCGGTTTTATATTGCAAAAAGCTTCTTATGGTCCTCTTCTACAAAACGAAAATAGCTTCTATATCAGTCGCATTTCCTCATAGCAAAATCACTTAAAACATTGTGCTATGGAAAGAACTGTAATAAACTAAACTAGCTGTCTCGACACTTGTGAGACCTATAATCTTTTTACAGCATAAGCTGCAGAGCTAAGTCTGCTTGCTAGTTTCGATTTCGCACTGAAGCTTTTTATCCGAAGTGATGCCAAGAAAAACAGTTGATTCAATTAACATTTAAGAACACATTGCCTTTCAGTTTTTTAACATTCGGTATTGTAAATTTTATACATTTAGTTTTAATTCCGTTTAAATGCAGATTATTAACTAAGTATATATAATATTTACGATTTTATTGTTT
Source organism: Parnassius smintheus behrii (assembly GCA_036936625.1). NCBI lineage: Eukaryota > Metazoa > Arthropoda > Insecta > Lepidoptera > Papilionidae > Parnassius > Parnassius smintheus. Next base: position 29,064,751 of record JAUPFT010000008.1, read on the forward strand.
TTAAGTAAAAAATAACACCAACGTATCATAGTAGCACGCGTAAGACGCCAGTGGACAAAACTCCACATATCATAGAGCTCATGTACCGAGAATTGATGTTGATTATGCTTGTTACACTTAAAAGTGCTGCCAAACACACTCATCCCAATCCGAAAGATAGACGACGCATCGCTAATAGGGGTCGCAATACCGGACCTCTTTTCAAAAACCGGTTTTCAGTTTTAGTTTTTAATGAATGCCGAGATTTTGGTAGTTTCGGTATTTTCTTTTATTTTAACATAGTGAGAAAAATATTTAAAAATATGTAATGTAACCGTAATTTTCATAAGGGAATTGTCACCAGCCAATCAATTAGAAGTATGATATGATAAGAAAATCACATTTATTTAAAAAAAAATCAATCATTTCTTTAAAGTTTAATAAATAACTCACTGCTGCTAAGTTATTATAAACTATTTAAACATAAGAAACCTCCAGTAATCAACTTTAACAATAACATAAAATACTCCTGCTAAGTAACTTCTATATAGAAGTTTATAAGAACTAAGCCTATGAATATAGGCTTACTTCTTCATGTTCTTATAAATTTCTTCATTATCCTCGGCTTTAATAAAACATAAAATGCTTTTGGGCGATTTTTTTTTTCTACACCTTTTTCATGGAAATCGAGTAACAGCTTTCTTTGCTCTATGGTGTAATTAGAAAAAGTCATATATAATATATTTTTCAGTTTACGATCATCTAAAACTTCTATGTCATAGGCTTACTTCTTCATGTTCTTAGAAACTTCTTCACTATCCTCAGCTTTAATAAAACATAAAATGCTTTTGGGCGATTTTTTTTTCTTCACTTTTTTCATGGAAATCGAGTAAGAGCTTTCTATGGTGTAGTTAGAAAAAGTCATATATATATTCTTCAGTTTACGATCATTTAAACTTCTATGAACGTTAAAATCTACCACCGGTTCTAAAAGCGATATCTCTAGAGAAGAAGAAAATCTGGTTCATAGGTTAAATTCGATAGCAAAGAATGTTATAAATTTACTTTTAAATGAATTGAAGAAGTTTAAATAAAACTAAATTTTAGGAATTTTATTGCGTATTTTAACTTATTTTATATTCCCGTCGTAGTGTCATAGTTTAACACCTTCAGTTAACAATTATTAGTTTGTGGTCCGATGTACGCAGAATGGGCGTATCTTGAAGTCTAGCAATTGTATGCTTGTTTTGGAATTTATTATTATAATTTATAGGATCCCAAGAAGATGGTAACACCCGGTCTTTCATTCCAAAGCAAAGTCATAAGAATCGTGATCTTCCAGTTCTCTTAATTGAGTTTGGGAACTGTTTTCTTTTTTATAGAGCACGTCTAATATCGCTAACTGTATACCATGAGCAAGGCATCGCTGGTGGAAAAGTGCTGCTTCTCTTCCAAATGCGATCATTACACTGGCACCGTCATTAGTTGTATAGGCGAGCGGGCGGATTCGTCGTCGGCTCAGGACTCGGGAGTAAGTACACTCTCTCACTCACTCCAGAGTGTAGTGCGACTTGCGTTGCATAGTCGAGCCGCGTTGCCATAGCATCCACCACGCGAAAAGCGTGGGCTATTTAATTTTTTTTTGACATAATATTATTTAACAAAGATTTACAATGAAATACCGAAAAGTCGTGAATACCGGTTTGCGTTTACTCAATTCCGGTATTTTAAAGCTTTCGTTTCAGTCCGGTATCTCGGTATTTTCGAGATTCGGAATCCCGGTTTGCGATCCCTAATCGCCATGCGCTACGACGCCGCCCATAAACGGTATGGATGTGCGATGTCCACGGGAAAGCCTCATTGCTATAACAAACCCGCTTACCACCGGCACTAAGGTGATATGTCTAGGACACATCGGTTAGCGAGTCCAAGTTTACCTCGGTCTCAGTTGATCGCGAAGCAACATACACGCCATTATAATAATCCTTTGCAAGCCCTATTTAACCTTAATAAGGCGAAAGTGATGCATCTGTACTCACCGCACAACTTAGTGGCAAAAAATGTCAAGAGCGTGGATATAGGTATTGTGGGCCAGACCTATGAATGTATGCACGATAAAAATTTAAATTGTATTTGTCAAAAGCTGGAGTATGTAAGTAGATTTAAGTACCTAGGTCTGTGGGTGGACTATAATATGAATTGGAAAACACAGGTTGACGCAGTGTGTACAAAGCTCAGGGCAGTGTTAAGTAAGTTTTATATCCTGAATGCAGCGTTGAATAGGAAATCGTTGCGTGTTTTTTTTTTTTATTTTGCTCTCGCCGAGTCATTACTAACTTATGGATTAAATACGTATGGCCGTACATTTAAAACCTATCTTAACTGTATAAAATCGTTGCAAATCCGTTTTTTAAAATACCCTGTCAAACCACAAACAAAAATCGCATGTAAAGACAATTATAAAAAACTTTTTGTTGCATGTAAAATGCTTCCTGTACATGAGAAGGTCCAGTACCTATATTACCTATATTACCGTACCTATTACATTACCTATATTATCACAGAATACCAACGTGAAATAGTAGCTTAATGCTGCTGTATTTCGTATGGTGAGTGTAGAGAACCGGAGACCCTTTTTACTGGAAATGAGGCATTCCATCTCAGTCCTCACGGGTGACAACGCATCTGCATTTTTATTTGTAATGGAAGATAGATGTAGATGTCTATGGGCCGCAGCAACCACTTACCATCAGGTGGACTGTGTGCTCGTTTGTCAGCCTATTCTATAAAAAAAAAAAAGTACCTGCTGGTTCTTGAACAGTTCTATAACGACCAATTTAAAGAACACTTGCAAAATAGGTATAATACTAGAAGCGTTAGAGAGCGTAAACTCGTGCGACCACCAGTAAAAAATTACTATGGGAAAAGAACCAACAAATATTTGACCCCCACACTTTTTAATGACCTCGATTGGCTGAGAGAGGATAATACTAGAATAAGTAAACAAACATTAAAAAACATTAAAAAAACATTAAAAAATAAATTGAAAAATGTTTTCCTCAACGAAGTCGTTGAGAGATGTGAAAAAGTTAGTAAATCCTAATATTATAGTAGTAGTTTCTATAGGCCAAATGTTAGCAATTCTTAATAATAGCAGTAGTTTTTTTTTATATAATAGGCTAAATTTTAGTTGATATTTCTTAATAATAGTTTAATACCGGTTTAAAAAAAATTAAAACTTGCTTTATTTATTTACACTTTTATTTTCATTAGTTTATAGTTACTTATTTGAACCAAATGTATAAGACAAGCGCTAATCCCGCCGACAAACTGTTACGTAGGTGTGAACAATGTATAAAAGGTTTCGTCCAGAATAAATGATTTATTATTATTATTGTGGGGTATCAATATAGTTTTCTCATCTGGTTGGGTTCTATAAATATATAATTATAAATGAAGATGAAAAGATAAATATACATAAATATCAATAACATAAAATAAATATAAAAATACATAGATAAATAAAAGCCCAACCAGATGGAGGCCCTCGACAGGGGAGACCAAACGGCTGAGGGTTAGGGGAAAAGGGAAAGAAACCGGCGGACGATGCGGGCGGTATCGAGGAGCACCGCCTTCTGCATTTGAGCCTGGAGCTCCGCCACGTAGTCCTAGCCGCCTCAGATGACCCGAGAGGCTGACTGGGATTAGCCCGTTTGCAGAGACGACTACAGGAATAATTTCGGACGACAGATCACCCCACATGTCGGTCACCTCGTGAGCCATGTCTAGATATTTTGTTTGCTTATCTGTTTCGGCTTTCACGAGGTTCTCGTCATACGGAATGGTAATGTCGACCAAAAATATCCTTGACTGCGCCCGGTCCATCAGCACAATATCAGGCTTATTCGCAAGAACAGTCCTGTCTGTGATGATGGCCCGGTCCCAATAGCGCCTGGCGCGATCATTTTCGAGCACGGCTTCCGGCAAGTACTTGTGATACGGCAATTTCCGAGACACGAGACCGTATTTCAGAGCGAGCTCCTGGTGAAGAATTTTGGCTACTAGGTTGTGCCTGTGCAAGTACTCAGAGTTAGAAAGCGCCGAACAACCGGAGATGACATGCCCAAGTTTCTCACCGGGATGGCGACAAGCTCGACAGATGTCGACGGTGCCATGCTTTAGGATGCATCTCCGATAGTTGTTGGTCTTAATAACCTGATCCTGTATTGCACAGACAAAACCCTCGGATTCCCCGAAGAGATCACCAAAGCGTAGCCAGTGGAGGGAGGCTACTGTGTCTACGAAAGGCTCATGTAGAGTCTTGTAGAACCTCCCGTGGAGCTCCTTCTCCTTCCATACGGTCTCCCGGTCGGAAATGCTCTGTACTGCCGGGTCTTGCCATTGCTCGTTGGCTAAGGATAGAGGGGTAAGTCCTTTATCACAAGAAATGATGTCCTTATAGAATGGATCATCCGATCTCGCCAGGAAGTAATCACGGAGGCTGCACACTTCGCGATTATGCATAGTGAGCGCGCTCAAGAAGCCACGACCACCATGCTTCCGCGGCAAGTACAGCCTCATTACCGACGATCTCGGATGATGCATCCTATGGGACGTCATGGTAGTGCGGACTTTTCTATCCAGGGCGTTAAGTTCAGTCTGAGTCCACCTGAGTATGCCAAAGGTATACATGAGGACAGGCATGACCCAGCCGTTATACGCGTGTGCCTTATTTACACCGAACAAAAGGCTGTTAAGCACCTTGGTCAAGCGTGCATAAAACACGTTGCAAACTGACTGTTTCATACCAGTCTCATTGCTAAATCCACAAGTGATGTTTACCAATTCCATAAGATGGGAGCGACTGGAGGCGAATAACTATAGTAATAACTATATAACATCCATATAGAAAAGGTGGGTCACTTTGATCCCTCCATTCCGTAGCTGAAATCCCCTCCCGCAGCCCTCCAGTAAGGTACTGACAGGGTTCAGGGAGAGGCAGAACCAGATTGGACTCAGACAATCGCCCTGGAAGGTACCCCTTCTTATCCTTATGTGGTTCTCCGCAGCCATCATCCGCTCACCCAGATGACAAAGGATCGTACTCCACTGCCGCATACACTGCTCGAGGAAGTCTCTCACAGTACAGTCTACCTTGTACAGCTCGAGGACTCTCTTTAGCCATGTATGGGGCACCGAGTCGAATGCCTTTCTGTAGTCTATCCAGGCGGCGGAGAATTTCCGACGGTTGCGTTTCACCACTTTGCCAAAGACCGCGTCAATGAGGAGTGGTTCTTTGTTTCCACGACCACCGCCCCGACATCCATTTTGAGCGCGCGACATCACCTGATTTGAGTCCAGGTGACGAGTGATTCTTGCGCTCAAAATAGATGTTAGTGTCTTGTATATGGTCGGTAGACACGTGATGGAGCGGTATTTGCTCGGGTCTGTGGTACCCTGGTCTTTAGGAACCAAATGAGTGATCCCAGTAGTGAAGAGGTTCGGGAGCGACTTCTGATTGAGAGCTTCTTGAAACTGTCGGGCAAGCACAGAGTGATGCAGCCCGTCAAGCTCCGGACTTTTCCAGTTCGGGGCCATACGTACCACCTCAGCTACGTCATCTGGCGTTATGATGTCGGGGTCCATGGGCGTAATACCCCCACACTGACTCGCCACAACTTCCGTCCAAGGGCTCTCGCTGTGGTTTACGGGCTCTGACCACAGGCCGTGCCAGAATGCTACAGTGTCGGCCTGATTCAGAGCTGGGCCCGTTCCACTTACCATTGGTCGCTCCAATGATTCATAGAGCCTCTTCTGAACTTTCTGGAAGAAACGATTCTGGTTTAACCGTGTCGACCTCTCGGTATATCGCCGAATCCGCTTTCCCCAAGCAGCGATTCTCTGCTACAGATCATCTATGCGCTCCGTCAGTTTTAGCGTTATATCCGGCTGGGACAATCTGACATTTGTCGCAGCAAACGCCATCCTGACGGTGCGCACAATTCTTGGCCTGTTATTGCATGATCTGAAGCATATCAGTCTGCCGACGAGAGCTCTAGCCTTTACGATACGTTCCTCAATTCTTCTTCTCCATGCTGGGATAGCGCTACTATGGCCAGTAGCGCGTCCAGCCGTGGAAACCTTGTCGCCTATGATACGGCAGACTGCCAGCGCGGCGCCAAAAAGAATTGAATCTGTCTCGCAAAGGTCCCGGCTGGCTTCCAAATAGGTCACCAGCATTGGGTTCAGAGCCCTCACGACAGCCCGATTCCGCTCGCTTAGGGCTATGCGGGAAAGTCGCGGTCGATTTTCGAGAGGCGTACTGCGCGTTTCCACAATCGCCTCTTCCAATATACTCCTCATATGCTCTAATTCCAGTTCCTGGGCGACTGTTCCATCATCGTTCGAATCAACCACAACTGGGGTATTCACGGCGGCATCCACGTTTGCGGGTTGGTCTACCATTTGTGGCGCCGCATCCTCAGCCGTAACATTTTCATCTGACGAGGGAACAGCACGCAACACGTCGTAGCCGTTCGAGTTCGGCGACATCAGATATATTTGAGCGCAAGATATACCGAACTCGGTCTGCCAGGTTTTGCTCTGTGACGGTTAAAGATGGCTCCAGCTCAGCAAAAAGACGATGCATCCTAGCCCGATACGCCAAACATCCAGTTTCTTCCCCTTTTGCCCTAAAGTACGCCCGCAGTGCGTTTGCATTCATTGCTTGTGACCAACGCATGTGACGTGCTCCACCAGCGGCGGGTGCCGCTTGGTGAGTCCGAGAAGACCCAGCCGACACCAAGCCTTCTGGTGGGAATGATGGATGCGGAGGGCTGCTAGGTGACCGTGCAGCTCTTCGCGCTCGGCTGGCGGCCCGCATGCTGCCGCGTCCAGCGCCAGCTCCAGACGCGCCCCGGCGACCCCCAGGCAGCTGCCCTTTGCGCACTATCTTCTTATCCATCATCCATTATTTGGGCGTCCATTAACGGGAGACGCCTAGGCCCGGCACCGTATCGTGTGTGGCCATAAGCACAAACGGGCATCTGCACCCTAAATTCTGCTGAGGCACGGCACTCACACCTCTCGCAAGGCGCTGACTGACTGCGTTGACGTAGCAGTTTTGTCACTTAACTGTTTTCTTTGAAAATTTCGACGGCTTATTGGCGAAATTGCATTAGCGCGGGTTCAAATTCCAATGGGAACCAGTGTTTGTGTGGCTTAGAAATAATTTATATGCGATTAAGAAAAACAGAAGAAAGTACTTGTGTAGAAAAAAATATTTAAAAGAAAAATAAAAATTAAATCTCCAGTAAAGGTAATTTAAACAGAACTCACACAATATCAGCGTAAAATAGTAGCTGAATGCCGTTATGTTTCGTATGGTGAGCGTAGAGAACCGGAGACCCTTTTTACTGGAAAATAGGCATTCCATTTCAGTCCTCACAGGTGACAACGCATCTGCATTTTGATTCGTAATCGAGGATAGATGTAGATGTCTGTGGGCTACAGCAACCACTTAACCTCAGGTGGACTGTCAGCGGGCCATGGGGTCGTCAATTCCCTACGCCATTTTATTTTTAATTTTAATTTATTATTATTATTATTGTTAGGGTATCTGTACAGTTTTCTCATCTGGTTGGTTTTTATAAATATATTACTATAAATTAAAATGAAATGATAAATATACATAAATATCAATAAAATAAAATAAATACAAAAAATACACAAATAAATAAAGATCCAACCAGATGGAAGCCCTCGGCAGAGGAGACCAAACGGCCGAGGGTTAGGAGGAAATATTACTATTATTATTTGGGGTATCTATATAGTTCTCTCATCTGGTTGGGATATATAAATATATAATTATAAAATAAAATGAAACGATAAATATACAGAAATATCAATAACATAAAATAAATACAAAAATACATAAATAAATAAAAGCCCAACCAGATGGAAGCCCTCGGCAGGGGAGACCAAACGGCCGAGGGTTAGGAGGAAAGGGAAAGAAACCGGCGGAAGATGCGGGCGGTATCGAGGAGCACCGCCCTTTGCATTTGAGCCCGGAGCGGTCCGTCACGGAGTCCCAGTCGCCTCAGATGACCTGAGAGGCTGACTGGGATTATCCCATTCGCAGAGACGACTACAGGAATAATTTCGGCCGGCAGACCACCCCACATATCGGTCACCTCGTGAGCCAGGTCCAGATATTTTGTTCGTTTATCTGTTTCGGCTTTCACGAGGTTCTCGTCATACGGAATGGTAATGTCGACCAAAAATATCCTTGACTGTGCCCGGTCCATCAGCACAATATCAGGCTTATTCGCAAGACTAGTCCTGTCTGTGATGATGGCCCGGTCCCAGTAGAGCCTGGCGCGGTCATTTTCGAGCACGGCTTCCGGCAAGTACTTGTAATACGGCACTTTCCGGCCCACGAGACCGTATTTCAGAGCGAGCTCCTGGTGTAGAATTCAGGCTACTAGGTTGTGCCTGTGCAAGTACTCAGAGTTAGAAAGCGCCGAACAACCGGAGATGACATGCCCAAGTGACTCACCGGGATGGCGACAAGCTCGACAGACGTCGACAGTGCCATCCTTTAGGATGTATCTCCGATAGTTGTTGGTCTTAATAACCCGATCCTGTATTGCACAGACAAAACCCTCGTTTTCCCCGAAGAGGTCACCGAAACGTAGCCAGTTGAGGGAGGCGACTGTATCTACGAAGGGCTCATGTAGCACCCTGTAGTACCTCCCGTGGAGCTCCTTCTCCTTCCATACGGTCTCCGTACAGTCTATCTTGTACAGCTCGAGGACTCTCTTTAGCCATGTATGGGGCACCGAGTCGAATGCCTTTCTGTAGTCTATCCAGGCGGCGGAGAAGTTCCGACGGTTGCATTTCACCACTTTGCCAATGACCGCGTCAATGAGGAGTGGTTCCTTAGTTCCACGACCACCGCCCCGACATCCATTTTGAGCGCGTGACATCACCTGATTTAGCTCCAGGTGACGAGTGATTCTCGCGCTCAAAATGGATGTCAGTGTCTTATATATGGTGGGTAGACACGTAATGGGGCGGTATTTGCTCGGGTCTGTGGTAACCTGGTCTTTAGGAACCAAATGAGTGATCCCAGTAGTGAAGAACTTCTGGTTGAGAGCCTCTTGAAACTGACGGGCGAGCACAGCGTGACACACCATGAACCCCTTCAGCCAGTAGTGATGCGGTCCGTCGAGTCCCGGACTTTTCCAGTTCGGGGCTCTACGGACCGCCTCAGCTACGTCATCCGGCGTTATGATAACGGGGTCCATGGGCGTAATACTCGCACACTGACTCGCCACAACTTCCGTCCAAGGGCCCTCGCTGTGGTTTACGGGCTCTGACCACAGGCCACGCCAAAATGTGACAGTGTACGCATGATCCGGTCCTGGGCCCGCTCCACATACCTCTGGTCGCTCCAATGATTTGTAGAGCCTCTTTTGATCACTCTGGAAGAGACGATTCTGGTTGAACCGCCTTGACCTCTAGGTAAATCGGCGAATCCGCTTCCCCCAAGCAGCAATCTTTTGCTTCAGGTCGTCTATGCGCTCCGTTAGTTTCTGCGTGATATCCGGCTGGGACAAACTGATATTTGTCCCAGCAAATGCCATTCTAACGGTGCGCACAACCCTCGGTCTATTATTACCCGACCTGAAGCTTATCAGTCTGCCGATAAGGGCCCTTGCCTTTTCGATATGGTCCTCAATTCTTTTTCTCCAGGCTGGGATGGCGCTACTTTGTTTAGTAGCGCGTCCAGGCGAAATAATTTTAAAGTGCAATAGCAAAGCCAAACATTTACGGTTATTTCCACAGAAAATCAATTGTTTATTGAAAAATGTGTAGCTGTCGTACTCAATGATGGTATCAAATTTCATACATATAAAAAAGTATTTTTTTGCAAACAGCTGCAGATATATTTTTATTTTGTTTTCTTTTTTTGAGTGGTCTATGTAACCCTCACTAGTACCTGCGAGGTTATCAATTAATTACCAGACATCCTATATAAACAAAACCAAATTTTAAAAAGTTAGACCACGATGCGTTACTCAAATCTTAAAGATCAATAAAGCATTTATTAATCAAGATAATGATTACGATTTTAGTTAAGTGTAACATAACACCACATATCTACAATTTATTTGGACTTATTACTATTATTGGTGCAGTGTAGTCGTATCTTATGATAGATAATGCAACTCTGGTGGCATGGCGAGGGGTAGCGCATCTCTAAAATTTTTTTAATAGATATTATCGTGCAATAGGAGTCTGTAAATATCTCCTTGAGCGAGCAAGCGATTATTATAAATACATTTTTTGTTACTTAGGCCTGGACGAGTAATGCGCTTAATGCTAGGAACGAAAAAGTCTGTCCCTTTTGGTGCGGGGGAGCAAATACTACATAGACAGTACTGTACACCTACTCAATAAAAATTAGTGTCACTATGGCACAATAAGGTAAAATACATCAACATAGAAAAATTAATGAGTGTAAGACGGACAAATTAATTGCGATGGTACCATAACGATAATTTATATCGATAGATTCCCTAAGAAAAAGATAAAAACTCACAAGCATTAGCAAAATGCACTCGAATAAATAAAATCATCTTTTTAGTAGGCGTAGTAAGTTTTTTTTAGGGTTCCATAGAAACACAACAAGGAACGCTTATACAATTACGCTTTCAACAGTCTGTTGGTTTATCACATTTTCGATTTCACGAGACATTTAAAAAGGCATGGTTAAACATGAATGCAAGAAATAAAGACTCTAAGCCCCAAAAACAAAAAGTGGAGGAACTTATGTTTTAAATAACAAGCCCTCATTACAAAAAAATTGTTTTATAACCGACATTTATATTACTACTACAAGGTGGCCCATAAGTCGTTAGAAATGTAAATTTCGAATAAAATACAAAAGGCGCGCATGAGTGGCGAGCACGGTGCAGGGGGAGTACCGACGGTTTCTGGGAATTCAGTCACCATGGAGCGTTTCACTGGTGCGGACCGTGCATTTTGTGTGCGCGAGTTTTATCGAAACAATGATTCGGCTACCATTGCGCGGCGTTAATTTCGAGAATATCAGAATTTACGCAACTTTAAGGACATTCCAAGTATTCAAACGATTAAGAACTGAGTTATTGAGTTCGAAGAGAGTGGTTCGACGTTGGATAAACAACGGTCAGGTCGACCAAGGACATCACGGACGGAAGAAAACATCGATGTAGTGAAACACTCAATTCGTGAAAATCCTACCCAGTCAACTCGTAAGCGTTCCAGTGCATTGAACTTACCCAGAACATCGTTACAGCAAATTTTAAAGAAAGATTTACATCTTCACCCGTACAAGATTCAGATAGTACAGGAATTAAAAGATACTGACACTATTCACAGACTAAATTTCGCAAATGAAATGTTGAACCGCTTTACTTCGTTTAATAGCGTGTTATTCTCTGATGAGGCTCACTTTCACATCAACGGACATGTCAATAAGCAAAATTGTCGCTACTGGAGTTGCGAAAATCTAAATCGCAAACATCAAAAGCCCTTAGTGCCCTAAAGTGACAATCAAAAGCCCTAAAGTGACAGTTTGGGCGGCTATGTCAGCGCATGGGATTATAGGCCCTTACTTTTTTGAGGACGGCAGAGGCCGCGCGCTTACTGTTACTTCACAACGGTATGTAGCTATGATTTAGGACTTTTTTACACCAGAGTTGCAGAGTTGCAGTTTTCCAGGCTTCAATACGCGGACCTGGTTTCAACAAGATGGAGCAACTGCCCATACCTCTAACGTCGCTATGCCGGTCCCGGTCCTTCAACTTTTCCCTAGTAAAGATCTCTCGAAGAGGAGATATTCCTTGGCCACCATGTAGTCCAGATGACCCCAATGGACTTTTTCTTATGGGGTTATCTTAAGACTAAAGTATACGAAACCAACCCGCGGACAATTGACGTCCTGAAAGAAAATATCCAAAGAGAAATGGAAAACATTACGGAGCTTTCTTGCCGCGCAGTGATGGATAATTTTAAACGTCGCTTACAGGAGTGCCGCGATCGTAACGGATTACATTTAGATGATATAATTTTCAAAAAATAATTCCCATTTTATAAGGATTATGACAAAATAAAAACCTTTTTCATAATATCATTAGTTTTTTTTTACATTTCAAGGGACTTATGGGCCACCCGGTATAAAATTCTTTTGTGAAACAAAAATAATGTGTCTCAACTTATTAACTGGTACAATAAATATACAGGAATAAAATTAAAAAAAATCATTTGAGGTTGATCTTGGTGACAACATTATCTATTTTAAAACAGTATTCAAAGAAAAAAGTTACAAGTTTGTAAGAAGTACTTACTAGATTCACTGACAGAGGCGTCTTTGGTAAATACATAAAACAAACAGGTCCTAGAAAAGATAGGAATTGAAAAAGTGAACTTTTAAGGAGACAATTAATAGAAACTTAAAAGTAACATTTAATAACTGCCCAGAATTAAATGTTTAATTTTATTTTATTTTTTTGGAAAACTTACAGCCAACATATTACGAATCGTCTCGCACGTAGACTCGATGACTTCCAGCTTTCCGAACAAGCCGGTTTTTGAAAAGGCTTTAGCACCATAGGCAACATATATACCTCTCCCCAAATTGTACAGAAAAATAGTACAATCTGCCACTTTTCCTGGCATATGTGGAATATATGAGAAAGTCTTTGATTCCATCAAAAGGCGGTGCTACAGTCTCCCCAGCGGTGCCAAGTTGACTGTCGATATATCGAAGTGCTGAAGTGTTTGTACAGTAGGATGACTATCCGAGTACAGAATCGGAGTTCGAAACCTATCCAAATGCAGAAAGGTGTAAGACAGGGTGACGATATTTCCCCGAAACTCTTCAGCGCTGCATTGGAAGACCTATTCAAGCTACTGGACTGGAAAGGATATGGTATTAACCTCAGTGGCGAGTAGATCACTCAATTTCGATTTACCGACGATATAGTCCTTATGGCAAAATCGCTGGAGGTCCTAAGTACTATGCTCCATGACCTCGATAGTGTCTCCCAACGGAAAGGTCTTAAGATGAACATGGACTAAACGAAAGTCATGTGTAATGTCCATGTCATACCTATGTCGATGGTTGTTGGGAGCACTAAGCTCGAAGTTATTGACGAATATGTTTACCTAGGACAAGTAGTCCTACTAGGTAAGTTCAACTTCAACCGAGAGGTTCAATCTACGGATTTAACTCGGCTGGGCAGCGTTCGGGAAATTACGACACATCTTCTCGTCAGATACATCTCAAAACCTGAAAACTAAATTGTACAACCAGTGCGTTTTGCCTGTGATGAACTATGGAACTGAGACGTGGTCTTTCACTGCTGGCTATATGATGACGCTCAAAGTTGCTCGGCGAGTTATGGAGAGGGCTATGCTCGGGGTTTCTTTACGTGATAAACATAGAAATGAGGATATCCGCAGTAGAACCAGAGTGATCGACATCATCATCATCATCATTACAGCCTTTCACAAGTCCACTGCTGAACATAGGCCTCCCCCAAGTAATGCCACAAAGCACGGTCCTGAGCCACCTGCATCCATCGACTTCCTGCATGTCTTACCAGGTCGTCACTCCATCTAGTGGGGGGTCGCCCTACACTACGCCTACCGGTACGAGGCTGCCACTCGAGAACCTTTCTTCCCCATCGGTTATCGGTTCTTCGAGCTATATGGCCGGCCCATTGCCACTTCAGCTTACTAATCCGTTGGGCTATGTCGGTCACTCTGGTTTTACTGCGGATATCCTCATTTCTGAGTCTATCACGCAGAGAAACTCCGAGCATAGCCCTCTCCATAGCTCGCTGAGCGACCTTAAGCGTCCTCATACGGCCAGCAGTGAAGGACCACGTCTCAGATCCATAAGTCATCACTGGCAACACGCACTGGTTGTACAATCTAGTTTTTAGAGATTGAGGTATACCTGACGAAAAGATATGTCGTAATTTCCCGAACGCTGCCCAGCCGAGTTGAATCCGTCGATTGACCTCTCGGTCGAAGTTGGACTTACCTAGTCGGACTATTTGTCCCAGGTAAACGTACTCGTCAACAACTTCGAGCATAGTGCTCCCAACAACTACCGGCATAGGTGTGACATGGACATTGAACATGATCTTTGTTTTGTCCATGTTCATCTTAAGACCTATCCGTTGGGAGGCACTATTGAGGTCATTGAGCATAGTGCTTAAGTCCTCCAGCGATTCTGCCATAAGGACTATATCGTCGGCAAATCGAAGGTGAGTGATGTACTCGCCATTGATGTCAATACCGTATCCTTTCCAGTCCAGTAGCTTGAAAACGTCTTCCAATGCAGCGGTGAAGAGTTTCGGAGATATAACGTCACCCTGTCTTACACCTCTCTGCAGTTGGATAGGTTTCGAGCTCTGGTTCTGTACTCGGATAGCCATCGTAGCCCTACTGTACAAACACTTCAGCACTTCGATATACCGATAGTCAACTTGGCACCGCTGAAGGGACTGTAGCACCGCTCAAATTTCGACGGAATCAAAGGCTTTCTCATAGTCCACATACGCCAGGCAAAGTGGCAGATTGTACTCTTCAGTCTTCTGTACAATCTGCCGCAGGGTATGTATGTGGTCTATGGTACTGAAGCCTTTTCGGAAACCGGCTTGTTCGGGAGGCTGGAAGTCGTCAAGTCTGCGTGCGAGACGATTCGTAATGACTCTCGAAAACAGCACGTAGACGCGGCTCAGAAGGGAAATCGGTCTGTAGTTCTTTAAGAGAGCGTTGTCGCCTTTCTTAAAGAACAAGACCACCGCACTTCTGCTCCACGCCTCTGGAGTAGTGCCACCATGGAGGACGGAATTGAAGAGCTTCTGAAGGATTACAAGTACCGGTGTTCCACCCGCTTTCAGAAGCTCCGCTGTAATTCCATCCTCGCCTGGGGCCCTGCCGTTTTTAAGGTGCTGGAGAGCCATTCTAATCTCGCTTAGACTGACGTCCGGGATATCATCGGAATAGTGTCGGATAAGACTTGCTCTTGGATCGTTACTCACACTTGCGTGTGGCTCCAACGATGATGTGTACAGCTGCCCATAGAACCTCTCAATCTCACTCAAAATCTCAGGTGTCCCGGAAACGATGTTGCCACACTCAGTCTTCAGCTTTGACAGTTGGCTCTTTCTGGCAGACAGATCTCTGGCAAAGACTTTGGAGCCCTGGTTCCGCTCGATCGCTTCTTTAAAACGAGAAGTATTAAAGTTGCGTAAGTCTCGCCGCATGCATTTGGAGATCTGTCTGTTCAGTTGCCTGTATGCTGTCAAATCTGTTGACGATTGCAGCCTCATCTCCCGTCTAACAGCCATGAGATTAAGAGTGTGATCGGAGAGTTTTTGTGTTCTTCTGCGGCGGGTCTTGCAGAACTTAGCTCCGACAGCATGGACAGTTTCCACGAGCTTGTCGTTCATATCGTCCACTGCATTGCAATCTTCTAGGCACTGGAAGCGGTTACGTAACTCGAGTGATCGACATAGCCCAACGGATTAATAAGCTGAAACGGCAATGGGCCGGACATATAGCTCGAAGAACTGACAACTGTAGGGGAAAAAAGGTTCTCGAGTGGCAGCCTCGTACCGGTAGGCGAATAGTAGGGCGACCCCTCACTAGATGGAATGACAACCTGGTAAGACGCAGGAAGTCGATGGATGCAGGTGGCTCACTACTGTGCTTTGTGGAATACCTTGGAGAAGGCCAATTTTCAGCAGTGGACTTGTAAAGGACTGGAATGATGATGATGACAGCTAACACTAACAGTAAATAAATCTATAACAACTAGGTCATTCCAAAGTTTTCACCTATAGGCATTATGAACTTGAAAACTATAATTCTAGTCGGTAAAAGATAAACATCGATTAAGATAAACACAGTAAGTTAACAAAATTAAACAGAAGAGCACTCAGCAAAACAATTGTTGCGCTAAAACATTTTTGATTCGAGAAACACTGGTATTAAACAAATTTAAGTTAACGCTTTTGGAAATGTCGTTAAAAGTTGTACATGCACGAATAATAAAAGAATTATTTAGTCCGGATATACGGCACGTGGAGTAAGCGAGGTTTTCTTAATTGGGGAACTCTTGTTGTAAATCCTAACTTACTTCGTAGCTCCGCACAGTCAATATTACCATTATCTAATTTAAAAAGATAAATCATATCTGCTATGCGCCTACGTTCGTACAGAGCCAAAATATGAATTTTTTACACCGCAAAAAGACGCAATTTTACATTGGTAGTTACATATCGATGTAAAATTGCGTCTTAAATTGCAGAAAAGGATACGCTTTTGTAATTGCTCGATCTTATCTATATAAATTAAAATAATAATCTAAATAATATTCCCCAAAGTTAAGGTGTTTCACTCTAATATTAATTAAAACTTACCAAAACCTTATCGTTATTTAAGTTCAAACACATTGCAAGTACATTCAAACAGACAGATTCAAGATGTTTATTATTTCTTCTCGCCACAAGGACTGAACAGATTTGGATACTCTGAATTAACACAGGCTACATTTGTCCCGGAAAATTAAAAAGTTTACAGGAACTTTTTAATTTTCCCTTATCCACGTGGTCACAAGTCTCGGATACCATTTAGATAACAAGAAAAATAAGTAAATATATATTAAATATAATAATTAAAGAAAGTTTTGGTATAGTTTAGGTATTTGTTGACTTTATTTAATCTAAGGACAAAAATTGTTCATTCACACTTTTGTTATAATAATAGGTAATCTTCTTTAGATGAGTGTTTTGATAAATTTTAATGCTCCTTCAATGAATAATAATGAAAAATTATCGATATCGATCCGCACATCACAGTCACATCACACATCAATATGACACCATTTCCAGTTATACACTTACCCTACAGTTGTCGCGTGGATTACAATAGTAAAGCATAGTAAAATAAACTCAAATTTGGATATTTTTGGAACCAAATTATCAGAAAAATATATGTAAACTGATTTGTGATCTTACTTTGAAATTAATGTGATATTTCCATATATTATAATTATATGTTGAAGTTTTTTTTGAATATTATAATTTGAATGAAAAATGATGTATAAATGGTTTTTGTTTACTAAATATGATTAACCGTAGACAAAGAATATATACACTACGCGAAAAGAAACGACACTTAAGCATGTGTGCACGTAAAATCACTTGCGGCTATGTGTGGGTGTCTGGATCTGTGCGGGGGCCTTGAGAGGAGCGCGGGGCGTGGAACGGGCAGTCGCCGACTGGCCGAGGGCTAGTAGTAATACTGATATTTGTTAGTATTAGTTATGGTAACGCCAGTTAACAATCTACTTTATCAACATTACATTACATATCGCATTGAGTTCGTCCTAAGTTATATCTACTTTATCAACATGACTAGTGCATATTTTTTGTTTCCTTCCTTCCTTCCCTTTCCTACCGCACGCGCTGCCGCCGAGGTGAAAAAGAGGATCTCGGCGCGCGTCATTATACTAAGTGATATTACGCCATCCGCAACGCACGGCCACCCGTCGCGTCTTATGTACATTAACCGCAAACCGCGCAGGACGAACATTGAGTTCTCCTGTTTATGTTTAATATTCACCGCATCAGACATTGTGTCTTTGTAACTCATAAAAGTGTGAGACGCCCCCGTAAGGGCAAAGGTGGAGAGTGTGGGACTTCACGAGACTGTTCCGAGAGTGCGTGTGCGCCGAACCACGTGGCGAGCTCGCTGTATAGCAGACACTCCAGGAGGAAGGCGCGGCAGCCCTCATCAGATCAGTGCGTGCTATCCCACCTATTTATTTTCCCCTTTGCCGTATGCACCAAAATACCTTAAGTTACTGGCGTCTCCAAGTTAATATGAATATATTCGTCAAGTGATATAATATTTCAATTAATATATGAATATTACTGATATCTTAATGTACATATTACTATTCTATTCATGTAGGTATTAAGTTTATGTTACCAAGTAACTTTATTAGTTTTTATAGCCGTGTACGCTAGGTTTATATGCTTTGATAAATATTAATGTTGTTATTAAATATTGTATTTGTTCATTGTTGTATTTATGGATTATTTCATTAGAAATAGAAATGACTTATCTCCTCAACACTTAGGGAACAATTTGTTGGCC
Source organism: Parnassius smintheus behrii (assembly GCA_036936625.1). NCBI lineage: Eukaryota > Metazoa > Arthropoda > Insecta > Lepidoptera > Papilionidae > Parnassius > Parnassius smintheus. Next base: position 29,082,958 of record JAUPFT010000008.1, read on the forward strand.
GCCATGTCCCAGGAAACCTACAATACCTTTGGATTTTCTAAAAAAATATACATGCTACGAATTTTTGCAATTGTTAGAAATAATAATGAAAATTAAAAAATTAACCGAAAAATTCAAAAATATATAAGAGTAAATTATTTTTAAAGGATAGTAGGTAATACTGATTATTGCGTACCGAAATACTAAGTGTTGGTTAATTATTTAAGTTTACCATTAACTGTCGTGCATATTTGGTTTTGTCGGAAGTTTTAATATTCCTCATTTAATAAAAGTTGATTTAAAATTAAACGTATCCTTCACTACCCAAATACATAAGTTTACATAATATATAACACATACCTGCTATGTATCTTCTTTGGTACAAGTCTATAATATTCCATTTCGGTTCGATATCAACCCTAGCGTTACACGCTTCGACTCAAGGTCACCGGCGCTTAAGCTCTCACGTACAGGGAGTGTCACCGCTGTGCCGTGGACTAAATGTTACTCTGTTTCATATTTATAATAAAATAAAAATGCATTTAAATAGATATTTCAAAGTTTTCTTCTTAATTTAAATTGGACTAATCCACGCAACCATTTACGTTATTTTATAATGCGCGACCACTGCATGGTTAAATAGTCTCGTCACGGTAATAATATCTATACAGTATTGTAACTCGGCCGTATCTTTGAAATAAATACCTACAGCCGCGCGGTACGTAAACATGCGATAAAAACATGCCCATTGAGTTATACAATCAATGGGGCTGCCTGCCTCCAGCATTTTTACATTTGCCTACTTTTTGTTTCCATTTAGTTTTATGATTGTAGATATACTTTTTTATATAAAAAAATATAATAGGTACTTTGTGAATAGAATAGGAAGTGTTCAATAAAAATGCGTGTCATTTTTTGATTGGTATATTTAATTAAAAAGCCACGTTTATGTTTGAATAACAAATCGGTCTTATGAATTTGCGACCGAAAAATATTTGCGCCTCGGCTGAGACATACGAAATGCTTTATTATTAAATTTTTAAGCATAAAAAATCTGCACTCTAATATAAAGCTTAATTAAAATTGTTTTGGGACATGGAACATGCACAGGGTGGAAAAATATCTTTTACTTGGTTATAGAGGTCTATATTTTATAACCAAGTAAAAAATATTTTACAATTTATATGTTTGGTTTTAAATGAAGTTCAGATTTATTATTTATTTATTTCTCTTCTGTTATTTATTTCCTCTATTTTTATATATATTCCACAAAATCATCACTGCAGCACAGTCACGACTGTCTGCAAGTCGAGCGCATGCCGAGATCGAGGCGCGTAGGAGGTATAGCTCTCGCTTCGTCCGTTTGTATGAAGTCGGAATACTGTATAGATAAAATTGCCGTGGTCTCGTTACACTTTTATTGTTTATATGTTGCTAATATAAACTAGTGTCGTAGGGAGTGCCGTTGTGCTTGCGTGTCCAATTTTAAACCTAGTTTGTAACAACTTAGGGTTGACTTTAAAAAAATAAATATATAACTAATCTCGTGGGGAGGTTGCGTGTCAAATTTGATTATCACTACGATGTTTATGAAATATTATGTACTAGATTATCTTATCGGTAAAGTTCTCTATTATTATTTACGATATTATTTTAAAAGATTATTATAGAAAGAAAGCATATATCACAATAAAAATACTTACTTACATATGGAATGTAACTCCATCTTTTTGTAAATTTGAAGTATTTCACTTCTTTTTGCACCCGTTAACCGCATAAATCGGCATTTTCCAAAAATCACGTTCAGGAAACGTTTCTTTTAATAGCGAAATTGATTCCGTAAACTGTTTTTATAAACGCACAAGACTTTTAATCCAATACTTGCGCAGAGGGGAATAATCATGCGAGGCGAGTACATTGAAAAAATTGAAATATAATGAGATACTATCGTGAACGCCCAATAATTTTGTTTAACTTATTACTTTTCCATTGTCCATAATTTTAGCAATTAATGGTTGAGTAAATAAAATGTATCTTAATTAAATTCACTTGAATTTTGGACCATATGAATACATGTTATAGTCACGGTTCACTGAACCAAGTCAATTAACGAAACACAAAAGACTTTGGATTCGATAAGCATGAAGTGGAATCTTTGTTACGAACATTGGATACTGCCACGTTATGCTTTTAACACTCCTACGTCAACATTTCGAGCAATCTCAGCGTGGAATGTAGGCAGTTGTTAGCTCAAAAATCTTTTGGTTACTTTTTTACTTGTCAAGCAATGGCTTAAATGCTTGACTACAACCCCATCTCCACCAGCAAGCTTACTCTGGAATCCTATAACAATTTCGACCTAATCTTAATTTCAATCTAATATCAATCCAATTTTGAATTGAAGTTGGAATTGCGCTCGTATTGGCCAAAAATTTTGTTATACCACATGAAGTTAGCCTTTTTAGGGTTCCGTAGTCAACTAGGAACCCTTACAGTTTCGCCATGTCTGTCTGTCCGTCCTCGCTTAATCTCTGTGACCGTTAGCACTAGAAAGGTGAAATTTGTTACCAGTATGTGTATCAATTACGACGATAAAGTGGTAAAATAAAAATTGGAAAAAAATGTTTTATTAGGGTAGCCCCCTATATGTAAAGCGGGAAGTGATTTTTTTTAATTTCAACCCTAACGTGTGATATATTGTTGGAAAGGTATTTTAAAATGAATAGGGGTTTACTAAAATCATTTTTGATAATGTCAATAATTTCGGAAATAATTGCTCCAAAAGTAAAAAACAATGTGTCCCCTCCCCCGTCTAACTTTTGAACCATAAGTTTAGAAAATATGAAAAAAATCTGAAAAGTAGAACTTTATAAGGACTTTCTAGGAAAATCATTTTGAACTTGGATGGAAACAACAGTACCCACTACCGGGAGCAGTTGCAGGAGCGCGGAGTGCTGCTGGAGCGCGAACCTTTGAAGTCATAAGTGGGAACACTTATTGTTACGGACGGGAAACTACGGAACCTTACACTAAGCGTGGCCCGACACGCTCATGGCCGGTTTTATTTATAGAAGAGGGGCAAATGAGCATGCGGCTCTCCTGATGTTAAGTGACTACCGCCGCCCATGATCAACCGCAACACCACCGGGAATTGCAGGTGCGTTGCCGGCCCTTTAGAAAGGAGTAAGCTCTTTTTTGAAGGTCCCCAGGTCGTATCGGTCCCGAAAAATCGCCAGTGGTAAACTATTCCACAGAGAGGTCGTACGCGGAAGAAAACTCCTTGTGAAACGTACGGTGGTGGACCGCCAAGCATCCAGATGGTGTGAATGGTATCGGGACGTTTGCCGTGCAGTGGGAGAATGGTCACGAAATTTGGCAGCTGGGATTAATCCAAACAATTCCTTAGAGCACTCCCCATGGTATATGCGAAAGAAAGTGCAAAGAGATGCAACATCTCTTCGCAACGCCAGTGAATCGAGCCGTTACTCTTAGCAACAGGCATGTTTTATTTATCGTTAAATCGGTAAAGTCGTAATAAACCCCTTGTAACCTTCATAAACGAGCGTTTAAGTTGTAAAAATACTTAACGAATGATGTAATTCGTCAAACATAACATCTTTTCATACAGTTTTCATAATAAAACGCTATATCTGTGAGTTTTAATTATAAGGCTGTATAGGAGCGTTCCTTTGCCTCATTTTTTGTTGTAAGAAAAAAATTGTTATCACGACGATCATGAAACAAAGTAAACAAATATCAACTTTCGAAGAACTCTTTTTTAATCTTTTAAGGTGGAGTGCTTTTAAGTATGTGTACTGTGAATTACTAATAGACCTTTTAATTTGGGTATAACTATAAGCAGTTTGAAATAGTTCATTACCTCAATACAACAATTAATCATCATATGAAACAGACGAAATGGGCACTGTTAGCTAATTAGGAGGAACAAAATAAATAGTAATGGTCAACGATAGGCTAAAGTAAGTATAAAAACGTTTTTTAAGAATTTTATAAGTAGATATGTTTTTAATTTGGGCACAGAAAAAAAGCAATTTCTGGCCTGTTGAACAACATTAAACTAGGGATTGATAGCAGTCACAGGTGGTCAAGTATTGCTTTTGGAAACTCAACTTACAATTAACCTTTCTCACTACTTAGTTATTACAAATAACAATGTTTATTCGTTGACTTCTCAATATTGTTGTGTGGCATCTAATAATAATAATAACTATTTTGTACTTACTTTTAAAGACAGACGTTTTAATATTATTTTATTTTTCTAGGAATATCTAATGGATAGGCTAGGGCCACGGCGGGTTTTCTTTAGTAATCTGCTGCATGAATATATGGTCTCCCAGTGGGTGGGGGAGGGGGAGAGGGGGCGGAACCTCCCCCTGAAAGGAAAAGTGCCGGAACCCCCCCCCCTTTTTATGAATTTTTAAAGTTTTGTTACATTTAAGGAAAACTCGCTTTCGTTTAATAAAAAAGGGCGTCCGGCGACGAAAAACTCACATTCGGGTCCCGGTGGCAATGTGGGAGTATTCAGGGTGGGAAAAAACGGTGGGAATTAACACTATTTTGACTCTGCTTCTGCTCCAGCGCTGCGGAAAGTGCAGCCCTTTCGCCCTTGCGTAACTAAGCACAGGCACCTAGCTCACCTGCGCAGCTTCGGCTTTCGGCGACCAGCCTCAGCCGCTACGGCTCGTACGCTGCCTGCGCTTAGTTACAGCGGGCGGGAGCTGCATTCCCTCCGCGCTTCCGGATTTTCATATACACTCTAGGTGTAAGAGCGGAAAGACCACGTGGAAGTTGGGGTTGACAGATTCGGTTTTATGATTTATACTTTCTGGCACTAGGGTTTGATCAAAAGAAACGACCAAATATAATATTATAAAAACATTTATTTATATACATGGTTGATTACTTTAATTAGTTCCATAAAAGGATCCTTTTTCTTTCTTTGCACTAACCTTCTCCACAAATATTCTGTAATAATATCTGAAAAGTTTTCCGGGTGGTTATAATTGTATTTACTGAAAAATCTTTTAACCACCCGCCATTGCGATTCGATTCTTTGAGTGTATGAGTGCCATCAGGGGCAACAAATGGGTTATCGGGATCGGAATGGTTCACCTTCTTGTGAATGTACCCATGTTCCCCCAAACAATCATAAGCCCTCCAGAAGTCAGTATGGACTGTGGTGCCCTCAACCACATGTTTTTTAATTAGGGGCACTAGTACGTCCGCTGACCTGATGTTTTCAGGGCACACCTCTATTCTTAAATCCTCACTTCCATAATCAACGAGGCCGAGGATCCAGTGGCCCTCAATCTGCCTTCCTATAAACAATAATAAACAATTTAGAGTTAGTAAATATTCAAGATATTCATTTATTTATTTACTCTATTTTGTACACCAAAACCCAACAGTACAAAATTACAAAAAAAAAAACAAATACAAAAGTACAAAATTTTATAGTAGAATATGTACAACAGGCTGTTTTATCACTCTGAAAGTGATTTCTTCCAGATAGTTTGGCTTTAAAAGGTATTCAAATGTATTATTTAAAAGATATTTTGAGTTTAAAAGTAAACTTTAAATAAATATATTGTTTCAGTCTGTAATATAAGAAAATCAAATTACCTTTATTATATTTCCATTTTCCAAATTTTGATTCGTCAATTTGGACTACTTTTCCTGGGCCACCAATCTTGCCGATGGCCTCTTGTTGCTCTATTTGGTAAATGACGACTGTCTCCCGGCAGTAATTGTACCAATCACAGACAGTCCCCATAGATGAACAGCCTCCCTCCATATCTTTTTCAGGGTCTTCGTGGATTGCATCTTCATAGCTCCAGTGATGCGCATAACAGTACATCAGATAGAATACCCGTGGCAATGACATTTTAATATTTTCAAACTAGGTGCTAGGAGCTACCCTGGATCGGGCTCTGCAATTTCCTTTATTGCACATGAAGGAGCCCACATTTTTATTTTGCCCATATATTGTTATCTCTTTGTAATAATTATATTGTTATTTCGTTTTCGTATCATTTTTAAATGGACATAACCTCAAAACTAAAATTAACGATATCTCAAAAACTAAAGATTCCGGCATAAAAAACAGCTAGATGATAATTAATAGCGTCATTGCCTATCAATTAAAGCTAAAATGATCAAATAATTATGTTGTTATTACGTTTTCGTATCATTTTTAAATGGACATAACCTCAAAACTAAAATTAACGATATCTCGAAAACTAAAGATTTCCGGCATAAAAAGCAGCTAGATGGTAATCAATACCATCATTACCTGTCAACTAAAGCTAAAATTATCACTTAAATCGTGCAGCAGATTACTAAAGCCGACCCGCCACGGCACCAAATGGGCCAACAGCTGATTGATTTCATGGCGAAAAGAAAATTTATGATGACCTTTATCTTCCAGAATCGGCCACATAGAAAGTGGACTTGATTGACCCCTACTTACAGTTTGATAAAAATAAGGAACTTGCAATATGTATTACACTCAAGTGGTAAAAAGGTAATCCATCATTTTTTAATTGCAATAATTTACATAAATTGACGTCATATGTGTTATCTCTTAGTGTAAAGAATATAGATGTTTCAATAAATCTTAAACATTCTTTTAAATGGCTTGTGATGGAATAAAACTTCTAATTCAAATATTCCACCTCAATTTTGTCATTGATTTATAATACATTACCCTACAGAGATGGGGTGTTATCAAATATTTATTTTCATTTCAGAATCACAACTTATTTCCATACCACATTCCCCAATCAACAACACTCAACCAACAAAAAATGATAAATATATGGAGCATCTGAAAATAAAGTAATCACCAAATGCAATGTCCAAAATAGCCAGGACAATTGAGGGTTTTTATATTATTGTTTTAAATTTTCTAAACAGAATACAACAACAATAGCATTGCTGTAATTTAAAATAAGACTTTCATTTAATTTTATAAATGTTTTAATGTTATTTTAAATTTATTTGTTTTCTTTTAATTACTTTTGTAAAGGAAACTGATTTATGGTTCACTGTAAACATAATTTTAAGATTTTAATTTCATAGTCTTATCATTTGATATATAATCAATGTTTTTGATTACATATGTTAAGCTATATGATCAAATTTCGAATATGAAAAATAGATTTAATGTAGATTTAGTATGTAGGTAAGAATATATACTAATGGTGATAGTTTGATAAAAATATGTTTCATCATCATCATCATCATTACAGCCCTTCACAAGTCCACTGCTGAACATAGGCCTCCCCCAAGTAATGCCACAAAGCACGGTCCTGAGCCATCTGCATCCATCGACTTCTTGCATATCTTACCAGGTCGTCACTCCATCTAGTGAGGGGTTGCCCTACACTACGCCTACCGGTACGAGGCTGCCTCTCAAGAACCTTTTTTCCCCATCGGTTATCGATTCTTCGAGCTATATGGCCGGCCCATTGCCACTTCAGCTTACTAATCCGTTGGGCTATGTCGGTCACTCTGGTTTTACTGCGGATATTCTCATTTCAAAATATGTTTGTATTGTATTAAATAAATGGTTAAATTTGTACCAGAATTTTATTAACAAATCCTTATTAAAAAGCAATGAGTGAATGCAGGACATAAAGTAAATGGGGCTTTAAACTCTATTGTGAGGTCAGAATGTGTCAAAAAGGCACATATGGCAATTCTGTGCTGTGTTAGTCCCTATTTTAACATATGGTAGTGGAAGTTGGGTGTGGCAGAAGAGGTACCAAAATAGAAATGCAGCCATTAAGGAGTATGTCAGAGCTGAATCTGATTGAGAGGGTGAAAATTGTGTGATAAGAATGTGGTTTGCAAGATGATGTGACCAGGATTAAGAAAGGAATGCTTCGGTGGTATGGTCATGTACAAAAAATGTGTGACAAAGCAAATTTATGTTGCAGAAGTGAGCGGCAGAGTTGGAAAGGGATGTTCTAGGCGAAAGAATACTGACGAAATTGGCGATATATTGAAAATGGGCCAAATTAAGGGTACCCTTAACCGAAGAGCATGTCTCTGTAGGTATAATGATGTGGAGGAGGCAAGAGAGGTATGTCAGGATCATGCCAAATCGAAGTTTGTAGTCTTTGCCCACCCCTCTGAGTGACAGACGTGAGTGTTTATATAGTAATTGTATTATTAAATAATTGATATTTTTATTTCTGTTTTTGTTTATGAAGTGTTAAGTTATATGTTATTAAAAGTACGTTAACAATGTAATTTAATTTTTATAAAATTATACATTTATTATATTCATATTTCCTTTACGTGTGAAATCCGGCAATAAACCTCTTAGACAAGATAAGAGATCTCTGCCCAGCAGTGGGATGCTTTAGATACCTAAACAATCCTCTTCAAACCTTTGAGCCGCCTAACTATTCAAAATATTTCTTCTACCAAACAACCACTTTAAAACGAAGGCTGTAACTCTTTGTTAATAATACTTCATTTTATTCATAAAATATATTCTCTACAGAGGGTCATACTTAGGTTTTTATTCTTGCACTATTTTCTTCTCCTAGTCCCTTCTAATACAATCACTAGCTCCATAATCATCATCACTCATAGAAAAAAAATTGCTTAAAACGCATAATTTGAAGCTCATTTCGTCATTATATTAATTGCAATGCACAATTACTACCAAACGTTATAATTTCAATGCCGATCGATCGGAATTGTTGTCAAGAGTAAGCCTGCAGGTGGTGTGTGACGAAGCACTGAATCACTTGATTGTAAATCACTTTAATGATTTGATAAAAAATTACGATTAGCTACTAACGTCTAAAAAGACTATAAACATATTGATACGTGACATTTGGTATAGTAAAAATTTGTATGGAGGAGTGTAGCGTCAAAAATATTCTATATATATATATATATATATATATATATATATATATATATATATATATATATATATATATATATATATATATATATATATATTCTGTGTGTTACAAAATAAACATTAATTGTTTACGTTGATACTGCCAATCAACTTTGTGCTGCCAATATCAAACGCATAATAGTCCATAGTCAAACAGATGTACAGAGTGGAGATTGTCGACAAATAACTTCAAAATGTTGCCAACATATAATTACTGGTTTTCTGAATGAAGCTGAATGAGGTGCAAATTTTATTGTAATATCAAGTGCTTATTTTTCAAAGCAAATAAGATATCTGTTTTTATATATGTGCAGTTGAAAGTTTCTTATTACAGCTCACTTAATACGCAAACTTAAAAATTTTATGAATTAGGGTCGAATCCACTAAAATGACACATATAAAAATACTAGTGGCCGTCCCACTAGCATTATGTTAAACAACAAAAGAACCTTCAAGGCCGAAGTAAAAGTAAATACGTGATTCGGTCCTGGTTTCTTTTTCTAAAACTGAAATCAATTCTTTTGTGTCATTGTCTACGGTCACTAGAATAATCATAATTTTAACAAATTATAACTATTATTACAATAAATATGCCACTACTGGCTGACGGAGCCATTAATTCATCCACTACTAACCACCCAATGAGAATTAGAAACCGTTTTAAATGGAAACCAGGCATTCTAGCTTATACCTCAGGGATGACAACGCATATGCAATTAGATTCTAAATAGAGGAACGATATAGATGTCTACTGGTCACAGCATCCACTTACCTTCAGGTGGGCTGTGTTCATTTATTCCCCCAATATTTGTGAAAAACCGACTTTAAACATAGACGGACACAATAAAGGATTCTTGGTTAGCCTTGACGGCCAAATTTATAAAATGCCTCAAAACAGAAATTTTATAATATGAGATCATTTTGATTCAAATATCAAAAACAACTCATAAAATAATCTTGGTTCATAAACACGCGTGGTTTCGCGCGAAATAAAATATCAGCTACGTGTTATCAGACGTACAAATATTGGGGCTATAACTATATTAAAAATATGAGTTATGTGGCTTACGGTCACATACAGACTTTTATCGCCCCGGTTTTTCAAAGAATCAATGCTGTTTTACTATTATCGTAACTCTTAAAATAATACAGAATAGGTTTTTAAGTAGATACGGCAGTCTATTACATCTACAGTAGCCTTTAAAAATCTACTGCAGAACATAGGCCTACCCTAAATTGCCTCGTAGGGAATTTTGCCACAGTTTCCACGGTTGTTAACCGGCCTCCCAATCGCAGTTTTCTACAATTTTGAGTTGTTATCAAGGAAATGCTGCTTTCCACCCCCTGCTTCAGTTTCCCGATTTTTTTAATTCGTGTGTTTTGGAAATTATATTTACATTACATACTGATGAAATATACTTAAATAATATTTTTTGATCTTAGCGACATAACAGAAAAAACGGAACTGGTTATTTGAATAAAAAATCATGAGTGCAATTATTTTAATTTAAATTTTCGTGTTTTTAAAAAATACTAAAAAAAGGGCTCGAAAAAATAGATTTTCTTAAAAAAAGAAAGGAACTTGAAAAAAAAACTTGAAAGAAAATTAAAAAAAGTCGGTCGTTCGGGTCTGGGCTCGAACCGGGGTTTTACGATTCTGTGACCGCGTATTATACCAATTAAGCTACATATAATCATTAACAATCTGTCAAAATTTACCTTCTTGTTCTAACGATATTGTAGCAGTTTTTCATTGCCTAAAAACATGGACAAAAAGATATTTTCTTAAAATAAATCCTAGCTAGATCGATTTTTTATCCCCGAAACTCCCTGGACACTAAATTTTATGAAAATCGTTGGAGCCGTTTCCGAGATCCCGATTATATATATATATATATATATATATATATATATATATATATATATATATATATATATATATATATATATATATATATATATATATATATATATATCATTATCATATCATAAACACTCACGCCTGTCACCCAGAGGGGTAGGCAGAGACTACGGACTTCCATTTGACACGATCCTGACATACCTCTTGCGCCTCCTTTACATCCATATATCTACGCATACATGCTGGTCGGTTAAGGGTACTTCTAACGTGGCCCATTTTCAAAATATCGCCAATTTGGTCGATAAACTTTTTTTAGGGCGTCCCTTCCCGACTCTGCCGTTCACGTCTGCCGTATAAATTTGCTTTGTCACTCTTTTCTCATTCATTCTTTCTACGTGACCACACCACCGAAGCATTCCTTTCTTAATCCTGGTCACAACATCATCTTGCATACCACATTTATCTCTTATCACGCAATTTCTCACCCTGTCATTCAGATTCAACCCTAGCATACTCCTTAAGGACCGCATTTCTACAGCATTTATTCTACTTTCGTGCTTCTTCTGCCACACCCAGCTTTCACTACCATACATTAAATTAGGGACTAACACAGCATTATGAATTACCATACGTGCCTTTTTTGATACATTCTGGTTCTTCACAATAGAGTGTAGTGCCCCATTCACTCTATTCCCTGCATTTACTCGTCGTTCTATATCCCTATCATATCTACCATCCCTGCTAAATACACATCCCAAATACACAAACTCATCCACTTGCTCAATTAACTCTCCTTCTATTCTTATTTCACATACCGTTTTGCTTTCCTCTCTTTCAAAAACCGTCACTTTCGTCTTACTTGCGTTCACTTTCATTCCCCTTTCTTTATATATATAAAGAATAATACGCACTTCAACCGCCACATATCGGCTCCTAACGTAGCTGTGAACCATCGTCGACATAAAACAAATAATTTTTGTATATGACCTTAATCGGTCAAGTCGTTCAGAAATTACAGGATCACTAACAGATGCACCAACGATTATACATGTGAGTATATAAAAATAAAATTTAATAAAACTATTTTTGTGGGTTTTATTGCATGACCGCGGATTAAACGCGATGAAATCTGTAAAAATAGTTTTAGTTTGATTTATTTTGATTTTTCTTTTATAAAAGGTTACACTAGGATTTTCTCCCGTATCGTGGAGAAAGAAAAGGAAAAGAGAAAGAGAAAAGGAAAAGAGAATTACTTGTAGGCCATACAAATACTTGTTACGTGCGTGATTGGAACCCGCGGCCCTCAACGCTATAACTTATTGCTAAGCTACTGCGCCACGGAGCCACGTTTAATTAAATGTGTACTGTTCGCGTAATTATAAGAAATCATTATAATATTTAATTTTACGGTTCCACTCTGAAATCACACCATCGATTGAAATAAAAATGTTTTTATAATTATTTACAATTTGCGTACTAAATTTGTACATAGCAAATTAACCTAGAGATATAATTGTGCAATTTAATCTAACACACCAATGAAATAAAAGCGGAATTTAGTGGAAAAAATTCTGAATTTTTATTACTTTAGCTTTTGTATTGGTGCCAAAACATAGCTTATTTCAGCTAATAAAATGACTTTTTTTAATTTTATAGACTTAATGCTTAACCTTTCAAATCATATTTAGTTTGCATCCAAGCTCACGTTCGTAGTTAACTGTTGAATAAATAACTATCATCCATAAACGTAAAATTAATGATATATTTTACTAACTCCTAATTTCATTCAAAATTATACGCTGTCTTCTACTTGCGGGTTTTGTGACCGATAATCAAAATCTTAAGCTTCTCATCAATTATATGTAATTAGTTTATATAGATTGTAGGTACCTTCGGAAATACAGTAACCGTATTTTCGAAAGTACCTACAATAGTTTAAGAAAACTTATTATTATATTGTGCAGTTCTTTAACTCTAAGCATATTAGCAAAGACTATGTATGTATATTTTTGTTAATTTTTAAAGGCAATCAAGTACATTTTATAATATGTCAAAAGTCAGGGTTTAGTTTTTAATGCGAAGTTTCTTAATAGAAAATTATTTTATATATTTATCTAAATTCTGTGTACAACACTTCCTGTACACAGTTCTTTGGAATTAGAAGTGTACGATAACATTGTGGCCTACTTTTAGCTTTTGTCCCAAATATACGGCAGTTTCTGTAGAATTTTATACGAGCACTTGTTAACGACGTCTAGCGTTAAAGAAAGAGCAACTTGAGAGAGAAATAAAAAGCCTTACTTTGTGATGAAATATAACTTGCTGTCAAATAAAATTTTTAACGCTCTATCAATACAAATAGCTTTCTACTGACTGTGCATGCGTAAAAAAGAGTAGGCATGTAAAAGTTGGTGGATGCCAAGTGTTTTATCTCAGAACCGTGCTTTGCGGCATTCCTTATAGAAACCTATTTGGAGCTGTGGCCCTGTAAATGTTTATAATGTTGATGATGATTTATAAAGCTTTATGGGCACATTACACAAGTAAATTCATTGATTTTTAAAATAGGTTTCAAAACTTACAAAACAGTAGGTACTGCTAGTGATTATACCTTTGAAATTAAAAGAGTGTCATAGATTAAATATCTAGTTCACTGGGTGACTAAGGTGCTCGCAGATGATCTGAACATTACGAAGGATTTCAGGGCTCTGTTTGTCACTGCGAATATACTGGTTCGCAGGTTTGGTCGTCGTGCCACTCAGTTTAAAACGACATTTTTTAGTGCATACAGCCAATTTTTTTCGACACGTGTAGTCTGTGTCACATTCAATACAATTATTCTGATCGTCATGATTACATTCCATCACAATTCTACTATTGAACCTCTCCTAAGTAATGCCACAAAGCACTGTCCTGAGTCACCTGTAGCCATCAAATTTCTCCATCTCTCGCCAGTTGGTCACTCTATCAAATGGGCGGACACTTGAGAACATTTCTTCTCCATCAACAAGCACATTATTTCATCATTTTCAATGTTTAATAGTTTTGTCTTATGAGTTACTTAATTATATTTTAGGATATTTCATATATCATATATTTTCTTTTTAAAAAATTTTAGATCTTTGTTAACTGTAATAAAGAATTTTATTGTTATTATCTATACAATCTAGAGAAATAAAATTTCAAGCCGACCAAACTATCAATTTACTTGGCCTTGAAAACGATTATACGCGAACGAAGTTGCGAGCACAGCTAAAAATAGCCTTCACGCTTAAGGTTTATTGGAACTTTTTAATTTCATAATTCTGTCAACTATAAAATTAATTTAAGCAAAATTGGTTCGCTGGACAAAAAACTGGAAAATAGGACAATTAAGTCTACCCTTTGCATATTCTGTGGAAGTGAAGTATGCTATAAAGAATAAATAATGAAAAAAATTACAAAAGGATCTGGTAATGCAAACATATGCCCAACCCCTATTCTACCAGGGTTAGGAAATTCATAAAATTTTGTGATTTTTAATTGTACGCTGGAATTACACATAATAATTATAACTTCACACAGCATGTAATTAGCTCCTGTCAGATTCTACTAACGTAGCCATTAGATGTTTCATGTTTTTTTTTATATAGAAATAAGAATGGTAAATGGTTTACAGTCCACTTGGCAAATCAACACAGCTTCATATTTTCTAAATGAGTAACGAATAAGCACACAGTCCACCAGATGGTAAATGGATGTTGTGACCCAAATACATCTACATTTGTCTCCGATTTGTAATCATAATATAGATGCGTTGTCACCACTGAGGACTACGATGGAATGCCTCGTTGCCAGTAAAAAGGGTACCCGTTTCTCTACACTCGAAATACGAAACGCAGCAGTATCGAGCTGCTTTTTTTCGCTGGTACACTGTAAGAGCGTGGTACTTCCCCGGTCTGGCCAATCCATTGGTGCTACAACTATAATATAGTTGCAGCGTAGCTCTACCACGCACAAAAGTTTTACACTTATATCACACTGATATTATGTGAAAACGTGGTTTCTCCCCGATCTAATTAACCCCATCGTATTGAAGCCACAAATTGCTTGGTTTTCACTATGTATAAAAATTTAGTTTTTATTTGACCATACAATGGTAAAGCCTTACTAGTTTACCAACACTGCGTAAGTTTACCAACACGCATATATTTGGAGACCTGTCTGTTCAGTTGCCTGTATGCTGCCAAATTTGCTGAAAACTGCAGCTTTATTTCCCGTCTAAGAGCCATGAGATAAAGAGTGTGATCGGCGAGTTTTTGAGTTCTTCTGCAGCGAGTCCTGCAGAACTTAGCTCCAACCACATGGACAGTTTTCACGAGCTTGTCATTCATATCGTCCACTGTATTGCAGTCTTCTAGGCGTTGAAAACGGTTTACAAAACCGTTTTCGAGCGAATTCGAGCTGAAAGTTTTCGGGATCCTGGATTAGTGCACTAGGGGGACGGACCGATGAATTCATTAAATGAGACCTCTCCAACTTAACATTTAGGTTCTGTGTGCCTTTAACCATTTGGCGATCGCTGCCAGTTTTCACCCTCGAGATCAATGAGACATCACTGAACAGTTGGCGTCCGGTCGTTATAATGAAGTTAATCTCATTTTTGTCGAACCATCGTAGTTTTACCAGGTCCACTTCCTATAAGGCCGCTCCTGGAAGAAAGAGTTCATCATAAAGAGTCCCTCTTTCTTCATGAATTCGGTCAGCTGCTGACCTCTTGGGTTCCGTTGCCCTTTTTTTTTTTTTTTTTATAGAAGAGGGGGCAAACGAGCATGCGGCTCACCTGATGTTAAGTGACTACCGCCGCCCATGATCAACCGCAACACCAGGAGAATTGCGGGTGCGTTGCCGGCCCTTTAGAAAGGAGTAAGCTCTTTTCTTGAGGGTCCCCAGGTCGTATCGGTCCGGAAAAATCGCCGGTGATAAATTATTCCACAGAGAGGTTGTACGTGGAAGAAAACTCCTTGTGAAACGTACAGTGGTGGACCGCCAAGCATCCAGATGGTGTGGATGGTATCGGGACGTTTGCCGTGTCGTGCGTTCACGAAATTTGGCGGCTGGGATTAATCCGAACAATTCCTCAGAGCACTCCCCGTGATAGATGCGATAAAATACGCAAAGAGATGCAACATCTCTTCGCAACGCCAGTGAATCGAGCCGATCGGAAAGCACTCGGTCGTCGACGATTCGAGCCGCTCTGCGCTGGATGCGGTCAAGTGGAAGGAGCTGGTACTGGGGAGCCCCAGCCCAGAGATGGGAACAGTATTCCATGTGCGGTCGAACCTGCGCCTTGTAAAGTTGCAGGCGGTGTGCCGGCATGAAATACTGTCCCGCTCTGCTGAGCACGCCAAGCTTTTTAGAGGCCAATTTGGCCTTCCCTTCCAAGTGACCACGAAACTGCACGTCACTCGATATGTCGACGCCGAGGATTCCGATACTGGCTGAGGCAACAAGGGGAGTGCCTTGAAACTGAGGGGATACGACAAAGGGGTTCTTTTTAGCGGTTAACGCGCAAACTTGTGTCTTCTGGGGGTTAAACTGGACTAGATTTAGTCGTCCCCAATCCGAGACTCTGTTCAGCAAAGACTCGACTTCAGACACAAGTTTGTCCCGGCACTCGGAGACGTTTTCCCGAGAAATATTGGCTCGGCCGGTGTAAAGAGCATCACCAGTGCTGTCATCTGCACAGCAATGAATGTTACGGGTATGCAACATATCATTGATATGCAGAAGAAACAGCGTTGGCGATAGCACGCAGCCCTGTGGAACACCAGCATTTATAGGCTTGCAATCGGAGCTTGCACCGTCTACAACGACCTTGATGCTCCGATCTGCAAGAAAGCTGGTGATCCAATCGCACAATTTCTCGGGAAGCCCATAGGAAGGGAGCTTCGAAAGAAGCGCTTTGTGCCAAACCCGATCGAAGGCCTTCGCAATGTCCAAACTAACGGCCAGTGCCTCCCCCTTGAACTCTACTGCCTCCGCCCATCTGTGAGTGAGGTAGACCAGAAGATCACCAGCTGACCGACCACGGCGAAAACCGTATTGGCGGTCACTAATCAGCTGGTGATCCTCAAGGTACCTCATGAGCTGGCAGTTTACAATGGACTCCATTGTTTTGGAGAACAAGGAGGTGATGGCGATTGGCCGGTAGTTGGACGGGTCTGAGAGGTCGCCTTTTTTAGGGATCGGGTGGACGAAAGCCGTCTTCCATGATTTTGGGACTACGCCTAGGGAGTAGGAGTACCGGAAAAGACGCGTTAAAACCGGTGCCAACTCTGGAGCACACGTCCTCAGCACAATTGGGGGGATTCCGTCAGGCCCACTCGACTTGTGGATGTCCAGGGAGAGGAGTGCTTTGCGAACCGAGCGCTGTGTGAACTGCACTTCCGGCATGGAGCACTCACACCGCGGGATGGTCGGCGGCGTACTTCCCCCGTCATCGAGAGTCGAGTTAGACGCAAAGAAGGAGCCTAGAAGATCGGCTTTCTCCTTTGCAGTATGGGCCAGTGAGTCGTCCTCCCTGTGCAGAGATGGAAGAGATGGCTGACAGAAATTCCCCTGGACAGCCTTGGTAAGAGACCAGAATGCACGGGTTCCAGAAGGAAGGCGAACTAGTTTCTCGCCAATTCTGCCTATGTGCTCTGACTTTGCCTTGGCAATGACTCTTTTGAAGGACCTAGAGGCGGAATTATACTTCTTTTTTAGAGCGCTGGTGTTTACATCCCGGGACGCTGATGCATCAACCCAGGCTTGGTAGCACTCCTGCTTATAGCATGATGCTATTTTACAGGATCGACCAAACCATGGCTGAGATTTGCCTCCAATGGGCACCACAGAGGAAGGAATAAAAAGTTCCATACCCTGATGTACCACATCAGTAACAGAATCCGCAACAACGTTGGGATCATCCGGCGAGAAGCAAACCCGCCCCCAAGGGTAGGATGCAAAGAAAGACCGCATCCCATCCCAATCGGCTGACCTATAGTGCCAAACACGGCGGCAGCCTGCAGAATGCAACCGCGATTTCAGCGTGAGTGGCACAACACTCCGGACTAGACAATGGTCCGAGGAGCCTAAAGGGGCGTCGACGGAAATCTGATATCCGTCCGGGTGAGAGGTCAGCAGAAGGTCCAACAGGGAAGGTGCATGATCCTCCACATCTGGAATCCGCGTAGGCGAAGTAACCAGTTGTGTCAGACCATATGCCAAGGCAAAATCATGAACAGATCTCCCCGCATGACCGGTTAAACGTGAACTGAGCCATTCGGCGTGATGGGCGTTAAAGTCGCCGAGGATCACGATCTCTGCGGAGGGGATCTGCTGTAGCAACGAATCTGCAGCCATTTGGACGTGGTCGAAGAGTCGGTCTGTTTCGGCATTACCGCTGTGGGACCTATAGAGGCACCCGTAGACGCGCGGATGGTCGTCGCTGTCTACGCGTAGCCAAAGGATGGACAGGTCCGAACCTTCAAGTCTGCCGAGGCGTCGAGAACAGATGTCCTCTCTGACGTAAACGCAAACTCCAGCCCGAGGCACAAAGGAGTGTTCCAGTTTGTACCCCGGGTAGGAGAGATACGAAACATCAGCCGGAGAGGACACCTGCGTCTCGGTCAGAAAGAGCAGAGCCGGCCTCGCCGTCTCGAGATGGTAGTGGACGGCGTTTAGGTTAGAGTGAAGTCCCCTGATATTGCAGAAATTCACGGACAGCGTGGCAGGGGTCGCCTTGGTCTTGTTGCTCCGTTTGCCCCGAGCAGTTGTAGTCTTGAGCGGAATTTCGCCCCCCCCAGAATACGCGGGGCAGCCTGAGCACCCACGCTCAGAAGTGGAGAAACATGGTCGTGGATGCTCAGCGAGGGATTCTCCAGGGGTGCTGGTACCCTCCTGGGGTAGTCTATCTTTATTTAATTCCGCTACCATGTTGATGGGGGGGGGGATTTGGGTCTCCGGCCACCTGCACTCACCAGACGAAACGCGGAAGCAGAACTTCCACTTCACGTCGGTATTCTGTGAGGTCGTGGTACCACCCCGGTTTGAGCCGGCCCATACGTGCAACAGCAAAGCTGCCGCATGGCTCTACCACTGTTAATTTTGCTGTTAATTTAGCTTTTTTTTTGCCCTATTCCAAATTTCCCCAACTTCAGCTCACCGCTTTCTCTTGTGCCTAGTTTTGCGTTGAAGTCTCCCATCAACACCATATAATAAGTTTTAGAGGAATGCATGACTCTAGAGATATCCTCATATATTTCCTCTACCTCCTCATCGGGATGTGCCGAGGTTGGTGTGTAAACCTGTATAATCTTCAGCGAATACCGTTTGGTGATTCTGAGTGTCAGGTGCGCGACCCTTGTCGACACACTCTCAATCTTTACAACGTTGTTGACGCGGGACTTGTGGACGATATATCCAACACCTCTTTGGGACGATAGTCGCCCTCCCGATGATAGAACAAGTTGCCGGTTTCCAGGATTACCGTGTCCTCCAACTCTCTTCTGACATCGCAACTTGTCTACCGCTTCCTCCAGCTCCACTATCTTCTCGTCAGTCTTCAGGGTGCGTGCGTTATATGTTGCCAGGTCGAGTCGTCGTAGGTGGCAACCGAACCTCCACCGGATATTTTTAGCACCCCTTGCCATTACCATGGTCGCCATCGTAGCCAGGAATAGCGGGACCGCCGGGGACTGGGGGCCGTTTGTTTGTGTCACTACTCATGGGTAAATATTTTCCATAGTTGCCACGGTTGGCCAGCGGTTTGGCAACCGCATTTTTTTGTATAATTGTTGTTATCAGGAAGATGCTGCTGCCCATCTCCTTCCTGCCTCCGTCTGTCGCCTCTTACGACGCCCACGGAAAGATGGGGTAGTGGATATTCTCAGGCGCCACTACACGGTCAAATTATATTATTAATGGGCAAAATATAAAATGTAGTAAAATATAAAAAAATAATATTTGTGAAATCAACAGCGAAATGATAGCTGAATTATTGAAGTAATATTTAACTTTGCGAGATATATAAAATTTATTTCTTACACTCGTACGTGACATTTTTGAGTTTCTAAGAATTTAAGAGTTTTACACGTTTTCTCTTCGTAAATGTATTTATATCGTTGTCTAATGATCTGTAAAATATTATTAACAAAACTAAAGTTAATGTTGATGCAGTTGATGTGGATACATTAAATAGTCTTAAAATGAAATATTAGTTTATGTATGTAAACAACCCACCATTCTCTCATTTACCCTTATAAAGCGGATAAACGATGACTTTTCATAAATAATTTTATAAATAAGATTTTTCAATGTAGAGCTGAGGAAAGCGAAAAAAACAACCTAGTTACTTGGTAGTACTTGCTAATATAAAAGGGCGAAAAAATTATTTGATGTAATTTTTCCATTAATTTTATATTAATCAATAATCGTCATCTTAAAATTTAATCGTTATTATTTTTAATTAGTTTATTAAAACAAAACTATTTTATACAGAGAAAAGAGGTTCGAAATGAAATGTTGGTTGATTTCTTCTTTTCTTAAATAAATAGCTTATTTTTGTTGCATAAATATTGTTGTATGATTGAGATTACAATAATAATATCTATGATGCCAAAACTTTCCATATCCTCCAAATATTTCCCCACGACAAATATTTATCACCAGTACATCAACTTTCCCAAATTCGCGTCATAATCAATCAATCTTAACGACAAAACTTGGCGGAAACGCGCACAAGCTAGGAACAATTTAGATCGTAACACGGCTCCTACGAAAAAGCAGTTTGACAACTTCCATACATAGAATGAATGATGAATGAATGTTAAAAGTAAAACGTAGTGATTATATACTCTTTAGTTAATGTTACATACTATACTCGCTACATTTGTATAATTTCTTTTATTTATACTTGATAACGTCCGCTTTTAAATTACTATATAGCCAGTTATCCCTTGGATAAAGTATCATATGATTTGTCCAAGGTTTAGCCAAACATCTCTTAAAATCAACATGAGAAATAGGAATTTAATTTAAGCAACGATAGATTTGTTGGGATCTGTAAATTAATTTTAATTAAGGGAAAACAAAGTTATCAGTATAAATATTTCATCTTTGCTTATAATATAATAGAATAGAGTGTAAACGTTTTGAAATACCACGGTTCTGTCGAAATTTATTATAATTAAAATATTATACGTAATTTCTTTTCGAATTTAGTTCGATATCGTAAGTTATAAAGTAACGTAAATTATGATCAAAACATCAAGTATACTAAAAGCCTTAAGCTTAATAATTCTGTAGTTATCACACAGTGCTTATTTTTCGCAAAGATTAATAATTGCAATATTATCTGGTTAGTGAAATAGCCATTCGGTCATTCGTTATGGTTTATTACTATTTAAGTAGTCCTTTATTTTCCTACTAAGGATACGGAATCCCACGTATAAAAATTATGTTAAATAAAAGTTAGTTTATCGTTATGTCAACATCTTTCACATCAAAAATATTATATATATATATATATATATATATATATATATATATATATATATATACATAGAGAGAGAGAGAGAAGAAGAGGGTTGAGAATATATATATATATATATATTCTTAACCCTCTTCTTATATATGTCGTTAAATTATAAGAGGCAATGCGTTGAACAATTTCACAAAAGTAACGTATACGCGACTTCGCTCGATGTTTAACTGACTTACTACTTACTCTTAGGAATCTAAATCATGATCAAAAAATCAAGTATACTAAAAGCCTTAAGCTCAATAATTCCGCGTCATAGGTACTTCATCCAAAGTACATCTACAGTCACACGCTTCATCCAAAAAGAAAATAACATAAACATTGCAATCTTACCAAATTACAATAAAGTGTAGGGGACTGTTTTTGTTGAAAGGGGGCCTCCGGTTCCTTTAAGCTCGAATCAAAATCGTCCGCCTCTAAGAAACCGTTGACCGGTAAAAGCAGCGGTGGCTCCAAGAGTGGCGCATCCGCCGCTGGCTCGGCGTCTGCGAAGTGAGTGAAGAAGAGCACCGCCGCGGGTAAGGGTAAAAAGGCAGCATCGGCGGCGACCGCATCACCATCTAAGGCAAAACCATCTGCAGCTACCAAGGACAAGAAGGCGGCCGCCGCAAAAAAGAAGCCAGCAGCCGCAAGGAAATCCGCAGCTAGTGGCCAAAGCCGCGTTTCTAAGGTGAAAGGCGCCGCTTCGAAGGCGAAAAAGAGCGCCAAACCACCGACAAAGAAACCTAAGGCGCCAAAACCGAAGAAGACAGCAACACCCAAATCGAAGCCTAAAAATTAAGGTCCGCTGTGTGTGTCACCGCCTTCCGTCGCTATAAACGCCGCTGCGTATCTACGTGAAGTGTTTGTTCAGTGAAGTGTTCAACGACGCCGATGATCCGGCAGGCATGTAGGTAGGCTGGGCTGACAGCAGCAAGACGGGAGTAGGATTCTCCGCGCGAGTGAACGCAAGCGCCTCGTAGCGCCGTGACACCAGAGCCCATTTATATAATTACTCTATATATTTACATTTCTAATCTAAATCTATCTAAACATATATTCTATATATTTTTATAATTAAAAATATATAGAATAAATGGTGTACGTGTGTCACGTCGCATACAAATATGCGCGAGCGACCGCAATGCCAAAAAGCCCTTTTCAGGGCTAACAAAAAATTCCTATAAGTTTCTTATACACGTCACGTCAATCATAATGATTGCCTACTTATTACACCTACAATTAAATACTTATACATCATATTATATACTAAATATCGTATAATCGTACCCCGTCCGAAAAGAATAAACAACGAGTATAAGACCACCTTTTTTTGCAAGTACCAATCTCACATCACATGAGCCGTGGTATTTCAGATGGTTAACGCTCGCTGTAAATATAACAGAACGCGAGTAACCCGGGTTCAATCCCCGTCGGCACAAACGAAATTGTTAATTGCAATTTAAAGTGTTGATTTACCACGTGGTCGGCGGTGAAGGAAAATATCGTGAGGAAACCTGCATGTCTGAGGAATAAGGAAAAAATGTATTTCGAAGACATGTGAAGTTCGCCAATACGCATTGGGGCAGCGCGGCGGACACTTCCTTGCCCTAAAAACTCTCTCTGAAATGAGGAAAGACCTGTGCCCAGCAGAGGGATACGTACATAGGCTGTAACTTTACTTTACTTACCAATATCTCGTGCACAGGTGACCGACTCAAAATGCATATAATGCACTGGCTCCTTAGATGATTTGTCCCTGTGGACGGACACGTGCTCCAGCATCAGGCAGGCTAAATATATATATATATATATATACATATATATATATATATATATATATATATGTGTATGTATAATTCGGTAGAAAAAGAAACTTTTTATTCATTCTAGATTGTAAATAATACTTACTGAAAGTCACTCTTTTAATTTAACACTCAAATCTTTATGATGAAACCATCTGACGTAAATTAGCCATACTGGAGACGAGGAGCATTATCAAAGTTGCAAGACATCTCTATTGACGATCGTCAAAAATAATGGCAAATCCTTCCTACAACAGGAAAGCCTCATGACTAGCAGTAAGCTTTTACGGGCTGTTGATAACATTTTTTTAAAGCACAAGGAGACAAACGAGCACACAGTCTACCTGATGGTAAACGGATGCTGAGTTCCATAGACCTTCATCTACGTCTACCTTCAATAAGTAATAAAGTAGAGATGCGTTGTCATCCCTGATGACTAAGATGGAATGCCTCGTTTCCGGAAAAAATTATTTCCGGTTCTCTACACTTACCATACGAGACATAGCATTAAGCTGCTACTTTACGATGGTATTCTGAGAGAGCATGGTGCTCATAGAATACTATAATACATACGCAATATGGCATTCTGTGGTGGTACTTCTCTGGTCGAGCCAATCACTTCGGGCTGCAACAACAACATACCTGCAGCGTTGCTCTACCACATGTAAAATTACTAATAATTACATACTTAAATATAATAATAATATTTACAATTAAATGCTGCCAAATATTTTGCTTTAAAATTTATTTCAACTTTTAAAGAATTATACTACAAATCACTTTCTTACAAACAATTTAATTGCTTATAACTTCAGTTCAGATAAGAATATTTACACTTTGTTACCCTAATTATGATATAATAAACTTGTCAGCCAGTCCGGTCTATGTTGCTGTGATTTATACTCCGGTGGACTCAACGCCAACGGTGATGCGGCATCAGCGAGCGCCACTGAAGACGAAGTTTCTGTAACAGCTATACTAGGCTTTCCTCTCAAAACCGTTCTTAGTTCTTCATTTTCTGCTGCTCTGGTTCTTTGTAAGTTTTCCCTGGTTTCTTTCATTTTTGAGAGTTGCTCTCGTAAACACCTATACTCTTCGAGAAATTTCTCTAATTGAGAAGCTCGAAAATCAAAATCCTCCAACCGCTGACCAACGTGAGAATAATCTCTTAATCCCGAAAGGTCTAATAATGGGGTGGCGGACGGAAGGGCGGATTGCTCTCTCGATGGAGATGCCGGAAGGCTAGGATTACGGCGTATCCGATTGCCGCCGGTCGTCAGATCTAAAAAACTACTCGACCGACGTCCAGCTACTCTTTGTCGGGATTTGTCATAATGCTTATCGTTAAAATTTATAGAATCTCCACCAGAACTATTTCTTCGACTATTTAACAGTGGACTTCGACTATCTCCATCTTTCCTACGCGGAATTGTGTAAAAATAGTAGGGATCGTGTTTAATTTCATTTCGTAAGTAACTCGAAGTGCCAAGAGCGCTCATTTCTATAAGATCCGGATAATTTTTTTCACTATCACTTCCAGAAAGATCATTATCTAAACGTTCACGAGGTCTTGCGTACACACAAGTCCGTGAGTTGTTGTTAAAACGATTGTTTTCCGCAATTATCTCTACGTGACCACTTAAGATTCCTGTCGAGGTAGAACTCGGCATAGATTCAGTACCATCATTTCTGAAACACATGAAAAATGTATTTTTAGTGAACACACACACACATACACAGGCACACACAATCACACACACGTAAGCACACACACAAGCACACACACACAGCCTATATTCAGCAGTGGACTTTCACACAGTCTTTGAAAATCGACTACTGAATATAGGCCTCCTAATAGATTGTCTCATAAGGGGGATTTTGTGCCATAGATGCCACGCTTGGCAGGCGGGTTGGTAATCGCTGTTTTCTTTAAACTTGTTTACAGGAATATGCTGATGCCCATCACCTGTTTCAGTTTCGGTCTTTCGCCTTACGACAACAACGTGATGATATGGGGTAGTGGATATTCTAACACCGCCATTATACTGTCTAAGTGTAATCAACAATTTGTGTTTTTTTGGAACACATTACCTCCACATTAGGATTTTCTACTGTAGCTTGGGAGCAGTTTACATGTATAAATTTCAAAGGAACAAATATCCAGATCCGGAACGATTATTATTTGTAGGCCATACAAATACTTGTTCCATGCGGGATACGAACCCGCGGCCCTTAGCGTCAACGTGTGTATTCTTTAATATTGTTTGTTTTTGTCTCTCAAAAATCAATCTTTGCACGTAGCTACTACTAGCTGTAGAATAGATTCGATAGCTATGACTGACATCAAAAGAAGAAGACCACAGATGGAATACCTCACAAACTTTAATGAACACACATATTAGCATATATTTTCTCTGTATATATTTTATCAATAACTATTATAAATAATAGTCATTGATCAAATATATATTAAAAAATTACCTTATGTTATAATTGCTCAATCGGGGTATATGCAAATCCTGTTCGGTGTTTCCATTACTTCTTATTGTATCAATTTTAGGTCTGCGCCATTTCTTCTCTAAAGTTGGAGTGAGGGAAGAGTCTCGGTCTTCACGCATTCCATGCTCATATCCTTCAAATTCGTCTTCTGGATCGTGTGAAGGAACATTTCGGTAGTCTCCTCTTTTACGACTACTGTTTTCAGAAGATACAACTCTAGGTAATTCAGCAACGCTTTTAAGACTAGACTCAATTTTTTCGTAATTGTTATCATTATGATTTGTAGACACAACTTGTTCATTCCACCTATCCAGTTGTCTTTTTTTACGAGTTTCGTAGGCGCATAATCCTATTAAGCAAGAACTTAATACTATAACTGCTGACACAGCCATTCCCGCCATAAGAGCGCGACCTCCGAACCCTTTTGCTTGGGATTTTTTCTCTATTGTTAAATTTAAAATCACTTCTGCTTTTCCAGCTCGATTTTCGGCACTACATATATAAAAGCCTGCATCTTGCATATCTGCTGACTTTATAGTTAAATTACTGGTCTGACCTTCACTCCGTAATACAAAAGCTCTTCCAGAATTGACATTTGTTGTAGTACTATTGGCAAGTAAACGACCGGCTCGAAACCAACGAATTCTTGGTGCTGGTACTCCTGTAACTCGACAAATCATAGTCACTTCCTCACTTTCTATTCCTTTATAATTGGTAGAAGTTCCGCTAACTTCAGGTACACATGCAAAATCTTCTATATCAAGCCGATCCCATGATTGCGATATTAAACGGGTTGGTAAAGCGCATTCGGGTACCACAGTTGATGGTACATTCCTTCTTATCATCCAATCACGCATCGGCCTTATAGCGCAAGTACACTCCCATGGATTGCCGGCAAGTTCTAGTCCTTTTAGTGATCTCAACGGAGCCAAGACAGCTGCATGAAGAACTTGAAGTTTATTTCTACTCAGGTCAAGGTACTCCAAGGATGCCTCTAATCCAATGAAACCACGTGGTTCTATTTCTGATATTTTACACGCACTAAGTGTTAATCTTACAAGATGTGGAATAGCAATAAAAGCGTCGTCCTTAATTTTTGTAATAGGATTTCCAGTCAGTCTTAGCTCCCGAAGTTCTGGTATGGAACTAAATGTGTGTGATGGCAATGTATCTAGACGGTTACGTGAAAGATCAAGTTCAACTAAGTTCACAAGAGCCCTGAAAGCAAACTGGCGTATTGTTCGTACATTACAGGCAGGTAAATATAGACGTTGTAGATTTAATAGGCCAGCTGCCGCGAAAGCATCATCACGAAGTATTATTAGGCGATTTTCAGATAGGTCGAGCAGCTGCGTCGTAGGATCAAGACGTGGAGGCACAGCAGTGAGTCCAGCGCGGGCACAGAGCGCTGATTCTTTTCCACTACGCCATTTGCACTCACAATGACGTGGACATTCAGCGCTGATGGCTGCCGCCAACACAAGTATCAGCAACACCAACATACCACGCACCAAATCCTTACGTCTTGGATGCTGGGCGTCATTCCCCAAGTTGAAATGGTCCTGTTAAAAAAATATATACGATATACTGTTTAGTTTATTATAACTTCTTTAATTTTGTTCAATGATATTTATTTTTATACGTAGTACAGCGATTGCTGCAACAGTTTTATGACTATAGTATGAATAGGTCAGTTTAACTGGGAAAAGGACGGTTACCGTTACAGCTCATCTAAAGATCTTTGCTGGACTTTGGATTCCCCACAGATTACCTCAAAGGCAGGATATTCAGCATAGTTGCAACACTTGGCAGATGTGTTGGTAACCGCAGTTTTCTTTAAGTTGTTATTAAGAAAGCGCTTTTGATCCATCTCAGGGTTTTCCACTCGGTTACCTCTTATGGCACCCGCAAGACGATATGGGGTAAAGGATTTTCTCACACCGCCATTACACGGTTCACAGCCAACGCCAACAGCCAACGCCCGCGCAGAATACAAGCATAAAAAGTAGCACAATGCTGCTGTATTTCGTATGGTATTAAGTGATGAGAACTAGAAACGTTTTTAAACATCTTCAAAAAAGAAGAGGTTCTCAATTCAAGTGTATGTTTTTTTTCTGTATGTATGTTACGCGATATCATCGCAGTTTGTAAACCTATTTTTACATTCCGGTTTTTACTTTTTGTTAAATTTCATAATTATTACCGGTAACGAGTCATTCCCTTTTAGAATTCAAGGCTTACTACGTCTGCATTTTGATATTTTATTGAAAATGAACAGATTATTTATGGGGCTTTACCATATACTTACCAACAAATGGTCTATGTTTTTCTTTATATAATAATGTTAACAAATGGTCTACTTGATGGTAAATTAATACTGTGGGTCCGCAAACACCTACATTAGTCTTCGATCAAAAATCAAAATGCAGGTGCATAGTTACCTCTAAGGACTAATATAGAATACCCCGTTACCAGTGAAAGTGTCTTCGCGTATTGACACTCACGATACAAAACAAAGCAGCATTAAGCAGCTATATTACTGGTATTCTGTCAGAGCGTTGTCTTCCCTCGGTCAAGCTGACTCATTCATATTGCAACCATAATATTGCTGCAACGTGGCACTAACCCTTTATTTATATTAAAACCTTTATTTATATTAAAAATAGCGCTCCTAATAAGAATCAGCTAGATGATCATAATGAGGTTTTTCCGATCAAATACTGTTTGTTAGGTTATCACCGAAAAGAATTTGTTGTTCCGTCAAAAACTTTCTCGAGTAGAGATGCCTACTTTCGGTATTAAACACTTAAGATCCCCTCAGAATATCATAAAATGAGAATGAAGAAACAGATAATGCACCAGTGTTCGTGTATACACTTGGGCACTATAATCTTGTCCTGCGAAGAGACATTATCAAACCGGCAAACTAGTAATCGTCATCAGCTTATAATAGTTCACTTCAAAACAGATACCTCCCAAACCGGTTTAATGAACGGGTTTTACATACAATAATACTCCAATATTTAGGTCACATGTACATTTCAGAAGTTTTCAACGCCATAACAACACATAATTGTTTGTTATTCTAGTGAATTCATATGAATAATGGCACGACACGAATTATTTACACATTCTATATTTGCAAATTTCGTCACGAAACGTTAAGTCTCACACGGAATTCATTTAAGTCTATGTTAGGCTTCACGAACACGCTAATAACGCCAGAATTTTACAGAGCCGTGTTCAGAAGCTATAAAAATTCGTGTCACTTGCCTCAAACAAATATTTTTACAGTGGTGGCCAACTTAAGACTTGCAAAATTATTTTTATATTAAAATATTACAACCTGTCTAGCTTTTTTCTTTTTAAGTTATTACCTTAATTAAAAGAGTAAGGGTAAGCTTGACACGTTAAAAGACTTCGTTTAGTTATTGATGTTAATTTCAAAACGATAACTTTATACAGTTAGTACACTACAATTATGTGTTAATATATTAACAAAATTGTATTGTATCACGGACATAAATAAATAACACTAACAAAACACACGAATAAAACAAAGTTTTTCCTTATATATAGCACAAAAACAACAAGTATGAAAGAAGATATAAACCAGTAACATAACAATGTGTTAAAAGCCTATTTCAGTTTAATTTAAAAAAATATTTCGAACAGGTGTATAGTTTAACAATCAACCTTGACATTCGACATTAATTACTTAAAGACAATTTACGAAAAGGAAGTCTCGACAGATCAAAAGATGATATTTAAAGATTTTTCGAATACTAGTAGGACTCCTTTTCTGCTTAGGAGTCCGTTTTGATACTTCTCTGTAGGCTCAGAAGGGCTAGAATCCAGAGCCGTAAAGCCAGTTAATAAAAAAGGTACTTCTCTCTTAATTATTTCGGAAGGGTATAGAGAGCCAATATAATTACAACCCGCGAGGTATTTCATCTTAGTCCACAGAGATGACAACACGTCGGCCTTCTTTATTTGAATTTGGTGTTCACGGATTGCAGTAGTCATTTAACAACAAGTGAACTGTAAATTACCCTTCAGACCGTAACACAGCAGTGCAAGCATAGCTGGGTGCGGAGAAATAAGTAAAATGGTTACCACCTAATTAAAATTATTAAGTTATATTCTCGTAACATTATAACCAGATGTCGACCATTTAAAATAAATTGAAAACATAAACTCACCTCAATTTTTAACTTTAGCTGATAAAGGGCATCGTGTAAGCTGTAACAAAAAAACGAATTATTAGAAGAATAAAAAAAGAACAATTTGCTCGAAAATACAGTAAGTAGTAAGAGTAGTAAGAGGCTCCATCTCTACATATCATCATATAAGTGTTGTGAATCGAGACTATGGGAAATGCCAGACATTTCTTATGGCTTCGTTTACGCTAGATGTGAAATATTCAGATCGGCAACGAGCAGCTTCATCAGAGGTGAATTCTGGTACTGCGATCGTCAATCTTACCAAGTATGACAATTAAGCAAATCCTCAAAACAATGGCGTGGAAATTAAAGAAACAACTGGACTGATAAAGAACAAAAAGTACCCAGAAAATGACGTGCGTGGGTCGCGTGACTGAATGTTGGTAGAAAATCCTCTCCAAAATACTTATCCCTAATTTCACAGCTGGTGAAAATAAATATCTTTACTAGTGAAATTATTAGCTCTACCTACAGCAAAATCGTAATGAATGATATTTATTACAAATACTATGTTTAGCAGTGAAGTTTAAAAAGCTGTTGATGTAATAATTTACCGTTTAGTAAGTGGTGTAAGAATATCCACTATTCCATATCATCTCGTAACAGAAATATAAACAGAATTTTTTTAATTCAGAAAGTCACTTTTTTCATTTATCACTGGTTTGGAAAAAAATTCTGCCCTAGGAAGAACCAGCATGAAACCCAGCGGCATTTTGAAAAAAATAACGGCTTTCAATCATCTTTGTTACAACAATTAAATAAATAAAAAAATCAATTTATTTCAATCAGAGTCCATATGTATAAGTGACATACATTATAATAAATTCAATCTCGTTAAATTTAGTTTAATTCAATTAAATCTAATACACCTATCTAATTTAAATAAATTTAATTTAATCTTATTTAATTCAATTTTATTTAATATAAAAAACTACTCAATATTATTTACTATAATAATATTAATTTAAAATTTAATTCAGGTATTTAATTCAAGTATCTGCCACCCTCTGGGGCACATAACAAATTAGAAACAGCTTGGTAGCCATCTCCTTTCCCAAGGGTTATTACCGTTTCCATAATACTATAATAACCCTTTTTATACAAATTTAACATAAAATTAACATTAGTATTAAAATATTAGCGAGTTGAGGGGCAATTGTATATATTATAGACACAATAACTTTAACGAAAATCTAATCTAATAATAGCGTCAGAAGTCGAGTTTTTGCTGAACAAAGTCTCGAGTTGGGGGCAACTAAATCTAGTCCAGTTCAATCCCCAAAAGACACGAGTTTGCACTTTTATCGCTAAAAAGCATCCCTTCGTTGTATCTTCTCAGTCTCAAGGTACTCCTCTTGTTACCTCGGCCAGGATCAGATTCCTCAGCGTCGATATATTGAATAGTGGGCAGTTTTGTAGTCACTTGGAGGGGAAGGCGAAATTAGCCTCTAAAAAGTTTGGCGCGTTTAAGAGAGCAAGACGGTGTTTCATCATCAACTCGCGCTATGTAAAGTTAAAAGCGATGTGCCGGCATCGCTTTTAACTTTACATAGCGCAAGTTCGGCCTCACATAATATAAGGAATATTATTCTCATCTCTGGGCCAGGGCACCCCAGAGCCTTCCACTTGACCGCATACAGCGCAGAGCAGTTTGAATTGAGACGACGTTATTTCGATCGTCTCGTTTTACCGGCTATACTATGGAATGTTGCATCCCTTTGCGTTTTCTATCGCATCTACCACGGAGAGTGTTCTGAGGATTTGTTCGGATTAGTTCCAGCCACCAAATTTCACGAACGCACATTGCGTCAAAATTCACGATACCATCCTCACCATCTGGACGCTTGGCAATCCACCACTGTGCATTTTATTAGGAATTTTATTACTCGTAAAACGTCTCTGTGGAATCGTATACTGCGATTTTTCTGTATCAATACGTCTTAGGGACCTTTAATAAAAGAGCTTACTCCTTTCTAAAAAGATGGCACGCACCTGCGATTCCCCTGGTGTTGCAGTTGCTCATGAGCGGCGTTATTCACACATCATCAGGTGAGATGCATGCTCGTTTGCCCCTCTTCTATGAAAGTATTATTTTAATTTTGTCTCGGTTTTATATTGCAAAAAGCGTCTTATGGTCCTCTTCTACAAAACGAAAATAGCTTCTATATCAGTCGCATTTCCTCATAGCAAAATCACTTAAAACATTATGCTATGGAAAGAACTGTAATAAACTAAACTAGCTGTCTCGACACTTGTGAGACCTATAATCTTTTTACAGCATAAGCTGCAGAGCTTAGTCTGCTTGCTAGTTTCGATTTCGCACTGAAGCTTTTTATCCGAAGTGATGCCAAGAAAAACAGTTGATTCAATTAACATTTAAGAACACATTGGCTTTCAGTTTTTTAACATTCGGTATTGTAAATTTTATACATTTAGTTTTAATTCCGTTTAAATGCAGATTATTAACTAAGTGTATATAATATTTACAATTTTATTGTTTTTAAGTAAAAAATAACACCAACGTATAATAGTAGCACGCATAAGACGCCAGTGGACAAAACTCCACATATCATAGAGCTCATGTACCGAGAATTGATGTTGATTATGCTTGTTACACTTAAAAGTGCTACCAAACACACTCATCCCAATCCGAAAGATAGACGACGCATCGCTAATAGGGGTCGCAATACCGGACCTCTTTTCAAAAACCGGTGTTTTCAGTTTTAGTTTTTAATGAATGCCGAGATTTTGGTAGTTTCGGTATTTTCTTTTATTTTAACATAGTGAGAAAAATATTTAAAAATATGTAATGTAACCGTAATTTTCATAAGGGAATTGTCACCAGCCAATCAATTAGAAGTATGATATGATAAGAAAATCACATTTATTTAAAAAAAATCAATCATTTCTTTAAAGTTTAATAAATAACTCACTGCTGCTAAGTTATTATAAACTATTTAAACATAAGAAACCTCCAGTAATCAACTTTAACAATAACATAAAATACTCCTGCTAAGTAACTTCTATATAGAAGTTTATAAGAACTAAGCCTATGAATATAGGCTTACTTCTTCATGTTCTTATAAATTTCTTCATTATCCTCGGCTTTAATAAAACATAAAATGCTTTTGGGCGATTTTTTTTCTATACCTTTTTCATGAAAATCGAGTAACAGCTTTCTTTGCTCTATGGTGTAATTAGAAAAAGTCATATATAATATATTTTTCAGTTTACGATCATCTAAAACTTCTATGTCATAGGCTTACTTCTTCATGTTCTTAGAAACTTCTTCACTATCCTCAGCTTTAATAAAACATAAAATGCTTTTGGGCGATTTTTTTTCTTTACTTTTTTCATGGAAATCGAGTAAGAGCTTTCTTTGCTCTATGGTGTAGTTAGAAAAAGTCATATATATATTCTTCAGTTTACGATCATCTAAAACTTCTATGAACGTTAAAATCTACCACCGGTTCCAAAAGCGATATCTCTAGAGAAGAGGAAAATCTGGTTCATAGGTTAAATTCGATAGCAAAGAATGTTATAAATTTACTTTTAAATGAATTGAAGAAGTTTAAATAAAACTAAATTTTAGGAATTTTATTGCGTATTTTAACTTATTTTATATTCCCGTCGTAGTGTCATAGTTTAACACCTTCAGTTAACAATTATTAGTTTTTGGTCCGATGTACGCAGAATGGGCGTATCTTGAAGTCTAGCAATTGTATGCTTGTTTTGGAATTTATTATTATAATTTATAGGATCCCAAGAAGATGGTAACACCCGGTCTTTCCCTCGTCATAGTAATATTCTCCATATCATTCCAAAGCAAAGTCATAAGAATCGTGATCTTCCAGTTCTCTTAATTGAGTTTGGGAACTGTTTTCTTTTTTATAGAGCACGTCTAATATCGCTAACTGTATACCATGAGCAAGGCATCGCTGGTGGAAAAGTGCTGCTTCTCTTCCAAATGCGATCATTACACTGGCACCGTCATTAGTTGTATAGGCGAGCGGGCGGATTCGTCGTCGGCTCAGGACTCGGGAGTAAGTACACTCTCTCACTCACTCCAGAGTGTAGTCGCGCGACTTGCATTGCATAGTCGAGCCGCGTTGCCATAGCATCCACCACGCAAAAAGCGTGGGCTATTTAATTTTTTTGACATAATATTATTTAACAAAGATTTAGAATGAAATACCGAAAAGTCGTGAATACCGATTTCCGTTTACTCATTTTCGGTATTTTAAAGCTTTCGTTTCAGTCCGGTATCCCGGTATTTTCGAGATTCGGAATCCCGGTTTGCGATCCCTAATCGCCATGCGCTACGACGCCGCCCATAAACGGTATGAATGTGCGACGTCCACGGGAAAGCCGTATTGCTATAACAAACCCGCTTACCACCGGCACTAAGGTGATATGTCTAGGACACATCGGTTAGCGAGTCCAAGTTTACCTCGGTCTCAGTTGATCGCGAAGCAACATACACGCCATTATAATAATCCTTTGCAAGCCCTATTTAACCTTAATAAGACGAAAGTGATGCATCTGTACTCACCGCACAACTTAGTGGCAAAAAATGTCAAGAGCGTGGATATAGTGTGTATAGTGGTAATGTGGGCCACACGAATGTATGCACGATAAAAATTTAAATTGTATTTGTCAAAAGCTGGAGCATGTAAGTAGATTTAAGTACCTAGGTCTGTGGGTGGACTATAATATGAATTGGAAAACACAGGTTGACGCAGTGTGTACAAAGCTCAGGGCAGTGTTAAGTAAGTTTTATATCCTGAATGCAGCGTTGAATAGAAAATCGTTGCGTGTCATTTATTTTGCTCTCGCCGGGTCATTACTAACTTACGGATTAAATACGTATGGCCGTACATTTAAAACCTATCTTAACTGTATAAAATCGTTGCAAATCCGTTTTTTAAAATACCTTGTCAAACCACAAACAAAAATCGCATGTAAAGACAATTATAAAAAATTTTGGTGCATGTAAAATGCTTCCTGTACATGAGAAGGTCAAGTACCTGCTGGTTATTGAACAGTTCTATAACGACCAATTTAAAGAACAAGTGCAAAATACACCAGTAAAAAATTACTATGGGAAAAGAACCAACAAATATTTGAACCCCACACTTTTTAATGACCTCGATTGGCTGAGAGAGGATAATACCAGAATAAGTAAATAAACATTAAAAAACATTAAAAAATAAATTGAAAAATGTTTTCCTTAACGAAGTTGTTGAGAGATGTGAAAAAGTTAGTAAATCCTAATATTATAGTAGTAGTTTCTATAGGCCAAATGTTAGCAATTCTTAATAATAGCAGTAGTTTTTTTTATATAATAGGCTAAATTTTAGTAGATATTTCTTAATAATAGTTTAATACCGGTTTAAAAAAAATTAAAACTTGCTTTATTTATTTACACTTTTATTTTCATTAGTTTATAGTTACGTATTTGAACCAAATGTATTAAGAAAAGCGCTAATCCCGCCGACAAACTGTTACGTAGGTGTGAACAATGTATAAAAGGTTTCGTCCAGAATAAATGATTTATTATTATTATTGTGGGGTATCAATATAGTTTTCTCATCTGGTTGGGTTCTATAAATATATAATTATAAATGAAGATGAAAAGATAAATATACATAAATATCAATAATATAAAATAAATATAAAAATACATAAATAATTAAAAGCCCAACCAGATGGAGGCCCTCGGCAGGGGAGACCAAACGGCCGAGGGTTAGGGGAAAAGGGAAAGAAACCGGCGGACGATGCGGGCGGTATCGAGGAGCACCGCCTTCTGCATTTGAGCCTGGAGCGGTCCGCCACGTAGTCCTAGCCGCCTCAGATGACCCGAGAGGCTGACTGGGATTAGCCCGTTTGCAGAGACGACTACAGGAATAATTTCGGTCGACAGACCACCCCACATGTCGGTCACCTCGTGAGCCAGGTCCAGATATTTTGTTTGCTTATCTGTTTCGGCTTTCACAAGGTAATGTCGACCAAAAATATCCTTGACTGCACCCGGTCCATCAGCACAATATCAGGCTTATTCGCAAGAATAGTCCTGTCTGTGATGATGGCCCGGTCCCAATAGAGCCTGGTGCGATCATTTTCGAGCACGGCTTCCGGCAAGTACTTGTGATACGGCAATTTCCGAGACACGAGATCGTATTTCAGAGCGAGCTCCTGGTGAAGAATTCTGGCTACTAGGTTGTGCCTGTGCAAGTACTCAGAGTTAGGAAGCGCCGAACAACCGGAGATGACATGCCCAAGTGACTCACCGGGATGGCGACAAGCTCGACAGATGTCGACGGTGCCATGCTTTAGGATGTATCTCCGATAGTTGTTGGTCTTAATAACCTGATCCTGTATTGCACAGACAAAACCCTCGGATTCCCCGAAGAGATCACCAAAGCATAGCCAGTGGAGGGAGGCTACTGTGTCTACGAAAGGCTCATGTAGAGCCTTGTAGAACCTCCCGTGGAGCTCCTTCTCGTTCCATACGGTCTCCTGGTCGGAAATAATCTGTACTGCCGGGTCTTGCCATTGCTCGTTGGCTAAGGATGGAGGGGTAAGTCCTTTATCACAAGAAATGATGTCCTTATAGAATGGATCATCCGATCTCGCCAGGAAGTAATCACAGAGGCTGCACACTTCGCGATTGTGCATAGTAAGCGCGCTCAAGAAGCCACGACCACCATGCTTCCGCGGCAAGTACAGCCTCACTACCGACGATCTCGGATGATGCATCCTATGGGACGTCATGGTAGTGCGGACTTTTCTATCCAGGGCGTTAAGTTCAGTCTGAGTCCACCTGAGTATGCCAAAGGTATACATGAGGACAGGCATGACCCAGCCGTTATATGCTTGTGCCTTATTTACACCGGACAAAAGGCTGTTAAGCACCTTGGTCAAGCGTGCATAAAACACGTCGCAAACTGACTGTTTCATACCAGTCTCATTGCTAAATTCACAAGTGATGTTTAGCAATTCCATAAGATGGGAGCGACTGGAGGCGAATAACTATAGTAATAACTATATAACATTTATATAGAAAAGGTGGGTCACTTTTGTCCCTCCATTCCGTAGCTGAAATCCCCTCCCGGAGCCCACCAGTAAGGTACTGATAGGTTTCAGAGAGAGGCAGTACCAGATTGGACTCAGACAATCGCCCTGGAAGATACCCCTTCTTATCCTTATGTGGTTCTCCGCAGCCATCATCCGCTCGCCCAGATGACAAAGGATCGTACTTCACTGCCCCATACACTGCTCGAGGAAGTCTCTAACTGTACAGTCCATCTTGGACAGCTCGAGGACTCTCTTTAACCATGTATGGGGCACCGAGTCGAATGCCTTTCTGTAGTCTATCCAGGCGGCGGAGAATTTCCGACGGTTGCGTTTCACCAATTTGCCAAAGATCGCGTCAATGAGGAGTGGTTCTTTGTTTCCACGACCGCCGCCACGACATCCATTTTGAGCGCGCGACATCACCTGATTTGATTCCAGGTGACGAATGATTCTCGCGATAAAAATGGATGTTAGTGTCTTGTCGGCAGACACGTGATGGGGCGGTATTTGCTCGGGTCTGTGGTAACCTGGTCTTTAGGAACCAAATGAGTGATCCCAGTAGTGAAGAGGCTCGGGAGCGACTTCTGGTTGAGAGCCTCTTGGAACTGTCGGGCGAGCACAGTGTGACACACCACAAACCCCTTCAGCCAGTAGTGATGCAGCCCGTCAAGTCCCGGACTTTTCCAGTTCGGGGCCCTACGGACCGCCTCAGCTACGTCATCCGGCGTTATAATGACGGGGTCCATGGGCGTTATACTCGCACACTGACTCGCCACAACTTCCGTCCAAGGGCCCTCGCTGTGGTTTATGGGCTCTGACCACAGGCCGCGCCAGAATGCTACAGTGTCGGCCTAATTCGGTGCTGGGCCCGTTCCACTTACCATTGTTCGCTCCAACGATTTATAGAGCCTCTTCTGATCACTCTAGAAGAGACAATTCTGGTTAAACCGTGTCGACCTCTCGGTATATCGCCGAATCCGCTTTCCCCAAGCAGCGATTCTCTGCTTCAGGTCGTCTATGCGCTCCGTCAGTTTTTGCATTATATCCGGCTGGGAAAAATTAACATTTGTCCCAGCAAATGCCATCCTGACGGTGCGCACAATCCTTGGCCTGTTGTTGCCCGACCTGAAACATATCAGTCTGCCGATGAGGGCCCTAGCCCTTGCGATACGTTCTTCAGTTCTTATTCTCCAGGCTGGGATAGCGCTACTTTGTCCAGTAGCGCATCTAGCCATGGAAAGTTTGGCGCCTATAATACGGCACACTTCCAGTGCGGCGCCAAAAAGAATTGAGTCCGTCTCGTAAAGGTCCCGGCTGGCTTCCAAATAGGTCACCAGCATTGGGTTCAGAGCCCTCACAACAGCCCGATTCCGCTTGCTTAGGGCTATGCGGGGAAGTCGCGGTCGATTTTCGAGAGGCGTACTGCGCGTTTCCACAATCGCCTCTTCCAGTGTTCTCCTCATATGCTCTAATTCCAGTTCCTGGGCGACTGTTCCATTATCGTTTGAATCAACCACAACTGGGGTATTCACGGCGGCATTCACATTTGCGGGTTGCTCTGCCATTTGTGGCGCCGCATTCTCAGCCGTAGCATTTTCATCCGATGAGGGAACAGCCTCACGTCGTAGTCGTTCGAGTTCGGCGACATATTTCAGCGCAAGATATACCTCACCCGGTCTGCCAGGTTTTGCTCTGAGACGGTTAAAGATGGCTCCAGCTCAGCAAAAAGACGATGCATCCTAGCTTTATACGCCAAACCTCCAACTTCTCCCCCTTTCGCCCTAAAATACGCCCGCAATGAGTTAGTATTCATTTCGGTTGTCAATCGCATGCGGCGTACTCCACCAGTGGCGGGTGCCGATTGTTGGGCCCGCGAAGACCCTGCCGACACCAAGCCAGCTGGTGGGGATGATGAATGCGAGGGGCTGATGGGTGGTCGTGCAGCACCTCTCCCTCGGCTGGCGGTTCGCATGCTGTCGCGTCCAGCGCCAGCACCAGACGCGCCCTGGCGACCTCCAGGCAGCGGCCCTTTGCGCGTTTTTACATATTCCATCACCCATAAAAGTGGGCGTCATTTAACGGGAGACGCCCAGACCCGGCACCGTTTTATGGTGGGACCATGTGCACAAGCGAGCCTTTGCGCCTTTAATTTTTGCCGAGGCACGGCACTAACACCTCTTGGCAAGGTGCTGACTGACTGCACTGACGTAGTGGTTTTGTCACATAACCGTTACGTCAGCGGGCGATGGGGTCGTCACTTCCCTACGCCATGTTATTATTATTATTGGGGTATATTTGTTTATGTGGGGTATCAACATAGCTCTCCCATCCGGTTGGGTTCTACAAACATATAATTATAAATGAAAATGACAAGATAAATATACATAAATATCAGTAACATAAACTAAATATAAAAATACACAAATAAACAAAAGCCCAACCAGATGGAGGCCCTCGGCAGGGGAGACCAAACGGCCGAGGGTTAGGGGAAAAGGGAAAGAAACCGGCGGACGATGCGGGCGGTATCGAGGAGCACCGCCTTCTGCATTTGAGCCTGGAGCGGTCCGTCACGTAGTCCCAGCCGCCTCAGATGACCCGAGAGGCTGACCGGGATTAGCCCGTTTGCAGAGACGACTACAGGAATAATTTCGGTCGGCAGACCACCCCACATGTCAGTCACCTCGTGAGCCAGGTCCAGATATTTTGTTTGCTTATCTGTTTCGGCTTTCACGAGGTTCTCATCATACGGAATGGTAATGTCGACCAAAAATATCCTTGACTGTGCCCGGTCCATCAGCACAATATCAGGCTTATTCGCAAGAATAGTCCTGTCTGTGATGATGGCCCGGTCCCAATAGAACCTGGCGCGATCATTTTTGAGCACGGCTTCCGGCAAGTACTTGTAATACGGCAATTTCCGATCCAGGAAACCGTATTTCAGAGCGAGCTCCTGGTGTAGAATTCTGGCTACTAGGTTGTGACTGTGCAAGTACTCAGAGTTAGAAAGCGCCGAACAACCGGAGATGACATGCCTAAGTGACTCAACGGGATGGCGACAAGCTCGACAGATGTCGATGGTGCCATCCTTTAGGATGTATCTCCGATAGTTGTTGGTCTTAATAACCTGATCCTGTATTGCACAGACAAAACCCTCGGTTTCCCCGAAGAGGTCACCAAAGCGTAGCCAGTGGAGGGAGGTTACTGTGTCTACGAAAGGCCCATGTAGAGACTTATAGAACCTCCCGTGGAGCTCTTTCTCCTTCCATACGGTCTCCCGGTCGGAAATTGTCTGCACTACCGGGTCTTGCCATTGCTCGTTGGCTAAGGATAGAGGGGTAAGTCCTTTATCACAAGAAATGACGTCCTTATAGAATGGATCATCCGATCTCGCCAGGAAGTAATTACGGAGGACCGAATTATATGTTTATTATTATTATTATTATTATTGGGGTATCTGTATAGTTTTCTCATCTGGTTGGTTTCTATAAATATATAATTATAAATTAAAATGAAAAGATAAATATACCTAAATATCAATAAAATAAAATGAATACAAAAAATACACAAATAAATAAAGATCCAACCAGATGGAAGCCCTAGGCAGGGGAGACCAAACGGCCGAGGGTTAGGGGGAAAGGGAAAGAAACCGACGGACGATGCGGGCGGTATCGAGGACCACTGCCTTCTGCATTTGAGCCCGGAGCGGTCCGTCACGGAGTCCCAGTCGCCTCAGATGACCCGAGAGGCTGACTGGGATTAGCCCATTCGCAGAGACGACTGCAGGAATAATTTCGGTCGGCCAACCATCCCACATGTCGGTCACCTCGTGAGCCAGGTCCAGATATTTTGTTCGCTTATCTGTTTCGGCCTTCACGAGGTTCTCGTCATACGGAGTGGTAATGTCGACCAAAAATATCCTTGACTGTGCCCGGTCCATCAGCACAATATCAGGCTTATTTGCAAGAATAGTACTGTCTGTGATGATGGCCCGGTCCCAGTAGAGCCTGGCGCGGTCATTTTCGAGCAAGGCTTCCGGCAAGTACTTGTAATACGGCAATTTTCGGTCCACGAGACCGTATTTCAGAGCGAGCTCCTGGTGTAGAATTCTGGTTACTAGGTTGTGCCTGTGCAAGTATTCGACTCCCCGGGATGGCGACAAGCTCGACAGTCGTCGACGGTGCCATCCTTTAGGATGTATCTCCGATAGTTATTAGTCTTAATAACCTGATCCTGTATTGCACAGACAAAACCCTCGGTTTCCCCGAAGAGGTCACCGAAACGTAGCCAGTTGAGGGAGGCGACTGTATCTACGAAGGGCTCATGTAGAGCCCTGTAGTACCTCCCGTGGAGCTCCTTCTCCTTCCATACGGTCTCCCGGTCGGAAATGCTAAGCACTGCTGGGTCCTGCCATTGCTCGTTGGCCAAGGATA
This sequence comes from Parnassius smintheus behrii, assembly GCA_036936625.1. Taxonomy (NCBI): domain Eukaryota; kingdom Metazoa; phylum Arthropoda; class Insecta; order Lepidoptera; family Papilionidae; genus Parnassius; species Parnassius smintheus. Next base: position 29,124,319 of record JAUPFT010000008.1, read on the forward strand.
GAGGGGTAAGCTCTTTATCACTAGAAATGACGTCATTATAGAATGGATCATCCGATCTCGCCAGGAAGTAATGACGGAGGCTGCACACTTCACGATTATACATAGTGAGCGCGCTCAGAAAGCTACGCCCACCATGCTTTCGCGGCAAGAACAGCCTCATTACTGACGATCTCGGATGATGCATCCTATGGGACGTCATGGTAGTGCGGATTTTTCTATCCAGGGCGTTAAGTTCAGTCTGAGTCCACCTGAGTATGCCAAAGGTATACATAAGGACAGGTATGACCCAACCGTTATATGCGTGTGTCTTATTCACACCGGACAAAAGGCTATTAAGCACTTTGGTCAAGCGTGCATAAAACACGTCGCAAACTGACTGTTTCATACCAGCCTCATCGACACCGATGTTCTGTGACATACCCAGGTATCGGTATGTTTCAGCCTCGGAAAGGGTCCTTAAGTTGACGGGCATAGATAAATCTATGCCCTCAGAGTTAGCAACCCTTTCCCTCTCAACATGGAGGACCGCACACTTATCCGTCCCCAGCTCCATTCCAATGGAACTGCTAAACTGACAAGTGATTTTTAGCAATTCCATAAGATGGGAGCGACTGGAGGCGAATAACTTAAGGTCATCCATATAGAAAAGGTGGGTCACTTTTGTCTCTCCTTTTTTTTTTATAGAAGAGGGGGCAAACGAGCATGCGGCTCACCTGATGTTAAGTGACTACCGCCGCCCATGATCAACCGCAACACCAGGAGAATTGCGGGTGCGTTGCCGGCCCTTTAGAAAGGAGTAAGCTCTTTTCTTGAAGGTCCCCAGGTCGTATCGGTCCGGAAAAATCGCCGGTGATAAACTATTCCACCGAGAGGTTGTACGTGGAAGAAAACTCCTTGTGAAACGTACAGTGGTGGACCGCCAAGCATCCAGATGGTGTGGATGGTATCGGGACGTTTGCCGTGTCGTGCGTTCACGAAATTTGGCGGCTGGGATTAATCCGAACAATTCCTCAGAGCACTCCCCGTGATAGATGCGATAAAATACGCAACATCTCTTCGCAACGCCAGTGAATCGAGCCGATCGGAAAGCACTCGGTCGTCGACGATTAGAGCCGCTCTGCGCTGGATGCGGTCAAGTGGAAGGAGCTGGTACTGGGGAGCCCCAGCCCAGAGATGGGAACAGTATTCCATGTGTGGCCGAACCTGCGCCTTGTAAAGTTGCAGGCGGTGTTCCGGCATGAAATACTGTCCCGCTCTGCTGAGCACGCCAAGCTTTTTAGAGGCCAATTTGGCCTTCCCTTCCAAGTGACCACGAAACTGCACGTCACTGGATATGTTGACGCCGAGGATTCCGATACTGGCTGAGGCCACAAGGGGAGTGCCTTGAAACTGAGGGGATACGACAAAGGGGTTCTTTTTAGCGGTTAACGCGCAAACTTGTGTCTTCTGGGGGTTAAACTGGACTAGATTTAGTCGTCCCCAATCCGAGACTTTCAGCAAAGACTCTACTTCAGACACAAGTTTGTCCCGGCACTCGGAGACGTTTTCCCGAGAAATGTTGGCTCGGCCGGTGTAAAGAGCATCACCAGTGCTGTCATTTGCATAGCAATGAATGTTACGGGTATGCAACATAGCATTGATATGCAGAAGAAACAGCGTTGGCGATAGCACGCAGCCCTGTGGAACACCAGCATTAATAGGCTTGCAATCGGAGCTTGCACCGTCTACAATGACCTTGATGCTCCGATCTGCAAGAAAGCTGGTGATCCAATCGCACAATTTCTCGGGAAGCCCATAGGAAGGGAGCTTCGAAAGAAGCGCTTTGTGCCAAACCCGATCGAAGGCCTTCGCAATGTCCAAACTAACGGCCAATGCCTCCCCCTTGAACTCTACTGCCTCCGCCCATCTGTGAGTGAGGTAGACCAGAAGATCACCAGCTGACCGACCACGGCGAAAACCGTATTGGCGGTCACTAATCAGCTGGTGATCCTCAAGGTACCTCATGAGCTGGCAGTTTACAATGGACTCCATTGTTTTGGAGAACAAGGAGATGATGGCGATTGGCCGGTAGTTGGACGGGTCTGAGCGGTCGCCTTTTTTAGGGATCGGGTGGACGAAAGCCGTCTTCCATGATTTTGGGACTACGCCTAGGGAGTAGGAGTACCGGAAAAGACGCGTTAAAACCGGTGCCTACTCTGGAGCACACGTCCTCAGCATAATTGGGGGGATTCCGTCAGGCCCACTCGACTTGTGGATGTCCAGGGAGAGGAGTGATTTGCGAACCGAGCGCTGTGTGAACTGCACTTCCGGCATGGAGCACTCACACCGCGGGATGGTCGGCGGCGTACTCCCCCCTTCATCAAGAGTCGAGTTAGACATAAAGAAGGAGCCTAGAAGATCGGCTTTCTCCTTTGCAGTATGGGCCAGTGAGTCGTCCTCCCTGTGCAGAGATGGAAGAGATGGCTGACAGAAATTCCCCTGGACAGCCTTGGCGAGAGACCAGAATGCACGGGTTCCAGAAGGAAGGCGATCTAGTTTCTCGCCAATTCTGCCTATGTGCTCTGACTTTGCCTTGGCAATGACTCTTTTGAAGGACCTAGAGGCGGAATTATACTTCTTTTTTAGAGCGCTGGTGTTAACATCCCGGGACGCTGATGCATCAACCCAGGCTTGATAGCACTCCTGCTTATAGCATGATGCTGTTTTACAGGAGCGACCAAACCATGGCTGAGAATTGCCTCCAATGGGCACCACAGAGGAAGGAATAAAAAGTTCCATACCCTGAAGTACCACATCAGTGACAGAATCCGCAACAACGTTGGGATCATCCGGCGAGAAGCAAACCCGCCCCCGAGGGTAGGATGCAAAGAAAGACCGCATCCCATCCCAATCGGCTGACCTATAGTGCCAAACACGGCGGCAGCCTGCAGAATGCAACCGCGATTTCAGCGTGAGTGGCACAATACTCCGGACCAGACAATGGTCCGAGGAGCCTAAAGGGGTGTCGACGGAAATCTGATATCCGTCCGGGTGAGAGGTCAGCAGAAGGTCCAACAGGGAAGGTGCATGATCCTCCACATCTGGAATCCGCGTAGGCGAAGTAACCAGTTGTGTCAGACCATATGCCAAGGCAAAATCATGAACAGATCTCCCCGCATGATCGAAACGCATGATCGCTTCCCCCAAGCAGCAATCTTTTGCTTCAGGTCGTCTATGCGCTCCGTTAGTTTCTGCGTGATATCCGGCTGGGACAAACTGATATTTGTCCCAGCAAACGCCATTCTAACGGTGCGCACAACCCTCGGTCTATTATTACCCGACCTGAAGCTTATCAGTCTGCCGATAAAGGCCCTTGTCTTTGCGATACGGTCCTCAATTCTTTTTCTCCAGGCTGGGATGGCGCTACTTTGTTTAGTAGCGCGTCCAGGCGAAATATTTTGTAAAGTGCAATAGCAAAGCCAAACATTTACGGTTATTTCCACAGAAAATCAATTGTTTATTGAAAAATGTGTAGCTGTCGTACTCAATGATGGTATCAAATTTCATACATATAAAAAAGTATTTTTTTTGCAAACAGCTGCAGATATATTTTTATTTTGTTTTCTTTTTTTTGAGTGGTCTATGTAACCCTCACTAGTACCTGCGAGGTTATCAATTAACTACCACACATCCTATATAAACAAAACCAAATTTTAAAAAGTTAGACCACGATGCGTTATTCAAATCTTAAAGATCAATAAAGCATTTATTAATCAAGATAATGATTACGATTTTAGATAGTTAAGTGTAACATAACACCACATATCTACAATTTATTTGGACTTATTACTGTTATTGGTGCAGTGTAGTCGTATCTTATGATAGATAATGCATCTCTGGTGGCATGGCGAGGGCTAGCGCATCTCTAAAAAATTTTTAATAGATATTATCGTACAATAGGAGTCTGTAAATATCTCTTTGAGCGAGCAAGCGATTATTATAAATACGTTTTTTGTTACTTAGGCCTGGACGAGTAATGCGCTTAATGCTACGAACGAAAAAGTCTGTCCCTTTTGGTGCGGGGGAGCAAATACTACATAGACAGTACTGTACACCTACTCAATAAAAATTAGTGTCACTATGGCACAATAAGGTAAAATACATCAACATAGAAAAAGTAATGAGTGTAAGACGGACAAATTAATTGCGATGGTACCATAACGATAATTTATATCGATAGATTCCCTAAGAAAAAGATAAAAACTCACAAGCATTAGCAAAATGCACTCGAATAATTAAAATCATCTTTTTAGTAGGCGTAGTAAGTTTTTTTTAGGGTTCCATAGAAACACAACAAGGAACGCTTATACAATTACGCTTTCAACAGTCTGTTGGTTTATCACATTTTCGATTTCACGAGACATTTAAAAAGGCATGGTTAAACATGAATGCAAGAAATAAAAACTCTAAGTACCAAAAACAAAAAGTGGAGGAACTTATGTTTTAAATAACAAGCCCTCATTACAAAAAAATTGTTTTATAACCGACATTTATATTATTACTACAAGGGGGCCCATAAGTCGTTAGAAATGTAAATTTCGAATAAAATACAAAAGGCGCGCACGAGTGGCGAGCGCGGTGCGGGGGGGGAGTACCGACGGTTTCTGGGAATTCAGTCACCATGGAGCGTTTCACTGGTGCGGACCGTGCATTTTGTGTGCGCGAGTTTTATCGAAACAATGATTCGGCTACCATTGCGCGGCGTTAATTTCGAGAATATCAGAATTTACGCAACTTTAAAGACATTCCAAGTGTTCAAACGATTAAGAACTGGGTTATTAAGTTCGAAGAGAGTGGTTCGACGTTGGATAAACAACGGTCAGGTCGACCAAGGACATCACGGATGGAAGAAAACATCGATGTAGTGAAACACTCAATTCGTGAAAATCCTACCCAGTCTACTCGTAAGCGTTCCAGTGCATTAAACTTACCCAGAACATCGTTACAGTAAATTTTAAAGAAAGATTTACATCTTCACCCGTACAAGATTCAGATAGTACAGGAATTAAAAGATACTGACACTATCCACAGACTAAATTTCGCAAATGAAATGTTGAACCGCTTTACTTCGTTTAATAACGTGTTATTCTCTGATGAGGCTCACTTTCACATCAACGGACATGTCAATAAGGAAAATTGTCGCTACTGGAGTTGCAAAAATCCAAATCGCAAACATCAAAAGCCCTTAGTGCCCTAAAGTGACAATCAAAAGCCCTAAAGTGACAGTTTGGGCGGCTATGTCAGCGCATGGGATTATAGGCCCTTACTTTTTTGAGGACGGCAGAGGCCGCGCGCTTACTGTTACTTCACAACGGTATGTAGCTATGATTCAGGACTTTTTTACATCAGAGTTGCAGAATTTTCCAGGCTTCAATACGCGGACCTGGTTTCAACAAGATGGAGCAACTGCCCATACCTCTAACGTCGCTATGCCGGTCGTCCGTCAACTTTTCCCTAATAAAGATCTCTCGAAGAGGAGATATTCCTTGGCCACCACGTAGTCCAGATCTGACCCCAATGGACTTTTTCTTATGGGGTTATCTTAAGACTAAAGTGTACGAAACCAACCCGCGGACAATTGACGTCCTGAAAGAAAATATCCAAAGAGAAATGGCAAACATTACAGAGCTTACTTTATTAGCTTTAGTGATGGATAATTTTAAACGTCGCTTACAGGAGTGCCGCGATCGTAACGGATTACATTTAGATGATATAATTTTCAAAAAATAATTCCCATTTTATAAGGATTATGACAAAATAAAAACCTTTTTCATAATGTCATTAGTTTTTTTTAATTATTTATTTACATTTCAAGGGACTTATGGGCCACCCGGTATAAAATTCTTTTGTGAAACAAAAATAATGTGTCTCAACTTATTAACTGGTACAATAAATATACAGGAATAAAATTATTGATCTTGGTGACAACATTATCTATTTTAAAACAGTATTCAAAGAAAAAAGTTACAAGTTTGCAAGAAGTACTTACTAGATTCACTGACAGAGGCGTCTTTGGTAAATACATAAAACAAACAGGTCCTAGAAAAGATAGGAATTGAAGAAAGTGAACTTTTAAAGAGAAAATTAATAGAAACTTAAAAGTAACATTTAATAACTGCCCAGAATTAAATGTTTAATTTAATTTTATTTTTTTGGGAAAACTTACAGCTAACATATTACGAATCGTCTAGCACGTAGACTCGATGACTTCCAGCTTTCCGAACAAGCCGGTTTTCGAAACACCATAGGCAACATATATACCCCTCGCCAAATTGTACAGAAGAAGAGTACAATCTGCCACTTTTCCTGGCATATGTGGAATATATGAGAAAGTCTTTGATTCCGTCAAAAGGCGGTGCTACAGACTCCCCAGCGGTGCCAAGTTGACTGTCGATATATCGAAGTGCTGAAGTGTTTGTACAGTAGGATGACTATCCGAGTACAGAATCGGAGTTCGAAACCTATCCAAATGCAGAAAGGTGTAAGACAGGGTGACGATATTTCCCCGAAACTCTTCAGTGCTGCATTGGAAGACCTTTTCAAGCTACTGGACTGGAAAGGATATGGTATTAACGTCAGTTGCGAGTAGATCACTCAATTTCGATTTACCGACGATATAGTCCTTATGGCAAAATCGCTGGAGGTCCTAAGTACTATGCTCCATGACCTCGATAGTGTCTCCCAACGGATAGGTCTTAAGATGAACATGGACTAAACGAAAGTCATGTGTAATGTCCATGTCATACCTATGTCGATGGTTGTTGGGAGCACTAAGCTCGAAGGCAAACATATTCGTCAATAACTTCGAGCTTAGTGCTCCCACACTAAGCTCGAAGTTATTGACGAATATGTTTACCTAGGACAAGTAGTCCTACTAGGTAAGTCAACTTCAACCGAGAGGTTCAATCTACGGATTTAACTCGACTGGGCAGCGTTCGGGAAATTACGACACATCTTCTCTTCAGATACATCTCAAAACCTGAAAACTACATTATACAACCAGTGCGTTTTGCCTGTGATGAACTATGGAACTGAGACGTGGTCCTTCACTGCTGGCTATATGATGACGCTCAAAGTTGCTCGGCGAGTTATGGAGAGGGCTATGCTCGGGGTTTCTTTGCGTGATAAACATATAAATGAGGATATCCGCAGTAGAATCAGAGTGATCGACATAGCCCAACGGATTAATAAGCTGAAACGGCAATGGGCCGGACATATAGCTCGAAGAACTGACAACTGTAGGGGAAAAAAGGTTCTCGAGTGGCAGCCTCGTACCGGTAGGCGAAAAGTAGGGCGACCCCTCACTAGATGGAGTGACAACCTGGTAAGACGCAGGAAGTCGATGGATGCAGGTGGCTCACTACCGTGCTTTGTGGCATACCTTGGAGAAAGCCCATTTTCAGCAGTGGACTTGTAAAGGACTGGAATGATGATGATGACAGCTAACACTAACAGTAAATAAATGTATAACAACTAGGTCATTCCAAAGTTTTCACCTATAGGCATTATGTACTTGAAAACTATTATTCTAGTCGGTAAAAGATAAACATCGATTAAGATAAACACAGTAAGTTAACAAAATTAAACAGAAGAGCACTCAGCAAAACAATTGTTGCGCTAAAACATTTTTGATTCGAGAAACACTGGTATTAAACAAATTTAAGTTAACGCTTTTGGAAATGTCGTTAAAAGTTATACATGCACGAATAATAAAAGAATTATTTAGTCCGGATATACGGCACGTGGAGTAAGCGAGGTTTTCTTAATTGGGGAACTCTTGTTATAAATCCTAACTTACTTCGTAGCTCCGCACTGTCAATATTACCATTATCTAATTTAAAAAGATAAATCATATCTGCTATGCGCCTACGTTCGTACAGAGCCAAAATATGAATTTTTTACACCGCAAAAAGACGCAATTTTACATTGGTAGTTACATATCGATGTAAAATTGCGTCTTAAATTGCAGAAAAGGATACGCTTTTGTAATTGCTCGATCTTATCTATATAAACTAAAATAATAATCTAAATAATATTCCCCAAAGTTAAGGTGTTTCACTCTAATATTAATTAAAACTTACCAAAACCTTATCGTTATTTAAGTTCAAACACATTGCAAGTACATTCAAACAGATAGATTCAAGATGTTTATTATTTCTTCTCGCCACAAGGACTGAACAGATTTGGATACTCTGAATTAACACAGGCTACATTTGTCCCGGAAAATTAAAAAGTTTACAGGAACTTTTTAATTTTCCCTTATCCACGTGGTAAAAGTCTCGGATACCATTTAGATAACAAGAAAAATAAGGAAATATATATTAAATATAATAATTAAAGAAAGTTTTGGTATAGTTTAGTTATTTGTTGACTTTATTTAATCTAAGGACAAAAATTGTTCATTCACACTTTTGTTATAATAATAGGTAATCTTCTTTAGATGAGTGTTTTGATAAATTTTAATGCTCCTTCAATGAATAATAATGAAAAATTATCGATATCGATCCGCACATCACAGTCACATCACACATCAATGTGACACCATTTCCAGTTATACACTTACCCTACAGTTGTCGCGTGGATTACAATAGTAAAGCATAGTAAAATAAACTCAAATTTGGATATTTTTGGAACCAAATTATCAGAAAAATATACGTAAACTGATTTGTGATCTTACTTTGAAATTAATGTGATATTTTCATATATTATAATTATATGTTGAAGTTTTTTTTGAATATTATAATTTGAATGAAAAATGATGTATAAATGGTTTTTGTTTACTAAATATGATTAACCGTAGACAAAGAATATATACACTACGCGAACCGTGGACTAAATGTTACTCTGTTTCATATTTATAATAAAATAAAAATGCATTTAAATAGATATTTTAAAGTTTTCGTTATTAGTTATTTAGTTAGTTCCACGCAACCATTTACGTTATTTTATAATGCGCGACCACTGCATGGTTAAATAGTCTCGTCACGGTAATAATATCTATACAGTATTGTAACTCGGCCGTATCTTTGAAATAAATACCTACAGCCGCGCGGTACGTAAACATGCGATAAAAACATGCCCATTTATACAATCAATGGGGCTGCCTGCCTCCAGCATTTTTACATTTGCCTACTTTTTGTTTCCATTTAGTTTTATGATTGTAGATATACTTTTTTATATAAAAAAATATAATAGGTACTTTGTGAATAGAATAGGAAGTGTTCAATAAAAATGCGTGTCGTTTTTTGATTGGTATATTTAATTAAAAAGCCACGTTTATGATTGAATAACAAATCGGTCTTATGAATTTGCGACCGAAAAATATTTGCGCCTCGGCTGAGACATACGAAATGCTTTATTATTAAATTTTTAAGCATAAAAAATCTGCACTCTAATATAAAGCTTAATTAAAATTGTTTTGGGACATGGAACATGCACAGGGTGGAAAAATATCTTTTACTTGGTTATAGAAGTATCTACATTTTATAACCAAGTAAAAAATAATTTACAATTTATATGTTTGGTTTTAAATGAAGTTCAGATTTATTATTTATTTATTTCTCTTCTGTTATTTATTTCCTCTATTTTTATATATATTCCACAAAATCATCACTGCAGCACAGTCACGACTGTCTGCAAGTCGAGCGCATGCCGAGATCGAGGCGCGTAGGAGGTATAGCTCTCGCTTCGTCCGTTTGTATGAAGTCGGAATACTGTATAGATAAAATTGCCGTGGTCTCGTTACACTTTTATTGTTTATATGTTGCTAATATAAACTAGTGTCGTAGGGAGTGCCGTTGTGCTTGCGTGTCCAATTTTAAACCTAGTTTGTAACAATTTAGGGTTGACTTTAAAAAAATAAATATATAACTAATCTCGTGGGGAGGTTGCGTGTCAAATTTGATTATCACTACGATGTTTATGAAATATTATGTACTCGATTATCTTATCGGTAAAGTTCTCTATTATTATTTACGATATTATTTTAAAAGATTATTATAGAAAGAAAGCATATATCACAATAAAAATACTTACTTAACTGAACTCTTATTCTCCTCTTAACTCCACCTTTTTGTAAATTTGAAGTATTTCACTTCTTTTTGCACCCGTTAACCGCATAAATCGGCATTTTCTAAAAATCACGTTCAGGAAACGTTTCTTTCAATAACGAAATTGACTCCGTAAACTGTTTTTATAAACGCACAAGACTTTTAATCCAATACTTGCGCAGAGGGGAATAATCATGCGAAGCGAGTACATTGAAAAAATTTAAATATAATGAGATACTATCGTGAACGCCCAATAATTTTGTTTAACTTATTACTTTTCCATTGTCCATAATTTTTGCAATTAATGGTTGAGTAAATAAAATGTATCTTAATTAAATTCACTTGAATTTTGGACCATATGAATACATGTTATAGTCACGGTTCACTGAACCAAGTCAATTAACGAAACACAAAAGACTTTGGATTCGATAAGCATGAAGTGGAATCTTTGTTACGAACATTGGATACTGCCACGTTATGCTTTTAACACTCCTACGTCAACATTTCGAGCAATCTCAGCGTGGAATGTAGGCAGATGTTAGCTCAAAAATCTTTTGGTTACTTTTTTACTTGTCAAGCAATGGCTTAAATGCTTAACTACAACCCCATCTCCACCAGCAAGCTTACTCTGGAATCCACTAACAATTTCGACCTAATCTCAATTTCAATCTAATATCAATCCAATTTTGAATTGAAATTGGAATTGCGCTCGTATTGGCCAAAAATTTTGTTGTACCACATGAAGTTAGCCTTTTTAGGGTTCCGTAGTCAACTAGGAACCCTTATAGTTTCGCCATGTCTGTCTGTCCGTCCTCGCTTAATCTCTGTGACCGTTAGCACTAGAAAGCTGAAATTTGGTACCAATATGTGTATCAATTGCGCCGACAAAGTGGTAAAATAAAAATTGGAAAAAAATGTTTTATTAGGGTAGCCCCCCTATACGTAAAGTGGGAAGTGATTTTTTTTAATTTCAACCCTAACGTGTGATATATTGTTGGAAAGGCATTTTAAAATGAATAGGGGTTTACTAAAATCATTTTTGATAATGTCAATAATTTCGGAAATAATTGCTCCAAAAGTAAAAAGCAATGTGTCCCCCCCCCCCCGTCTAACTTTTGAGCCACAAGTTTAGAAAATATGAAAAAAATCTGAAAAGTAGAACTTTATAAGGACTTTCTAGGAAAATCATTTTGAACTTGGATGGAAACAACAGTACCCACTACCGGGAGCAGTTGCAGGAGCGCGGAGCGCTGCTGGAGCGCGAACCTTTGAAGTCATAAGTGGGAACACTTATTGTGACGGACGGGAAACTACGGAACCCTACACTAAGCGTAGCCCGACACGCTCATGGCCGGTTTTATTTATAGAAGAGGGGCAAACGAGCATGCGGCTCACCTGATGTTAAGTGACTACCGCCGCCCATGATCAACCGCAACACCACCGGGAATTGCAGGTGCGTTGCCGGCCCTTTAGAAAGGAGTAAGCTCTTTTTTGAAGGTCCCCAGGTCGTATCGGTCCCGAAAAATCGCCAGTGGTAAACTATTCCACAGAGAGGTCGTACGCGGAAGAAAACTCCTTGTGAAACGTACGGTGGTGGACCGCCAAGCATCCAGATGGTGTAAATGGTATCGGGACGTTTGCCGTGCAGTGGGAGAATGGTCACGAAATTTGGCAGCTGGGATTAATCCAAACAATTCCTTAGAGCACTCCCCATGGTATATGCGAAAGAAAGTGCAAAGAGATGCAACATCTCTTCGCAACGCCAGTGAATCGAGCCGTTACTCTTAGCAACAGGCATGTTTTATTTATCGTTAAATCAGTAAAGTCATAATAAACCCTTTGTAACCTTCATAAACGAGCGTTTAAGTTGTAAAAATACTTAACGAATGATGTAATTAGTCAAACATAACATCTTTTCATACAGTTTTCATAAAAAACGCTATATCTGTGAGTTTTAATTATAAGGCTGTATAGGAGCGTTCCTTTGCCTCATTTTTTGTTGTCTGAAAAAAATTGTTATCACGACGATCATGAAACAAAGTAAACAAATATCAACTTTCGAAGAACTCTTTTTTAATTTTTTAAGGTGGAGTGCTTTTAAGTATGTGTACTGTGAATTACTAATAGACCTTTCAATTTGGGTATAACTATAAGCAGTTTGAAATAGTTCATTACCTCAATACAACAATTAAGCATCATATGAAACAGACGAAATGGGCACTGTTAGCTAATTAGGAGGAACAAAATAAATAATAATGGTCAACGATAGGCTAAAGTAAGTATAAAAACGTTTTTTAAGAATTTTATATGTAGATATGTTTTTAATATGGGCACAGAAAAAAAGCAATTTCTGGCGTGTTGAACAACATTAAACTAGGGATTGATAGCAGTCACAGGTGGTCAAGTATTGCTTTTGGAAATTCAACTTACAATTAACCTTTCTCACTACTTAGTTATTACAAATAACAATGTTTATTCGTTGACTTCTCAATATTGTTGTGTGACATCTAATAATAATAATAACTGTTTTGTACTTACTTTTAAAGACAGACGTTTTAATATTATTTTATTTTTCTAGGAATATCTAATGGATAGGCTAGGGCCACGGCGGGTTTTCTTTAGTAATCTGCTGCATGAATATATGGTCTCCGAGTGGGTGGGGGAGGGGGGGAGAGGGGGCGGAACCTCCCCCTGAAAGGAAAAAGTGCCGGAACCCCCCCCCTTTTTTTATGAATTTTTAAAGTTTTGTTACATTTAAGGAAAATTCGCTTTCGTTTAATAAAAAAGGGCGTCCGGCGACGAAAAACTCACATTCGGGTCCCGGTGGGAATGTAGGAGTATTCAGGGTGGGAAAAAACGGTGGGAATTAACACTATTTTGACTCTGCTTCTGCTCCAACGCTGCGGGAAGTGCAGCCCTTTCGCCCTTGCGTAACTAAGCACAGGCACCTAGCTCACCTGCGCAGCTTCGGCTGTTTGGTCGCCTTTGGCGACCAGCCTCAGCCGCTACGGCTCGTACGCCGCCTGCGCTTAGTTACAGCGGGCGGGGGCTGCATTCCCTCCGCGTTTCCGGATTTTCATATACACTCTAGGGGTAAGAGCGGAAAGACCACGTGGAAGTTGGGGTTGACAGATTCGGTTTTATGATTTATACTTTCTGGCACTAGGGTTTGATCAAAAGAAACGACCAAATATAATATTATAAAAACATTTATTTATATACATGGTTGATTACTTTAATTAGTTCCATAAAAGGATCCTTTTTCTTTCTTTGCACTGACCTTCTCCACAAGTATTCTATAATAATATCTGAAAAGTTTTCCGGGTGGTTATAATTGTATTTACTGAAAAATCTTTTAACCACCCGCCATTGCGATTCGATTCTTTGAGTGTATGAGTGCCATCAGGGGCAACAAATGGGTTATCGGGATCGGAATGGTTCACCTTCTTGTGAATGTACCCATGTTCCCCCAAACAATCATAAGCCCTCCAGAAGTCGGTATGGACTGTGGTGCCCTCAACCACATGTTTTTTTAATTAGGGGCACTAGTACGTCCCCTGACCTGATGTTTTCAGGGCACACCTCTATTCTTAAATCCTCACTTCCATCCTCAACGAGGCCGAGGATCCAGTGGCCCTCAATCTGCCTTCCTATAAACAATAATAAACAATTTAGAGTTAGTAAATATTCAAGATATTCATTTATTTATTTACTCTATTTTGTACACCAAAACCCAACAGTACATAATTACAAAAAAAAAAAAAAAAACAAATACAAAAGTACAAAATTTTATAGTAGAATATGTACAACAGGCTGTTTTACCACTCTGAAAGTGATTTCTTCCAGATAGTTTGGCTTTAAAAGGTATTCAAATGTATTATTTAAAAGATATTTTGAGTTTAAAAGTAAACTTTAAATAAATATATTGTTTCAGTCTGTAATATAAGAAAATCAAATTACCTTTATTATATTTCCATTTTCCAAATTTTGATTCGTCAATTTGGACTACTTTTCCTGGGCCACCAATCTTGCCGGTGGCCTCTTGTTGCTCTATTTGGTAAATGACGACTGTCTCCCGGCAGTAATTGTACCAATCGCAGACAGTCCCCATAGATAAGCAGCCTCCCTCCATATCTTTTTCAGGGTCTTCGTGGATTGCATCTTCATAGCTCCAGCGATGCGCATAACAGTACATCAGATAGAATACCCGTGGCAATGACATTTTAATATTTTCAAACTAGGTGCTAGGAGCTACCCTGGATCGGGCTCTGCAATTTCCTTTATTGCACATGAAGGAGCCCACATTTTTATTTTGCCCATATATTGTTATCTCTTTGTAATAATTATATTGTTATTTCGTTTTCGTATCATTTTTAAATGGACATAACCTCAAAACTAAAATTAACGATATCTCGAAAACTAAAGATTCCGGCATAACAAACAGCTAGATGATAATTAATAGCGTCATTGCCTATCAACTAAAGCTAAAATGATCAAATAATTATGTTGTTATTACGTTTTCGTATCATTTTTAAATGGACATAACCTCAAAACTAAAATTAACGATATCTCGAAAACTAAAGATTTCCGGCATAAAAAGCAGCTAGATGGTAATCAATAGCATCATTACCTGTCAACTAAAGCTAAAATTATCACTTAAATCGTGCAGCAGATTACTAAAGCCGACCCGCCACGTCACCAAATGGGCCAACAGCTGATTGATTTCATGGCGAAAAGAGACTTTATGATGACCTTTATCTTCCAGAAACGGCCAGATAGAAAGTGGACTTGATTGAGCCCCTACCTACAGTTTGATAAAAATAAGGAACTTGCAATATGTATTACACTCAAGTGGTAAAAAGGTAATCCATCATTTTTTAATTGCAATAATTTACATAAATTGACGTCATATGTGTTATCTCTTAGTGTAAAATGTTTCAATAAATCTTAAACATTAAATCTTAAACATTCTTTTAAATGGCTTGTGATGGAATAAAACTTCTAATTCAAATATTCCACCTCAATTTTGTCATTGATTTATAATACATTACTCTACGGAGATGGGATGTTATCAAATATTTATTTTCATTTCAGAATCACAACTTATTTCCATACCACATTCCCCAATCAACAATACTCAACCAACAAAAAATGATAAATATATGGAGCATCTGAAAATAAAGTAATCACCAAATGCAATGTCCAAAATAGCCAGGACAATTGAGGGTTTTTATATTATTGTTTTAAATTTTCTAAACAGAATACAACAACAATAGCATTGCTGTAATTTAAAATAAGACTTTCATTTAATTTTGTAAATGTTTTAATGTTATTTTAAATTTATTTGTTTTCTTTTAATTACTTTTGTAAAAGAAACTGATTTATGGTTCACTGTAAACATAATTTTAATATTTCAATTTCATAGTCTTATCATTTGATATATAATCAATGTTTTTGATTACATATGTTAAGCTATATGATCAAATTTCGAATATGAAAAATAGATTTAATGTAGATTTAGTATGTAGGTAAGAATATATACTAATGGTGATAGTTTGATAAAAATATGTTTCATCATCATCATCATCATTACAGCCCTTCACAAGTCCACTGCTGAACATAGGCCTCCCCCAAGTAATGCCACAAAGCACGGTCCTGAGCCATCTGCATCCATCGACTTCTTGCATATCTTACCAGGTCGTCACTCCATCTAGTGGGGGGTTGCCCTACACTACGCCTACTGGTACGAGGCTGCCACTCAAGAACCTTTCTTCCCCATCGGTTATCGATTCTTCGAGCTATATGGCCGGCCCATTGCCACTTCAGCTTACTAATCCGTTGGGCTATGTCGGTCACTCTGGTTTTACTGCGGATATCCTCATTTCGAAATATGTTTGTATTGTATTAAATAAATGGTTAAATTTGTACCAGAATTTAATTAACAAATCCTTATTAAAAAGCAATGAGTGAATGCAGGACATAAAGTAAATGGGGCTCTAAACTCTATTGTGAGGTCAGAATGTGTCAAAAAGGCACATATGGCAATTCTGTGCTGTGTTAGTCCCTATTTTAACATATGGTAGTGGAAGTTGGGTGTGGCAGAAGAGGTACCAAAATAGAATAAATTCAGTAGAAATGCAGCCATTAAGGAGTATGTCAGAGCTGAATCTGATTGAGAGGGTGAAAATTGTGTGATAAGAATGTGGTTTGTAAGATGATGTGACCAGGATTAAGAAAGGAATGCTTCGGTGGTATGGTCATGTACAAAAAATGTGTGACAAAGCAAATTTATGTTGCAGAAGTGAGCGGCAGAGTTGGAAAGGGATGTTCTAGGCGAAAGAATACTGACGAAATTCGCGATATATTGAAAATGGGCCAAATTAAGGGTACCCTTAACAGAAGAGCATGTCTCTGTAGGTATAATGATGTGGAGGAGGCAAGAGAGGTATGTCAGGATCATGCCAAATCGAAGTCTGTAGTCTTTGCCCACCCCTCTGAGTGACAGAAGTGAGTGTTTATATAGTAATTGTATTTTTAAATAATTGATATTTTTATTTCTGTTTTTGTTTATGAAGTGTTAAGTTACATGTTATTAAAAGTACGTTAACAATGTAATTTAATTTTTATAAAATTATACATTTATTATATTCATATTTCCTTTACGTGTGAAATCCGGCAATAAACCTTTTAGACAAGATAAGAGATCTCTGCCCAGCAGTGGGATGCTTTAGATCATACTTGAGATACCTAAACAATCCTCTCCAAACCTTTGCGCTGCCTAACTATTCAAAATATTTCTTCTACCAAACAACCACTTTAAAACGAATTAAAAATAAAGGGTGTAACTCTTTGTTAATAATACTTCATTTTATTCATAAAATATATTCTCTACAGAGGGTCATACTTAGGTTTTTATTCTTGCACTATTTTCTTCTCCTAGTCCTTTCTAATACAATCACTAGCTCCATAATCATCATCACTCATAGAAAAAAAAGTGCTTAAAACGCATAATTTGAAGCTCATTTCTTCATTATATTAATTGCAATGCACAATTACTACCAAACGTTATAATTTCAATCCCGATCGATCGGAATTGTTTTCAAGAGTAAGCCTACAGGTGGTGTGTGACGAAGCACTGAAGCACTTGATTGTAAATCACTTTAATGATTTGATAAAAAATTACGATTAGCTACTAACGTCTAAAAAGACTATAAACATATTGATACGTGACATTTGGTATAGTAAAAATTTGTATGGAGGAGTGTAGCGTCAAAAATATTCTATATATATGTATATATATCCTGTGTGTTACAAAATAAACATTAATTGTTTACGTTGATACTGAAAATCAACTTTGTGCTGCCAATATCAAACACATAATAGTCCATAGTCAAACAGATGTACAGAGTGGAGATTGTCGACAAATAACTTCAAAATGTTGCCAACAAATAATTACTGGTTTTCTGAATGAAGATGAATGAGGTGCAAATTTTATTGTAATATCAAGTGCTTATTTTTCAAAGCAAATAAGATATCTGTTTTTATATATGTGCAGTTGAAAGTTTCTTATTTACAGCTCACTTGATACGCAAACTTAAAAATTTTATGAATTAGGGTCGAATCCACTAAAATGACACATATAAAAATACTAGTAGCCGTCCCACTAGCATTATATTAAACAACAAAAGAACCTTCAAGGCCGAAATAAAAGTAAATACGTGATTCGGTCCTGTTTTCTTTTTCTAAAACTGAAATCAATTCTTTTGTGTCATTGTCTACGGTCACTAGAATAATCATAATTTTAACAAATTATAACTATTATTACAATAAATATGCCACTACTGGCTGACGGAGCCATTAATTCATCCACTACTAACCACCCAATGAGAATTAGAAACCGTTTTAAATGGAAACCAGGCATTCTAGCTTATACCTCAGGGATGACAACGCATATGCAATTAGATTCTAAATAGAGAAACGGTATGGATGTCTACTGGTCACAGCATCCACTTACCTTCAGGTGGGCTGTGTTCATTTATTCCCCCAATATTTGTGAAAAACCGACTTTAAACATAGACGGACACAATAAAGGATTCTTGGTTAGCCTTGACGGCCAAATTTATAAAATGCTTCAAAACAGAAATTTTATAATATGAGATCATTTTGATTCAAATATCAAAAACAACTCATAAAATAATCTTGGTTCGTAAACACCACGTTATCAGACGCACAAATATTGGGGCTATAACTATATTAAAAATATGCGTTATGTGGCTTACGGTCACATATAGACTCTTATCGCCCCGGTTTTTCAAAGAATCAAAGCCGTTTTACTATTATTGTAACTATTAAAATGATACAGAATAGGTTTTTAAGTAGACACGGCAGTCCACTACATCTACAGTAGCCTTTAAAAATCTACTGCAGAACATAGGCCTACCCTAAATTGCCTCGTTGGGGGTTTTTGCCACAGTTTCCACGGTTGTCAACCCGCCTCCCAATCGCAGTTTTTTACAATTTTGAGTTGTTACAAGGAAATGCTGCTTTCCACCTCGGCTCCTAACATAGCTGTGAACCATCGTCGAGATAAAACAAATAATTTTTGTATATGACCTGATGAATTACAGGATCACTAACAGACGCACCAACGATTATACATGTGAGTATATAAAGATAAAATTTAATAAAACTATTTTTATGGGTTTTATTGCATGACCGCGGATTAAACGCGATGAAATCTGTAAAAATAGTTTTGGTTTGATTATTTTTATAAAAGGTTACACTAGGATTTTCTCCTGTATCATGGAGAAAGAAAAGGAAAAAATAAAGAGAAAGAAAAAGAAAAGAGAAAGTAAGATAAAGAAAGAAAGTGAAGAAAGAAAAGAGAAAGTACAGGCATAAATTGAGCAAGGACAATTATCCAGACCCGGACAATTACTTGTAGGCCATACAAATACTTGTAACGTGCGTGATTCGAACCCGCGGCCCTCAACGCTATAACTCATTGATAAGCTACTGCGCCACGGAGCCAAGTTTTATTAAATGTGTACTGTTCGCGTAATTATAAGAAATCATTATAATATTTAATTTTACGGTTCCACTCTGAAATCATACCATCGATTGAAATAAAAATGCTTTTACAATTATTTACAACTAGCTGTGCCCGCGACTTCGTTCGCATGTAATCTTTTTCTCCAATTCTTTTATATTTTCAAACAGAGTATATATAATTATATGTTTATTATAATCAAGCAGATTATTTTATACCTACCTGAACGTTAGCTTCGTGAAAAAGGCTAAAATAGATCAAATTTTTTACTTTTAATTTTGGATGACTTGATGGCAAGGATTAGCCATTTTATGATAATATCCACATTTTAAGAAAACCTAATGCCAGCTATCTACCACCTAATCCATTTCTGGTTTTCGAATAATAAAATCTTAATAAATACAAAACAAGGAGTCAAAAAGGGGATATAAATATGCAATTTAATTTAATGGTTTTATTTATTTAATCACGATTTTGTTAGAACTTCAAAAGTAAAAGAAAATGTAAAAAAATATATTCAGTTAACAAAGGACCTCTTCATAAACAACGTTCACCGTTTTGTTTTGTGGTGCTAAAATAAACAAATTAGTGGGATCGCTGATTATTTTTTAATGCACCGCAAGGCCCGTGTATCATCTGTGTTTTAACAATTTGGTGTAAAATAGGATCATTTGTGGGATTTGGTAATTCTGCACTTATTATATTATCAACGTCATTAGGACGAATTTTTTGTAATAACCATAGAAGAATGTGAGCGTGGGGCAGCCCTCTTTTTTGCCATTCCACGTTGTATGTATAGCATGACGTAGCGCCAAAAACGTTTTGTTTGGTTAATAAGTTGATTAACAACTTTAACTTTAAATAAAAAACTCGACTAATTAAATCGTGTCGATCGTACGATGCTTGACCTTCTAGCAGCTCTTGAGAAATCTCGATCCATTTAGGGTTAGTAGTTATTGTTATGAAAAGATCTGGCCTACCATACTTGCGAACATAACAGAATGAGTCTTGAACGCGTTCATTCATATTTCGGGGACTCCCGATAAAGCTGGAAGGCAATATAACTAAACGTCCTAAATTTTCTATGTGTGTATCTCCCTGTACTGCATCATGAAGATCCACATAATTTTCGGCACGCAACTGTCTCTGATGAGTACGAATGAATACTAAACGCTCTGTTTCAACTTTTGCGTACATATCAACAATAAACTGGTTAAATAAGCCACGAAATCGTTGTAAATATACAAAACGACGTTGTCTTATTTGCATGAGATAACAATAAAATTGCAGAGCCGAAACTTTTCTGTCTAACCGAGGTGCTCCTGTAGCGGGGTCAACTTGATAAACCGTAAAGTTGTAACCATCTTCACCGCGACAGTAAATAAGTGGGTATTGTAAGGAGTCGTAAGAACGATGAGTCTCACTAATTCGTTGCAGGCGGTCATCACGCGTGCGTACTATAATGTCGCGCTTGTCGCATTGCTGATCCACCAGGACAACTGCCACTTCATTGGTGGATGGAGAATTATAACGGCCGGAATGTTGCACTAAAGGTCGCTTATCCGCGCTAATAACAAACTTATAATTATTGTATTCATCTTGAGGGATCGACTCTAGTACAGCTTTGAAATTGGATACATAAGGGTTGACCTGATGAAGCATGCCCTGAAGCTCTGAGATAACATTAGCGTTTAAATTTGGGAAATTCTGCCTCCTTATATTGGCTTGTTCATGGTAATCAGAAACGAAATATATTTGTAAAAACTTTGGTTCTGTCTCAGGCAAAAGCGAACCAATTAAGTGGTAGACTTGCCCCTGCACTTTAAAAGTAGGCATAAATGTTCCATGTACCACTTGCTTGGCCCCGAAAGAAGTCATCTGGAATGCCCCATTGTATGAACGGATATTGTCTAAAAACTGCTTGGAATGTGGATGGTCCCCATTAAGTAGCGATTTAAGAGGTTCTGGGGGCTCTTGAAATATTTCCAATTGTACCTTGCCAGCTGAACAGCAAAACCCGTTTGATTCTTTAGACCACTTAAGTGATTGACAATGACTACAAGTGCGAATCATTCTTCCGATCTCGGCAAATTCACTATAGTCAATATTAAAAGTGTAGGTAAAACCACTATTTTCTTTATCAACCCAAGGGAGATCAGTGTAGTTCTCTCTGTCCATAGATGGCGGAGTAAAGGTGGGTGAACGATTTATAAAAGTACGAATACGATCAGCTTGTAACCGAATTGCACGTTCACTCTCTGTCTCGTTACTCCTAATTGCTTGCACTCTTTCCCTTTGTAAAGACAAAAGTTCGTTACGGTGTTGAAGCGAATTTTCATAATATCCCCTTGCCAATTCTAAGCGTAAGTCATGCTCCTGCTGGGTTTCATGTGTCCTACTTACCGAACGGCTCTCCCTATCTGCTGCTAACCTCGCTTCATATTGAGTAAATGATTCCGAAGCACGTGATCTTGCATGACGTTCCCGGTCTGCAGTCAAGCGTTCCGAATATTGAGTTAGCGTTTCTGAAGCGCGAGACTCAGCATGACTTTCACGGTCTGCAGTCAACCGTTCTGAACACTCCGTAAATGTTTCCGAAGCGCGAGACTCGACATGACGCTCACGATCTGCAGTCAAGCGTTCCGAATATTGAGTAAACGTTTCTGAAGCGCGAGACTCAGCATGACGCTCACGGTCTGCAGTCAAGCGTTCCGAATATTGAGTAAACGTTTCTGAAGCGCGAGACTCAGCATGACGTTCACGGTCTGCAGTCAATCGTTCTGAACACTCCGTAAATGTTTCCGAAGCGCGAAACTCAGCATGACGCTCACGGTCTGCTGTCAAGCGGTCTGAATATTGCGTAAACGTTTCTGAAGCGCGACTTTCAGCATGACGTTCACGGTCTGCAGTCAACCTTTCTGAATGCTCCGTAAACGTCTCTAAAGCTCGAGACTCGATATGACGTTCACGGTCTACTTTTAAACGCTGAGAGTAATTTGTTAATGTTTCCGAAGCGCGAGACAACGCGTGACGTTCGCGATCTGTAGCTAAGCGCGTTTCATTATTAAAACTGGACTCTGATGCCCGAGATTCCACAGTTTGTTCTCTATTGTAAGCTAAACGGTGCTCACGGTCCTCATTTGTCTCTTGCGATCGAACTTGTCTCATCCTTTTAGCCCTTCTAGTGTATTGAGAAAGACTACTTTTCTTTTTTTGCGGCATTATTTAAAATTTATTCAACAACCAAAACACAAAATAAAATCCTTATCCGAAAATGTAATCACGTATGTAACAATTTAGTGATCACTTAACCTTAGACTACAATAATAATATTATTTAATTCAATTTAATTTAATTTAAATTTAATATATTATTACAGTCTAAAAAATCCAAACAACTAATTCCGTATCGTAAGACAAAATATCAGAAATCCGTAAATCCGTAATATGATGTCATGAAAGGTAAAAGAATAGAAAACTTAGCACACAGTATTATCACAAATATAACAACTTTTACAAATTATCATATTGAGTAGATATAAAATAATGTGTCATTAAGAAAACTCACGAAAAATCTTACCTACGCGAGGTAGATGTTCAGCAATGGCATCTAACGGAACGTAACGGAAAATAGTGAAATAAAACAATTATCATTGTACCAATATATATTTCATAAAAAAAAAATATTTATATTCCTATTATAGGATAGAAAAGGACCTAACTAAAAATTATAATTGTTTATTATGTATTTATACAAATAATATATACAATTTAAATAGTCGCCGTGAAGTGACGTAGTTAGAGAACCATACTGTTTAATGAGGGCTAATAATTTTCTGCTCACCAGATGTCGCTAGTTGACACTGAGATAAAGTTTTTTGTTACACAATGTCATTTAATGGAGAAGTAAGTTTTTAATAAAAGTTTATCAGTTTCTAGAGTATTATACTAATATTTAAATAGTCGCCGTGAAGTGACGTAGTTAGAGAACCATACTGTTTAATGAGGGCTAATAATTTTCTGCTCACCAGATGTCGCTAGTTGACACTGAGATAAAGTTTTTTGTTACACAATGTCATTTAATGGAGAAGTAAGTTTTTAATAAAAGTTTATCAGTTTCTAGAGTATTATACTAATACACAAAACAATGAGTCAGTGGTTTGCTGTTTAATTTTTTGCACATTTTTAACTTTTTAAAATTTTTCTACTTTCATGAATATTATGTATTTTTAATTTTAAAAATATAAAATATAGCAACAGTACAGAAAGAAACATTAACCTTTACATTTTTCGAACAAATTAACTTCCCCGCCCTGATATCTGTCAAATATTATACCTCACTTCACCTTCACAAGTGGCGCCACACTGGTGGCAGAAAAAGGTGTGGATGCCGTCATTGTAACTTACTTTTTCTTAAATGGCGCTATTATGTATTTAAATTAAACTTGATTTTCATAACGATAGACAAAATTTAAAAGCAATACATACATATAAAAAGCTTCTATAAATGTTTATATTTTTTAATAAAACTTTAATATGTATAATAAATAATTTATTAGTGCCTGAAGGGAAAACGTAACACTTTTTGCATTTTAATAATAGATGGCACTGTCTTATAAACATACAACGTAGTCGGTGAAGTTTTAAACTAAGTTTCAACGGTTAACATAGTATATTAAGCTTCAGTTATAAATATACATTACAAATTAAGAACTTTATGTAATCTACCTTAAGACTAATGACATTTTATGCACTTATTATAAAATTAACTCCAAAGAAAGGTAAAAAAACATAACCTTCTTTTTTGATGCTCCGTAATCGGATAAAAAGTAGCCTATAAGTTGCCCCGGGTTCTTAACTACCCACTTACAAAATTTCATGTAAATCCGTCTTGTAGTTTATGAGTGAATCCTGAATACACAGACAGACAGACAGACAGACAGACAGACAGACAGACAAAAATTCTAAAAACTACTAATTTGGTTTCAGTACCGCTTGTTTAGTCCCCTGGACTTGTTTTTTTCAAAAAATAATAGAATTACAGACACGACTTTTCTACAGATTTATTATATGTATAGATTTGCGTACTAAATTTGTACATAGCAAATTAACCTAGAGATATAATTGTGCAATTTAATCTAACACACCAATGAAATAAAAGGCGGAATTTAGGGGACAAAATTCTGAATTTTTATAACTTTAGCTTTTGTATTGGTGCCAAAACATAGCTTATTTCAGCTAATAAAATGATTTTTTTTAATTTTATAGACTTAATGCTTAACCTTTCAAATCATATTTAGTTTGCATCCAAGCTCACGCTCGTAGTTAACTGTTGAATAAATAACTATCATCCATAAACGTAAAATTAATGATATATTTTACTAACTCCTAATTTCATTCAAAATTATACGCTATCTTCTACTTGCGGGTTTTGTGGCCGATAGTAAAAATCTTAAGCTTCTCATCAATTATATTAATATTTATATAGTTTGTACGTACTTTCGGAAATACAGTAACCGTATTTCCGAAAGTACCTGCAATAGTTTAAGAAAACTTATTATTATATTGTGCAGTTCTTTAACTCTAGGCATATTAGCAAAGACTATGTATGTATATTTTTGTTAATTTTTAAAGGCAATCAAGTACATTTTATAATATGTCAAAAGTCAGGGTTTAGTTTTTAATGCGAAGTTTCTTAATAGAAAATTATTTTATATATTTATCTATATTCTGAGTACAACACTTCCTGTACACAGTTCTTTGGAATTAGAAGTGTACGATAACATTGTGGCCTACTTTTAGCTTTTGTCCCAAATATACGGCAGTTTCTGTAGAATTTTATACGAGCACTTGTTAACGACGTCTAGCGTTAAAGAAAGAGCAACTTGAGAGAGAAATATAAAGCCTTACTTTGTGATGAAATATAACTTGCTGTCAAATAAAATTTTCAGCGCTCTATCAATACAAATAGCTTTCTACTGACTGTGCATGCGTAAAAAAGAGTAGGCATGTAAAAGTTGGTGGATGCCAAGTGCTTTATCTCAGAACCGTGTTTTGCGGCATTCCTTATAGAAACCTATTTGGAGCTGTGGCCTTGTAAATGATTATAATGTTGATGATGATTTATAAAGCTTTATGGGCACATAATACAAGTAAATTCGTGATTTTTAAAATAGGTCACAAAACTTACAAAGCAGTAGGTACTGCTAGTGATTATACCCTTAAAATTAAAAGAGTGTCATAGATTAAATATCTAGTTCACTGGGTCACTAAGATGCTCACAGATGATCTGAACATTACGAAGGATTTCAGGGCTCTGTTTGTTACTGCGAATATACTGGTTCGCAGGTTTGGTCGTCGTGCCACTCAGTTTGAAACGACATTATTTAGTGCATACAGCCAATTTTTTCTACACGTAAAGTCTGTGTCACATTCAATGCAATTATTCTGATCGTCATGATTACAGTCCATCACAATTCTACTATTAAACCTCTCTTAAGAAATGGCACAAAGCACTGTCCTGAGTCACCTGTAGCCATCAAATTCCTGCATCTCTTGCCAGTTGGTCACTCTATCAAATGGGCGGACACTTGAGAACATTTCTTCTCCATCAACAAGCACATTATTTCATCATTTTCAATAATTAATAGTTTTTCTTATGAGTTACTTAATTATATTTTAGGATATTTCATTACATTTTTTATCATTGTTTAATTATATTTTAGGATATTTCATTATATTTATGTTTGTGTTAGTCATATATTTTCTTTTTAAAAAAATTTTAGATCTTTGTTAACTGTAATAAAGAATTTTATTGTTATTATCTATACAATCTATAGAAATAAAATTTCTAGCCGACCAAACTATCAATTTACTTGGCCTTGAAAACGATTTTATGCGAACGAAGTTGCGAGCACAGCTAAAATAGCCTTCACGCTTAAGGTTTATTGGAACTTTTTAATTTGATAATGTTGTCAACTATACAAAAATTTAAAGCAAAATTGGTTCGCTGGACAAAAAACTAGAAAATTGGACAATTAAGTCTACCCTCTGCATATTCTGTGGAGGTAAAGTATGCTATAAAGAATAAATAATAAAAAAAATTACAAAAGGTTCTGTTAATGCAAACATATGCCCAACCCCTATTCTACCAGGGTTAGGAAATTCATCAAATTTTGTGATTTTTAATTATACGCTGGAATTACACATAATAATTATAACTTCACACAGCATATAATTAGCTCCTGTCAGATTCTACTAACGTAGTCATTAGATATTTCATGTTTTAGGGTTCCGTAGTCATCTAGGAACCCTTATAGTTTTGCCATGTCTGTCTGTCCGTCTGTCCGTCCTCACTTAATCTCTGTGACCGTTAGCGCTAGAAAGCTGAAATTTGGTACCAGTATGTGTATCAATCACGCCGACAAAGTGGTAAAATAAAAATTGGAAAAAAGTGTTTTATTAGGGTAGCCCCCCTATATGTAAAGTGGGAAGTGGTTTTTTTTTTTAATTTCAACCCTAACGTGTGATATATTGTTGGAAAGGTATTTAAAAATGAATAGGGGTTTACTAGAATCATTTTTTGATAATGTCAATAATTTCGGAAATAATCGCTCCAAAAGTAAAAAAAACAATGATCCTGGATTAGTGCAATAGGGGGACGGAGCGATGAATTCATTAAATGAGACCTCTCCGACTTAACATTTAGGTTCTGTGTGCCTTTAACCATTTGGTGATCGCTGCCAGTTTTCACCCTCGAGATCAATGAGACATCACTGAACAGTTGGCGTCCGGTCGTTATAATGAAGTTAATCTCATTTTTGTCGAACCATCATGGTTTTTACCAGGTCCACTTCCTATAAGGCCGCTCCTGGAAGAAAGAGTTCATCATAAAGAGTCCCGCTTTCTTCATGAATTCGGTCAGCTGCTGACCTCTTGGGTTCCGTTGCCCTATTCCAAATTTCCCTAACTTCAGCTCACCGCTTTCTCTTGTGCCTAGTTTTGCGTTGAAGTCTCCCATCAACACCATATAATACGTTTTAGAGGAATGCATGACTCTAGAGATATCCTCATATATTTCCTCTACCTCCTCATCGGGATGTGCCGAGGTTGGTGCGTAAACCTGTATAATCTTTAGCGAATACCGTTTGGTGATTCTGAGTGTCAGGTACGCGACTCTTGTCGACACACTCTCAATCTTTACAACTTTGTTGACGCGGGACTTGTGGACGGTATATCCAACACCTCTTTGGGACAGATAGTCGCCCTCCCGGTGATAGAACAAGTTGCCGGATTCCAGGATTACCGTGTCCTCCAACTCTCTTCTGACCTCGGATAATTCTATAATATTCAAGCGCAACTTGTCTACCGCTTCCTCCAGCTCCACTATCTTCTCGTCAGTCTTCAGGGTGCGTGCGTTATATGTTGCCAGGTCGAGTCGTCGTAGGTGGCAACCGAACCACCACCGGAGATTCTTAGCACCCCTTGCCATTACCATGGTCGCCACCGTAGCCAGGAATAGCGGGACCGCCGGGGACTGGGGGCCGTTTGTTTGTGTCACTACTCATGGGTAAATATTTGCCATAGTTGCCACGGTTGCCCAGCGGTTTGGCAACCGCATTTTTTGTATAATTGTTGTTATCAGGAAGATGCTGCTGCCCATCTCCTTCCTGTCTCCCTCTGTCGCCTCTTACGACACCCACGGAAAGATGGGGTAGTGGATATTCTCAACCGCCACTACACGGTCAAATTATATTATTAATGGGCAAAATATAAAATGTAGTAAAATATAAAAAATAATATTTGTGAAATCAACAGCGAAATGATAGCTGAATTATTGAAGTTATATTTAACTTTGCGAGATGTATAAAATTTATTTCTTACACTCGTACGTGACATTTTTGAGTTTCTAAGAATTTAAGAGTTTTACACGTTTTCTCTTCTTAAATATATTTATGTCGTTGTCTAATGTTCTGTAAAAATATTATTAATAAAACTAAAGTTAATGTTGATGCTGTTGATGTGGATACGTTAAATAGTCTTAAAATGGAATAATAGTTTATGTATGTAAACAACCCACCAGTCTCTCATTTACCCTTATAAAGCGGATAAACGATGACTTTTCATAAATAATTTTATAAATAAGATTTTTCAATGTAGAGCCGAGGAAAGCGAAAAAAACAACCTAGTTAATAGGTAGTGCTAGCTAATATAAAAAGGCGAAAAAATTATTTGATGTAATTTTTGCATTAATTTATATTAATCAATAATCGTCATCTTAAAATTTTATCGTTAATTTTTTTAATTAGTTTATTAAAACAAAACTATTTTATACAGAGAAAAGAGGTTCGAAATGAAATGTTGGTTGATTTCTTCTTTTCTTAAATAAATAGCTTATTTTTGTTGCATAAATATTGTTGTATGATTGAGGTTACAATAACAATATCTATGATGCCAAAACTTTCCATATCCTCCAAATATTTCCCCACGACAAATATTTATCACCAGTACATCAACTTTCCCAAATTCGCGTCATAATCAATCAATCTTAACGACAAAACTTGGCGGAAACGCGCACAAGCTAGGAACAATTTAGATCGTAACACGGCTCCCACGAAAAAGCAGTTTGACAACTTCCATACATAGAATGAATGATGAATGAATGTTAAAAGTAAAACGTAGTGATTATATACTCTTCAGTTAATGTTACATACTATACTCGTTACATTTGTATAATTTCTTTTATTTATACTTGATAACGTCCGCTTTTAAATTACTATATAGCCAGTTATCCCTTGGATAAAGTATCATATGATTTATCCAAGGTTAGCCAAACATCTCTTAAAATCAACATGAGAAATAGGAATTTAATTTAAGCAACGATAGCTTTGTTGGGATCTGTAAATTAATTTTAATTAAGGGAAAACAAAGTTATCAGTATAAATATTTCATCTTTGCTTATAATATAACAGAATAGAGTGTAAATGTTTTTAAATACCACGGTTCTGTCGAAATTTATTATAATTAAAATATTATACGTAATTTCTTTTCGAATTTAGTTCGATATCGTAAGTTATAAAGTAACGTAAATCATGATCAAAAAATCGAGTGTACTAAAAGCCTTAAGCTTAATAATTCTGCGTCATAGTTATCACACAGTGCTTATTTTTCGCAAAGATTAATAATTGCAATATTATCTGGTTAGTGAAATAGCCATTCGGTCATTCGTTATGGTTTATTATGGCAATGCGTTGAACAATTTCACAAAAGTAACGTATACGCGACTTCGCTCGATGTTTAACTGACTTACTACTTACTCTTAGGAATCTAAATCATGATCAAAAAATCAAGTATACTAAAAGCCTTAAGCTCAATAATTCCGCGTCATAGGTACTTCATCCAAAGTACATCTACAGTCACACGCTTCATCCAAAAAAAAATGAGATAAACATTGCAATCTTACCAAATTACAATAAAGTGTAGGGGACTGTTTTTGTTGAAAGGGGGCCTCCGGTTCCTTTAAGCTCGAATCAAAATCGTCCGCCTCTAAGAAACCGTTGACCGGTAAAAGCAGCGGTGGCTCCAAGAGTGGCGCATCCGCCGCAGGCTCGGCGTCTGCGAAGGTGAAGAAGAGCACCGCCGCGGGTAAGGGTAAAAAGGCAGCATCGGCGGCGACCGCATCACCATCTAAGGCAAAACCATCTGCAGCTACCAAGGACAAGAAGGCGGCCGCCGCAAAAAAGAAGCCAGCAGCCGCAAGGAAATCCGCAGCCAGTGGCCAAAGCCGCGTTTCTAAGGTGAAAGGCGCCGCTTCGAAGGCGAAAAAGAGCGCCAAACAACCGACAAAGAAACCTAAGGCGCCAAAACCGAAGAAGACAGCAACACCCAAATCGAAGCCTAAAAAGTAAGGTCCGCTGTGTGTGTCACCGCCTTCCGTCGCTATAAACGCCGCTGCGTATCTACGTGAAGTGTTTGTTCAGTGAAGTGTTCAACGACGCCGAGGATCCGGCAGGCATGTAGGTAGGCTGGGCTGACAGCAGCAGGACGGGAGAAGGATTCTCCGCGCGGGTGAACGCAAGCGCCTCGTAGCGCCGTGACACCAGAGCCCATTTATATAATTATTCTATATATTTACATTTCTAATCTAAATCTATCTAAACATTTATTCTATATATTTTTATAATTAAAAATATATAGAATAAATGGTGTACGTGTGTCACGTCGCATACAAATATGCGCGAGCGACCGCAATGCCAAAAAGCCCTTTTCAGGGCTAACAAAAAATTCCTATAAGTTTCTTATACACGTCACGTCAATCATAATGATTGCCTACTTATTACACCTACAACTAAATACTTATACATCATATTATATACTAAATATCGTATAATCGTACCCTGTCCGAAAAGAATAAACAACGAGTATAAGACCACCTTTTTTTGCAAGTACCAATCTCACATCACATGAGCCGTGGTATTTCAGATGGTTAACGCTCGCTGTAAATATAACAGAACGCGAGTAACCCGGGTTCAGTCCCCGTCGGCACAAACGAAATTGTTAATTGCAATTTAAAGTGCTGATTTACCACGTGGTCGGCGGTGAAGGAAAATATCGTGAGGAAACCTGCATGTCTGAGGAATAAGGAAAAAAGATATTTCGAAGACATGTGAAGTTCGCCAATACGCATTGGGGCAGCGCGGCGGACACTTCCTTGCCCTAAAAACTCTCTCTGAAATGAGGGAAGGCCTGTGCCCAGCAGAGGGATACGTACATAGGCTGTAACTTTACTTTACTTACCAATATCTCGTGCACAGGTGACCGACTCAAAATGCATATAATGCACTGGCGCCATAGATGATTTGTCCCTGTGGACGGACACGTGCTCCAGCATCAGGCAGGCTAAATATATATATATATATATATATATATATATATATATATATATGTATAATTCGGTAGAAAAAGAAACTTTTTATTCATTCTAGATTGTAAATAATACTTACTGAAAGTCACTCTTTTAATTTAACACTCAAATCTTTATGATGAAACCATCTGACGTAAATTACCCATACTGGAGACGAGGAGCATTATCAAAGTTGCAAGACATCTCTATTGACGATCGTCAAAAATAATGGCAAATCCTTCCTACAACAGGAAAGCCTCATGACTAGCAGTAAGCTTTTACGGGCTGTTGATAACATTTTTTTATAGCACAAGGTGACAAACGAGCACACAGTCTACCTGATGGTAAACGGATGCTGAGTTCCATAGACCTTCATCTACGTCTACCTTCAATAAGTAATAAAGTAGAGATGCGTTGTCATCCCTGATGACTAAGATGGAATGCCTCGTTTCCGGAAAAAATTATTTCCGGTTCTCTACACTTACCATACGAGACATAGCATTAAGCTGCTACTTTACGATGGTATTCTGAGAGAGCGTGGTGCTCATAGAATACTATAATACATACGCAATATGGCATTCTGTGGTGGTACTTCTCTGGTCGAGCCAACCACTTCGGGCTGCAACAACAACATACCTGCAGCGTTGCTCTACCACATGTAAAATTACTAATAATTACGTACTTAAATATAATAATAATATTTACAATTAAATGCTGCCAAATATTTTGCTTTAAAATTTATTTCAACTTTTAAAGAATTATACTACAAATCACTTTCTTACAAACAATTTAATTGCTTATAACTTCAGTTCAGATAAGAATATTTACACTTTGTTACCCTAATTATGATATAATAAACTTGTCAGCCAGTCCGGTCTATGTTGCTGTGATTTATACTCCGGTGGACTCAACGCCAACGGTGATGCGGCATCAGCGAGCGCCACTGAAGACGAAGTTTCTGTAACAGCTATACTAGGCTTTCCTCTCAAAACCGTTCTTAGTTCTTCATTTTCTGCTGCTCTGGTTCTTTGTAAGTTTTCCCTGGTCTCTTTCATTTTTGAGAGTTGCTCTCGTAAACACCTATACTCTTCGAGAAATTTCTCTAATTGAGAAGCTCGAAAATCAAAATCCTCCAACCGCTGACCAACGTGAGAATAATCTCTTAATCCCGAAAGGTCTAATAATGGGGTGGCGGACGGAAGGGCGGATTGCTCTCTCGATGGAGATGCCGGAAGGCTAGGATTACGGCGTATCCGATTGCCGCCGGTCGTCAGATCTAAAAAACTACTCGACCGACGTCCAGCTACTCTTTGTCGGGATTTGTCATAATGCTTATCGTTAAAATTTATAGAATCTCCACCAGAACTATTTCTTCGACTATTTAACAGTGGACTTCGACTATCTCCATCTTTCCTACGCGGAATTGTGTAAAAATAGTAGGGATCGTGTTTAATTTCATTTCGTAAGTAACTCGAAGTGCCAAGAGCGCTCATTTCTATAAGATCCGGATAATTTTTTTCACTATCACTTCCAGAAAGATCATTATCTAAACGTTCACGAGGTCTTGCGTACACACAAGTCCGTGAGTTGTTGTTAAAACGATTGTTTTCCGCAATTATCTCTACGTGACCACTTAAGATTCCTGTCGAGGTAGAACTCGGCATAGATTCAGTACCATCATTTCTGAAACACATGAAAAATGTATTTTTAGTGAACACACACACACATACACAGGCACACACAATCACACACACGTAAGCACACACACAAGCACACACACACAGCCTATATTCAGCAGTGGACTTTCACACGGTCTTTGAAAATCGACTACTGAATATAGGCCTACCAATAGATTGTCTCATAAGGGGGATTTTGTGCCATAGATGCCACGCTTGGCAGGCGGGTTGGTAATCGCTGTTTTCTTTAAACTTGTTTACAGGAAGATGCTGATGCCCATCACCTGTTTCAGTTTCGGTCTTTCGCCTTACGACAACAACGTGTTGATATGGGGTAGTGGATATTCTAACACCGCCATTATACTGTCTAAGTGTAATCAACAATTCGTGTTTTTTTGGAACACATTACCTCCACATTAGGATTTTCTACTGTAGCTTGGGAGCAGTTTACATGTATAAATTTCAAAGGAACAAATATCCAGATCCGGAACGATTATTATTTGTAGGCCATACAAATACTTGTTCCATGCGGGATACGAACCCGCGGCCCTTAGCGTCAACGTGTGTATTCTTTAATATTGTTTGTTTTTGTCTCTCAAAAATCAATCTTTGCACGTAGCTACTACTAGCTGTAGAATAGATTCGATAGCTATGACTGACATCAAAAGAAGAAGACCACACATGGAATACCTCACAAACTTTAATGAACACACATATTAGCATATATTTTCTCTGTATATATTTTATCAATAACTATTATAAATAATAGTCATTGATCAAATATATATTAAAAAATTACCTTATGTTATAATTGCCCAATCGGGGTATATGCAAATCCTGTTCGGTGTTTCCATTACTTCTTATTGTATCAATTTTAGGTCTGCGCCATATCTTCTCTAAAGTTGGAGTGAGGGAAGAGTCTCGGTCTTCACGCATTCCATGCTCATATCCTTCAAATTCGTCTTCTGGATCGTGTGAAGGAACATTTCGGTAGTCTCCTCTTTTACGACTACTGTTTTCAGAAGATACAACTCTAGGTAATTCAGCAACGCTTTTAAGACTAGACCCAATTTTTTCGTAATTGTTATCATTATGATTTGTAGACACAACTTGTTCATTCCACCTATCCAGTTGTCTTTTTTTACGAGTTTCGTAGGCGCATAATCCTATTAAGCAAGAACTTAATACTATAACTGCTGACACAGCCATTCCCGCCATAAGAGCGCGACCTCCGAACCCTTTTGCTTGGGATTTTTTCTCTATTGTTAAATTTAAAATCACTTCTGCTTTTCCAGCTCGATTTTCGGCACTACATATATAAAAGCCTGCATCTTGCATATCTGCTGACTTTATAGTTAAATTACTGGTCTGACCTTCACTCCGTAATACAAAAGCTCTTCCAGAATTGACATTTGTTGTAGTACTATTGGCAAGTAAACGACCGGCTCGAAACCAACGAATTCTTGGTGCTGGTACTCCTGTAACTCGACAAATCATAGTCACTTCCTCACTTTCTATTCCTTTATAATTGGTAGAAGTTCCGCTAACTTCAGGTACACATGCAAAATCTTCGATATCAAGCCGATCCCATGATTGCGATATTAAACGGGTTGGTAAAGCGCATTCGGGTACCACAGTTGATGGTACATTCCTTCTTATCATCCAATCACGCATCGGCCTTATAGCGCAAGTACACTCCCATGGATTGCCGGCAAGTTCTAGTCCTTTTAGTGATCTCAACGGAGCCAAGACAGCTGCATGAAGAACTTGAAGTTTATTTCTACTCAGGTCAAGGTACTCCAAGGATGCCTCCAATCCAATGAAACCACGTGGTTCTATTTCTGATATTTTACACGCACTAAGTGTTAATCTTACAAGATGTGGAATAGCAATAAAAGCGTCGTCCTTAATTTTTGTAATAGGATTTCCAGTCAGTCTTAGCTCCCGAAGTTCTGGTATGGAACTAAATGTGTGTGATGGCAATGTATCTAGACGGTTACGTGAAAGATCAAGTTCAACTAAGTTCACAAGAGCCCTGAAAGCAAACTGGCGTATTGTTCGTACATTACAGGCAGGTAAATATAGACGTTGTAGATTTAATAGGCCAGCTGCCGCGAAAGCATCATCACGAAGTATTATTAGGCGATTTTCAGATAGGTCGAGCAGCTGCGTCGTAGGGTCAAGACGTGGAGGCACAGCAGTGAGTCCAGCGCGGGCACAGAGCGCTGATTCTTTTCCACTACGCCATTTGCACTCACAATGACGTGGACATTCAGCGCTGATGGCTGCCGCCAACACAAGTATCAGCAACACCAACATACCACGCACCAAATCCTTACGTCTTGGATGCTGGGCGTCATTCCCCAAGTTGAAATGGTCCTGTTAAAAAAATATATACGATATACTGTTTAGTTTATTATAACTTCTTTAATTTTGTTCAATGATATTTATTTTTATACGTAGTACAGCGATTGCTGCAACAGTTTTATGACTATAGTATGAATAGGTCAGTTTAACTGGGAAAAGGACGGTTACCGTTACAGCTCATCTAAAGATCTTTGCTGGACATGGGATTCCCCACAGATTACCTCAAAGGCAGGATATTCAGCATAGTTGCAACACTTGGCAGATGTGTTGGTAACCGCAGTTTTCTTTAAGTTGTTATTAAGAAAGCGCTTTTGATCCATCTCAGGGTTTTCCCCTCGGTTACCTCTTATGGCACCCGCAAGACGATATGGGGTAAAGGATTTTCTCACACCGCCATTACACGGTTCACAGCCAACGCCAACAGCCAACGCCCGCGCAGAATACAAGCATAAAAAGTAGCACAATGCTGCTGTATTTCGTATGGTATTAAGTGATGAGAACTAGAAACGTTTTTAAACATCTTCAAAAAAGAAGAGGTTCTCAATTCAAGTGTATGTTTTTTTTCTGTATGTATGTTACGCGATATCATCGCAGTTTGTAAACCCATTTTTACATTCCGGTTTTTACTTTTTGTTAAATTTCATAATTATTACCGGTAACGAGTCATTCCCTTTTAGAATTCAAGGCTTACTACGTCTGCATTTTGATATTTTATTGAAAATGAACAGATTATTTATGGGGCTTTACCATATACTTACCAACAAATGGTCTATGTTTTTCTTTATATAATAATGTTAACAAATGGTCTACTTGATGGTAAATTAATACTGTGGGTCCGCAAACACCTACATTAGTCTTCGATCAAAAATCAAAATGCAGGTGCATAGTTACCTCTAAGGACTAATATAGAATACCCCGTTACCAGTGAAAGTGTCTTCGGGTATTGACACTCACGATACAAAACAAAGCAGCATTAAGCAGCTATATTACTGGTATTCTGTCAGAGCGTTGTCTTCCCTCGGTCAAGCTGACTCATTCATATTGCAACCATAATATTGCTGCAACGTGGCACTAACCCTTTATTTATATTAAAACCTTTATTTATATTAAAAATAGCGCTCCTAATAAGACTCAGCTAGATGATCATAATGAGGTTTTTCCGATCAAATACTGTTTGTAAGGTTATCACCGAAAAGAATTTGTTGTTCCGTCAAAAACTCTCTCGAGTAGAGATGCCTACTTTCGGTACTGAACACTTAAGATCCCCTCAGAATATCATAAAATGAGAATGAAGAAACAGATAATGCACCAGTGTTCGTATATACACTTGGGCACTATAATCTTGTCCTGCGAAGAGACATTATCAAACCGGCAAACTAGTAATCGTCATCAGCTCATAATAGTTCACTTCAAAACAGATACCTCCCAAACCGGTTTAATGAACGGGTTTTACATACAATAATACTCCAATATTTAGGTCACATGTACATTTCAGAAGTTTTCAACGCCATAACAACACATAATTGTTTGTTATTCTAGTGAATTCATATGAATAATGGCACGACACGAATTATTTACACATTCTATATTTGCAAATTTCGTCACGAAACGTTAAGTCTCACACGGAATTCATTTAAGTCTATGTTAGGCTTCACGAACACGCTAATAACGCCAGAATTTTACAGAGCCGTGTTCAGAAGCTATAAAAATTCGTGTCACTTGCCTCAAACAAATATTTTTACAGTGGTGGCCAACTTAAGACTTGCAAAATTATTTTTATATTAAAATATTACAACCTGTCTAGCTTTTTTCTTTTTAAGTTATTACCTTAATTAAAAGAGTAAGGGTAAGCTTGACACGTTAAAAGACTTCGTTTAGTTATTGATGTTAATTTCAAAACGATAACTTTATACAGTTAGTACACTACAATTATGTGTTAATATATTAACAAAATTGTATTGTATCACGGACATAAATAAATAACACTAACAAAACACACGAATAAAACAAAGTTTTTCCTTATATATAGCACAAAAACAACAAGTATGAAAGAAGATATAAACCAGTAACATAACAATGTGTTAAAAGCCTATTTCAGTTTAATTTAAAAAAATATTTCGAACAGGTGTATAGTTTAACAATCAACCTTGACATTCGACATTAATTACTTAAAGACAATTTACGAAAAGGAAGTCTCGACAGATCAAAAGATGATATTTAAAGATTTTTCGAATACTAGTAGGACTCCTTTTCTGCTTAGGAGTCCGTTTTGATACTTCTCTGTAGGCTCAGAAGGGCTAGAATCCAGAGCCGTAAAGCCAGTTAATAAAAAAGGTACTTCTCTCTTAATTATTTCGGAAGGGTATAGAGAGCCAATATAATTACAACCCGCGAGGTATTTCATCTTAGTCCACAGAGATGACAACACGTCGGCCTTCTTTATTTGAATTTGGTGTTCACGGATTGCAGTAGTCATTTAACAACAAGTGAACTGTAAATTACCCTTCAGACCGTAACACAGCAGTGCAAGCATAGCTGGGTGCGGAGAAATAAGTAAAATGGTTACCACCTAATTAAAATTATTAAGTTATATTCTCGTAACATTATAACCAGATGTCGACCATTTAAAATAAATTGAAAACATAAACTCACCTCAATTTTTAACTTTAGCTGATAAAGGGCATCGTGTAAGCTGTAACAAAGAAACGAATTATTAGAAGAATAAAAAAAGAACAATTTGCTCGAAAATACAGTAAGTAGTAAGAGTAGTAAGAGGCTCCATCTCTACATATCATCATATAAGTGTTGTGAATCGAGACTATGGGAAATGCCAGACATTTCTTATGGCTTCGTTTACGCTAGATGTGAAATATTCAGATCGGCAACGAGCAGCTTCATAAGAGGTGAATTCTGGTACTGCGATCGTCAATCTTACCAAGTATGACAATTAAGCAAATCCTCAAAACAATGGCGTGGAAATTAAAGAAACAACTGGACTGATAAAGAACAAAAAGTACCCAGAAAATGACGTGCGTGGGTCGCGTGACTGAATGTTGGTAGAAAATCCTCTCCAAAATACTTATCCCTAATTTCACAGCTGGTGAAAATAAATATCTTTACTAGTGAAATTATTAGCTCTACCTACAGCAAAATCGTAATGAATGACATTTATTACAAATACTATGTTTAGCAGTGAAGTTTAAAAAGCTGTTGATGTAATAATTTACCGTTTAGTAAGTGGTGTAAGAATATCCACTATTCCATATCATCTCGTAACAGAAATATAAACAGAATTTTTTTAATTCAGAAAGTCACTTTTTTCATTTATCACTGGTTTGGAAAAAAATTCTGCCCTAGGAAGAACCAGCATGAAACCCAGCGGCATTTTGAAAAAAATAACGGCTTTCAATCATCTTTGTTACAACAATTAAATAAATAAAAAAATCAATTTATTTCAATCAGAGTCCATATGTATAAGTGACATACATTATAATAAATTCAATCTCGTTAAATTTAGTTTAATTCAATTAAATCTAATACACCTATCTAATTTAAATAAATTTAATTTAATCTTATTTAATTCAATTTAATTTAATATAAAAAACTACTCAATATTATTTACTATAATAATATTAATTTAAAATTTAATTCAGGTATTTAATTCAAGTATCTGCCACCCTCTGGGGCACATAACAAATTAGAAACAGCTTGGTAGCCATCTCCTTTCCCAAGGGTTATTACCGTTTCCATAATACTATAATAACCCTTTTTATACAAATTTAACATAAAATTAACATTAGTATTAAAATATTAGCGAGTTGAGGGGCAATTGTATATATTATAGACACAATAACTTTAACGAAAATCTAATCTAATAATAGCGTCAGAAGTCGAGTTTTTGCTGAACAAAGTCTCGAGTTGGGGGCAACTAAATCTAGTCCAGTTCAATCCCCAAAAGACACGAGTTTGCACTTTTATCGCTAAAAAGCATCCCTTCGTTGTATCTTCTCAGTCTCAAGGTACTCCTCTTGTTACCTCGGCCAGGATCAGATTCCTCAGCGTCGATATATTGAATAGTGGGCAGTTTTGTAGTCACTTGGAGGGGAAGGCGAAATTAGCCTCTAAAAAGTTTGGCGCGTTTAAGAGAGCAAGACGGTGTTTCATCATCAACTCGCGCTATGTAAAGTTAAAAGCGATGTGCCGGCATCGCTTTTAACTTTACATAGCGCAAGTTCGGCCTCACATAATATAAGGAATATTATTCTCATCTCTGGGCCAGGGCACCCCAGAGCCTTCCACTTGACCGCATACAGCGCAGAGCAGTTTGAATTGAGACGACGTTATTTCGATCGTCTCGTTTTACCGGCTATACTATGGAATGTTGCATCCCTTTGCGTTTTCTATCGCATCTACCACGGAGAGTGTTCTGAGGATTTGTTCGGATTAGTTCCAGCCACCAAATTTCACGAACGCACATTGCGTCAAAATTCACGATACCATCCTCACCATCTGGACGCTTGGCAATCCACCACTGTGCATTTTATTAGGAATTTTATTACTCGTAAAACGTCTCTGTGGAATCGTATACTGCGATTTTTCTGTATCAATACGTCTTAGGGACCTTTAATAAAAGAGCTTACTCCTTTCTAAAAAGATGGCACGCACCTGCGATTCCCCTGGTGTTGCAGTTGCTCATGAGCGGCGTTATTCACACATCATCAGGTGAGATGCATGCTCGTTTGCCCCTCTTCTATGAAAGTATTATTTTAATTTTGTCTCGGTTTTATATTGCAAAAAGCGTCTTATGGTCCTCTTCTACAAAACGAAAATAGCTTCTATATCAGTCGCATTTCCTCATAGCAAAATCACTTAAAACATTATGCTATGGAAAGAACTGTAATAAACTAAACTAGCTGTCTCGACACTTGTGAGACCTATAATCTTTTTACAGCATAAGCTGCAGAGCTTAGTCTGCTTGCTAGTTTCGATTTCGCACTGAAGCTTTTTATCCGAAGTGATGCCAAGAAAAACAGTTGATTCAATTAACATTTAAGAACACATTGGCTTTCAGTTTTTTAACATTCGGTATTGTAAATTTTATACATTTAGTTTTAATTCCGTTTAAATGCAGATTATTAACTAAGTGTATATAATATTTACAATTTTATTGTTTTTAAGTAAAAAATAACACCAACGTATAATAGTAGCACGCATAAGACGCCAGTGGACAAAACTCCACATATCATAGAGCTCATGTACCGAGAATTGATGTTGATTATGCTTGTTACACTTAAAAGTGCTACCAAACACACTCATCCCAATCCGAAAGATAGACGACGCATCGCTAATAGGGGTCGCAATACCGGACCTCTTTTCAAAAACCGGTGTTTTCAGTTTTAGTTTTTAATGAATGCCGAGATTTTGGTAGTTTCGGTATTTTCTTTTATTTTAACATAGTGAGAAAAATATTTAAAAATATGTAATGTAACCGTAATTTTCATAAGGGAATTGTCACCAGCCAATCAATTAGAAGTATGATATGATAAGAAAATCACATTTATTTAAAAAAAATCAATCATTTCTTTAAAGTTTAATAAATAACTCACTGCTGCTAAGTTATTATAAACTATTTAAACATAAGAAACCTCCAGTAATCAACTTTAACAATAACATAAAATACTCCTGCTAAGTAACTTCTATATAGAAGTTTATAAGAACTAAGCCTATGAATATAGGCTTACTTCTTCATGTTCTTATAAATTTCTTCATTATCCTCGGCTTTAATAAAACATAAAATGCTTTTGGGCGATTTTTTTTCTATACCTTTTTCATGAAAATCGAGTAACAGCTTTCTTTGCTCTATGGTGTAATTAGAAAAAGTCATATATAATATATTTTTCAGTTTACGATCATCTAAAACTTCTATGTCATAGGCTTACTTCTTCATGTTCTTAGAAACTTCTTCACTATCCTCAGCTTTAATAAAACATAAAATGCTTTTGGGCGATTTTTTTTCTTTACTTTTTTCATGGAAATCGAGTAAGAGCTTTCTTTGCTCTATGGTGTAGTTAGAAAAAGTCATATATATATTCTTCAGTTTACGATCATCTAAAACTTCTATGAACGTTAAAATCTACCACCGGTTCCAAAAGCGATATCTCTAGAGAAGAGGAAAATCTGGTTCATAGGTTAAATTCGATAGCAAAGAATGTTATAAATTTACTTTTAAATGAATTGAAGAAGTTTAAATAAAACTAAATTTTAGGAATTTTATTGCGTATTTTAACTTATTTTATATTCCCGTCGTAGTGTCATAGTTTAACACCTTCAGTTAACAATTATTAGTTTTTGGTCCGATGTACGCAGAATGGGCGTATCTTGAAGTCTAGCAATTGTATGCTTGTTTTGGAATTTATTATTATAATTTATAGGATCCCAAGAAGATGGTAACACCCGGTCTTTCCCTCGTCATAGTAATATTCTCCATATCATTCCAAAGCAAAGTCATAAGAATCGTGATCTTCCAGTTCTCTTAATTGAGTTTGGGAACTGTTTTCTTTTTTATAGAGCACGTCTAATATCGCTAACTGTATACCATGAGCAAGGCATCGCTGGTGGAAAAGTGCTGCTTCTCTTCCAAATGCGATCATTACACTGGCACCGTCATTAGTTGTATAGGCGAGCGGGCGGATTCGTCGTCGGCTCAGGACTCGGGAGTAAGTACACTCTCTCACTCACTCCAGAGTGTAGTCGCGCGACTTGCATTGCATAGTCGAGCCGCGTTGCCATAGCATCCACCACGCAAAAAGCGTGGGCTATTTAATTTTTTTGACATAATATTATTTAACAAAGATTTAGAATGAAATACCGAAAAGTCGTGAATACCGATTTCCGTTTACTCATTTTCGGTATTTTAAAGCTTTCGTTTCAGTCCGGTATCCCGGTATTTTCGAGATTCGGAATCCCGGTTTGCGATCCCTAATCGCCATGCGCTACGACGCCGCCCATAAACGGTATGAATGTGCGACGTCCACGGGAAAGCCGTATTGCTATAACAAACCCGCTTACCACCGGCACTAAGGTGATATGTCTAGGACACATCGGTTAGCGAGTCCAAGTTTACCTCGGTCTCAGTTGATCGCGAAGCAACATACACGCCATTATAATAATCCTTTGCAAGCCCTATTTAACCTTAATAAGACGAAAGTGATGCATCTGTACTCACCGCAC
This sequence comes from Parnassius smintheus behrii, assembly GCA_036936625.1. Classification (NCBI taxonomy): domain Eukaryota; kingdom Metazoa; phylum Arthropoda; class Insecta; order Lepidoptera; family Papilionidae; genus Parnassius; species Parnassius smintheus. The sequence goes on from JAUPFT010000008.1 coordinate 29,166,630, forward strand.
AACTTAGTGGCAAAAAATGTCAAGAGCGTGGATATAGTGTGTATAGTGGTAATGTGGGCCACACGAATGTATGCACGATAAAAATTTAAATTGTATTTGTCAAAAGCTGGAGCATGTAAGTAGATTTAAGTACCTAGGTCTGTGGGTGGACTATAATATGAATTGGAAAACACAGGTTGACGCAGTGTGTACAAAGCTCAGGGCAGTGTTAAGTAAGTTTTATATCCTGAATGCAGCGTTGAATAGAAAATCGTTGCGTGTCATTTATTTTGCTCTCGCCGGGTCATTACTAACTTACGGATTAAATACGTATGGCCGTACATTTAAAACCTATCTTAACTGTATAAAATCGTTGCAAATCCGTTTTTTAAAATACCTTGTCAAACCACAAACAAAAATCGCATGTAAAGACAATTATAAAAAATTTTGGTGCATGTAAAATGCTTCCTGTACATGAGAAGGTCAAGTACCTGCTGGTTATTGAACAGTTCTATAACGACCAATTTAAAGAACAAGTGCAAAATACACCAGTAAAAAATTACTATGGGAAAAGAACCAACAAATATTTGAACCCCACACTTTTTAATGACCTCGATTGGCTGAGAGAGGATAATACCAGAATAAGTAAATAAACATTAAAAAACATTAAAAAACATTAAAAAATAAATTGAAAAATGTTTTCCTTAACGAAGTTGTTGAGAGATGTGAAAAAGTTAGTAAATCCTAATATTATAGTAGTAGTTTCTATAGGCCAAATGTTAGCAATTCTTAATAATAGCAGTAGTTTTTTTTATATAATAGGCTAAATTTTAGTAGATATTTCTTAATAATAGTTTAATACCGGTTTAAAAAAAATTAAAACTTGCTTTATTTATTTACACTTTTATTTTCATTAGTTTATAGTTACGTATTTGAACCAAATGTATTAAGAAAAGCGCTAATCCCGCCGACAAACTGTTACGTAGGTGTGAACAATGTATAAAAGGTTTCGTCCAGAATAAATGATTTATTATTATTATTGTGGGGTATCAATATAGTTTTCTCATCTGGTTGGGTTCTATAAATATATAATTATAAATGAAGATGAAAAGATAAATATACATAAATATCAATAATATAAAATAAATATAAAAATACATAAATAATTAAAAGCCCAACCAGATGGAGGCCCTCGGCAGGGGAGACCAAACGGCCGAGGGTTAGGGGAAAAGGGAAAGAAACCGGCGGACGATGCGGGCGGTATCGAGGAGCACCGCCTTCTGCATTTGAGCCTGGAGCGGTCCGCCACGTAGTCCTAGCCGCCTCAGATGACCCGAGAGGCTGACTGGGATTAGCCCGTTTGCAGAGACGACTACAGGAATAATTTCGGTCGACAGACCACCCCACATGTCGGTCACCTCGTGAGCCAGGTCCAGATATTTTGTTTGCTTATCTGTTTCGGCTTTCACAAGGTTCTCGTCATACGGAATGGTAATGTCGACCAAAAATATCCTTGACTGCACCCGGTCCATCAGCACAATATCAGGCTTATTCGCAAGAATAGTCCTGTCTGTGATGATGGCCCGGTCCCAATAGAGCCTGGTGCGATCATTTTCGAGCACGGCTTCCGGCAAGTACTTGTGATACGGCAATTTCCGAGACACGAGATCGTATTTCAGAGCGAGCTCCTGGTGAAGAATTCTGGCTACTAGGTTGTGCCTGTGCAAGTACTCAGAGTTAGGAAGCGCCGAACAACCGGAGATGACATGCCCAAGTGACTCACCGGGATGGCGACAAGCTCGACAGATGTCGACGGTGCCATGCTTTAGGATGTATCTCCGATAGTTGTTGGTCTTAATAACCTGATCCTGTATTGCACAGACAAAACCCTCGGATTCCCCGAAGAGATCACCAAAGCATAGCCAGTGGAGGGAGGCTACTGTGTCTACGAAAGGCTCATGTAGAGCCTTGTAGAACCTCCCGTGGAGCTCCTTCTCGTTCCATACGGTCTCCTGGTCGGAAATAATCTGTACTGCCGGGTCTTGCCATTGCTCGTTGGCTAAGGATGGAGGGGTAAGTCCTTTATCACAAGAAATGATGTCCTTATAGAATGGATCATCCGATCTCGCCAGGAAGTAATCACAGAGGCTGCACACTTCGCGATTGTGCATAGTAAGCGCGCTCAAGAAGCCACGACCACCATGCTTCCGCGGCAAGTACAGCCTCACTACCGACGATCTCGGATGATGCATCCTATGGGACGTCATGGTAGTGCGGACTTTTCTATCCAGGGCGTTAAGTTCAGTCTGAGTCCACCTGAGTATGCCAAAGGTATACATGAGGACAGGCATGACCCAGCCGTTATATGCGTGTGCCTTATTTACACCGGACAAAAGGCTGTTAAGCACCTTGGTCAAGCGTGCATAAAACACGTCGCAAACTGACTGTTTCATACCAGTCTCATTGCTAAATTCACAAGTGATGTTTAGCAATTCCATAAGATGGGAGCGACTGGAGGCGAATAACTATAGTAATAACTATATAACATTTATATAGAAAAGGTGGGTCACTTTTGTCCCTCCATTCCGTAGCTGAAATCCCCTCCCGGAGCCCACCAGTAAGGTACTGATAGGGTTCAGAGAGAGGCAGTACCAGATTGGACTCAGACAATCGCCCTGGAAGATACCCCTTCTTATCCTTATGTGGTTCTCCGCAGCCATCATCCGCTCGCCCAGATGACAAAGGATCGTACTTCACTGCCCCATACACTGCTCGAGGAAGTCTCTAACTGTACAGTCTATCTTGGACAGCTCGAGGACTCTCTTTAACCATGTATGGGGCACCGAGTCGAATGCCTTTCTGTAGTCTATCCAGGCGGCGGAGAATTTCCGACGGTTGCGTTTCACCAATTTGCCAAAGATCGCGTCAATGAGGAGTGGTTCTTTGTTTCCACGACCGCCGCCACGACATCCATTTTGAGCGCGCGACATCACCTGATTTGATTCCAGGTGACGAATGATTCTCGCGATAAAAATGGATGTTAGTGTCTTGTCGGCAGACACGTGATGGGGCGGTATTTGCTCGGGTCTGTGGTAACCTGGTCTTTAGGAACCAAATGAGTGATCCCAGTAGTGAAGAGGCTCGGGAGCGACTTCTGGTTGAGAGCCTCTTGGAACTGTCGGGCGAGCACAGTGTGACACACCACAAACCCCTTCAGCCAGTAGTGATGCAGCCCGTCAAGTCCCGGACTTTTCCAGTTCGGGGCCCTACGGACCGCCTCAGCTACGTCATCCGGCGTTATAATGACGGGGTCCATGGGCGTTATACTCGCACACTGACTCGCCACAACTTCCGTCCAAGGGCCCTCGCTGTGGTTTATGGGCTCTGACCACAGGCCGCGCCAGAATGCTACAGTGTCGGCCTAATTCGGTGCTGGGCCCGTTCCACTTACCATTGTTCGCTCCAACGATTTATAGAGCCTCTTCTGATCACTCTAGAAGAGACAATTCTGGTTAAACCGTGTCGACCTCTCGGTATATCGCCGAATCCGCTTTCCCCAAGCAGCGATTCTCTGCTTCAGGTCGTCTATGCGCTCCGTCAGTTTTTGCATTATATCCGGCTGGGAAAAATTAACATTTGTCCCAGCAAATGCCATCCTGACGGTGCGCACAATCCTTGGCCTGTTGTTGCCCGACCTGAAACATATCAGTCTGCCGATGAGGGCCCTAGCCCTTGCGATACGTTCTTCAGTTCTTATTCTCCAGGCTGGGATAGCGCTACTTTGTCCAGTAGCGCATCTAGCCATGGAAAGTTTGGCGCCTATAATACGGCACACTTCCAGTGCGGCGCCAAAAAGAATTGAGTCCGTCTCGTAAAGGTCCCGGCTGGCTTCCAAATAGGTCACCAGCATTGGGTTCAGAGCCCTCACAACAGCCCGATTCCGCTTGCTTAGGGCTATGCGGGGAAGTCGCGGTCGATTTTCGAGAGGCGTACTGCGCGTTTCCACAATCGCCTCTTCCAGTGTTCTCCTCATATGCTCTAATTCCAGTTCCTGGGCGACTGTTCCATTATCGTTTGAATCAACCACAACTGGGGTATTCACGGCGGCATTCACATTTGCGGGTTGCTCTGCCATTTGTGGCGCCGCATTCTCAGCCGTAGCATTTTCATCCGATGAGGGAACAGCCTCACGTCGTAGTCGTTCGAGTTCGGCGACATATTTCAGCGCAAGATATACCTCACCCGGTCTGCCAGGTTTTGCTCTGAGACGGTTAAAGATGGCTCCAGCTCAGCAAAAAGACGATGCATCCTAGCTTTATACGCCAAACCTCCAACTTCTCCCCCTTTCGCCCTAAAATACGCCCGCAATGAGTTAGTATTCATTTCGGTTGTCAATCACATGCGGCGTACTCCACCAGTGGCGGGTGCCGATTGTTGGGCCCGCGAAGACCCTGCCGACACCAAGCCAGCTGGTGGGGATGATGAATGCGAGGGGCTGATGGGTGGTCGTGCAGCACCTCTCCCTCGGCTGGCGGTTCGCATGCTGTCGCGTCCAGCGCCAGCACCAGACGCGCCCTGGCGACCTCCAGGCAGCGGCCCTTTGCGCGTTTTTACATATTCCATCACCCATAAAAGTGGGCGTCATTTAACGGGAGACGCCCAGACCCGGCACCGTTTTATGGTGGGACCATGTGCACAAGCGAGCCTTTGCGCCTTTAATTTTTGCCGAGGCACGGCACTAACACCTCTTGGCAAGGTGCTGACTGACTGCACTGACGTAGTGGTTTTGTCACATAACCGTTACGTCAGCGGGCGATGGGGTCGTCACTTCCCTACGCCATGTTATTATTATTATTGGGGTATATTTGTTTATGTGGGGTATCAACATAGCTCTCCCATCCGGTTGGGTTCTACAAACATATAATTATAAATGAAAATGACAAGATAAATATACATAAATATCAGTAACATAAACTAAATATAAAAATACACAAATAAACAAAAGCCCAACCAGATGGAGGCCCTCGGCAGGGGAGACCAAACGGCCGAGGGTTAGGGGAAAAGGGAAAGAAACCGGCGGACGATGCGGGCGGTATCGAGGAGCACCGCCTTCTGCATTTGAGCCTGGAGCGGTCCGTCACGTAGTCCCAGCCGCCTCAGATGACCCGAGAGGCTGACCGGGATTAGCCCGTTTGCAGAGACGACTACAGGAATAATTTCGGTCGGCAGACCACCCCACATGTCAGTCACCTCGTGAGCCAGGTCCAGATATTTTGTTTGCTTATCTGTTTCGGCTTTCACGAGGTTCTCATCATACGGAATGGTAATGTCGACCAAAAATATCCTTGACTGTGCCCGGTCCATCAGCACAATATCAGGCTTATTCGCAAGAATAGTCCTGTCTGTGATGATGGCCCGGTCCCAATAGAACCTGGCGCGATCATTTTTGAGCACGGCTTCCGGCAAGTACTTGTAATACGGCAATTTCCGATCCAGGAAACCGTATTTCAGAGCGAGCTCCTGGTGTAGAATTCTGGCTACTAGGTTGTGCCTGTGCAAGTACTCAGAGTTAGAAAGCGCCGAACAACCGGAGATGACATGCCTAAGTGACTCAACGGGATGGCGACAAGCTCGACAGATGTCGATGGTGCCATCCTTTAGGATGTATCTCCGATAGTTGTTGGTCTTAATAACCTGATCCTGTATTGCACAGACAAAACCCTCGGTTTCCCCGAAGAGGTCACCAAAGCGTAGCCAGTGGAGGGAGGTTACTGTGTCTACGAAAGGCCCATGTAGAGACTTATAGAACCTCCCGTGGAGCTCTTTCTCCTTCCATACGGTCTCCCGGTCGGAAATTGTCTGCACTACCGGGTCTTGCCATTGCTCGTTGGCTAAGGATAGAGGGGTAAGTCCTTTATCACAAGAAATGACGTCCTTATAGAATGGATCATCCGATCTCGCCAGGAAGTAATTACGGAGGACCGAATTATATGTTTATTATTATTATTATTATTATTGGGGTATCTGTATAGTTTTCTCATCTGGTTGGTTTCTATAAATATATAATTATAAATTAAAATGAAAAGATAAATATACCTAAATATCAATAAAATAAAATGAATACAAAAAATACACAAATAAATAAAGATCCAACCAGATGGAAGCCCTAGGCAGGGGAGACCAAACGGCCGAGGGTTAGGGGGAAAGGGAAAGAAACCGACGGACGATGCGGGCGGTATCGAGGACCACTGCCTTCTGCATTTGAGCCCGGAGCGGTCCGTCACGGAGTCCCAGTCGCCTCAGATGACCCGAGAGGCTGACTGGGATTAGCCCATTCGCAGAGACGACTGCAGGAATAATTTCGGTCGGCCAACCATCCCACATGTCGGTCACCTCGTGAGCCAGGTCCAGATATTTTGTTCGCTTATCTGTTTCGGCCTTCACGAGGTTCTCGTCATACGGAGTGGTAATGTCGACCAAAAATATCCTTGACTGTGCCCGGTCCATCAGCACAATATCAGGCTTATTTGCAAGAATAGTACTGTCTGTGATGATGGCCCGGTCCCAGTAGAGCCTGGCGCGGTCATTTTCGAGCAAGGCTTCCGGCAAGTACTTGTAATACGGCAATTTTCGGTCCACGAGACCGTATTTCAGAGCGAGCTCCTGGTGTAGAATTCTGGTTACTAGGTTGTGCCTGTGCAAGTATTCGACTCCCCGGGATGGCGACAAGCTCGACAGTCGTCGACGGTGCCATCCTTTAGGATGTATCTCCGATAGTTATTGGTCTTAATAACCTGATCCTGTATTGCACAGACAAAACCCTCGGTTTCCCCGAAGAGGTCACCGAAACGTAGCCAGTTGAGGGAGGCGACTGTATCTACGAAGGGCTCATGTAGAGCCCTGTAGTACCTCCCGTGGAGCTCCTTCTCCTTCCATACGGTCTCCCGGTCGGAAATGCTAAGCACTGCTGGGTCCTGCCATTGCTCGTTGGCCAAGGATAGAGGGGTAAGCTCTTTATCACTAGAAATGACGTCATTATAGAATGGATCATCCGATCTCGCCAGGAAGTAATGACGGAGGCTGCACACTTCACGATTATACATAGTGAGCGCGCTCAGAAAGCTACGCCCACCATGCTTTCGCGGCAAGAACAGCCTCATTACTGACGATCTCGGATGATGCATCCTATGGGACGTCATGGTAGTGCGGATTTTTCTATCCAGGGCGTTAAGTTCAGTCTGAGTCCACCTGAGTATGCCAAAGGTATACATAAGGACAGGTATGACCCAACCGTTATATGCGTGTGTCTTATTCACACCGGACAAAAGGCTATTAAGCACTTTGGTCAAGCGTGCATAAAACACGTCGCAAACTGACTGTTTCATACCAGCCTCATCGACACCGATGTTCTGTGACATACCCAGGTATCGGTATGTTTCAGCCTCGGAAAGGGTCCTTAAGTTGACGGGCATAGATAAATCTATGCCCTCAGAGTTAGCAACCCTTTCCCTCTCAACATGGAGGACCGCACACTTATCCGTCCCCAGCTCCATTCCAATGGAACTGCTAAACTGACAAGTGATTTTTAGCAATTCCATAAGATGGGAGCGACTGGAGGCGAATAACTTAAGGTCATCCATATAGAAAAGGTGGGTAACTTTTGTCTCTCCTTTTTTTTTATAGAAGAGGGGGCAAACGAGCATGCGGCTCACCTGATGTTAAGTGACTACCGCCGCCCATGATCAACCGCAACACCAGGAGAATTGCGGGTGCGTTGCCGGCCCTTTAGAAAGGAGTAAGCTCTTTTCTTGAAGGTCCCCAGGTCGTATCGGTCCGGAAAAATCGCCGGTGATAAACTATTCCACCGAGAGGTTGTACGTGGAAGAAAACTCCTTGTGAAACGTACAGTGGTGGACCGCCAAGCATCCAGATGGTGTGGATGGTATCGGGACGTTTGCCGTGTCGTGCGTTCACGAAATTTGGCGGCTGGGATTAATCCGAACAATTCCTCAGAGCACTCCCCGTGATAGATGCGATAAAATACGCAAAGAGATGCAACATCTCTTCGCAACGCCAGTGAATCGAGCCGATCGGAAAGCACTCGGTCGTCGACGATTAGAGCCGCTCTGCGCTGGATGCGGTCAAGTGGAAGGAGCTGGTACTGGGGAGCCCCAGCCCAGAGATGGGAACAGTATTCCATGTGTGGCCGAACCTGCGCCTTGTAAAGTTGCAGGCGGTGTTCCGGCATGAAATACTGTCCCGCTCTGCTGAGCACGCCAAGCTTTTTAGAGGCCAATTTGGCCTTCCCTTCCAAGTGACCACGAAACTGCACGTCACTGGATATGTTGACGCCGAGGATTCCGATACTGGCTGAGGCCACAAGGGGAGTGCCTTGAAACTGAGGGGATACGACAAAGGGGTTCTTTTTAGCGGTTAACGCGCAAACTTGTGTCTTCTGGGGGTTAAACTGGACTAGATTTAGTCGTCCCCAATCCGAGACTTTCAGCAAAGACTCTACTTCAGACACAAGTTTGTCCCGGCACTCGGAGACGTTTTCCCGAGAAATGTTGGCTCGGCCGGTGTAAAGAGCATCACCAGTGCTGTCATTTGCATAGCAATGAATGTTACGGGTATGCAACATAGCATTGATATGCAGAAGAAACAGCGTTGGCGATAGCACGCAGCCCTGTGGAACACCAGCATTAATAGGCTTGCAATCGGAGCTTGCACCGTCTACAATGACCTTGATGCTCCGATCTGCAAGAAAGCTGGTGATCCAATCGCACAATTTCTCGGGAAGCCCATAGGAAGGGAGCTTCGAAAGAAGCGCTTTGTGCCAAACCCGATCGAAGGCCTTCGCAATGTCCAAACTAACGGCCAATGCCTCCCCCTTGAACTCTACTGCCTCCGCCCATCTGTGAGTGAGGTAGACCAGAAGATCACCAGCTGACCGACCACGGCGAAAACCGTATTGGCGGTCACTAATCAGCTGGTGATCCTCAAGGTACCTCATGAGCTGGCAGTTTACAATGGACTCCATTGTTTTGGAGAACAAGGAGGTGATGGCGATTGGCCGGTAGTTGGACGGGTCTGAGCGGTCGCCTTTTTTAGGGATCGGGTGGACGAAAGCCGTCTTCCATGATTTTGGGACTACGCCTAGGGAGTAGGAGTACCGGAAAAGACGCGTTAAAACCGGTGCCTACTCTGGAGCACACGTCCTCAGCATAATTGGGGGGATTCCGTCAGGCCCACTCGACTTGTGGATGTCCAGGGAGAGGAGTGATTTGCGAACCGAGCGCTGTGTGAACTGCACTTCCGGCATGGAGCACTCACACCGCGGGATGGTCGGCGGCGTACTCCCCCCTTCATCAAGAGTCGAGTTAGACATAAAGAAGGAGCCTAGAAGATCGGCTTTCTCCTTTGCAGTATGGGCCAGTGAGTCGTCCTCCCTGTGCAGAGATGGAAGAGATGGCTGACAGAAATTCCCCTGGACAGCCTTGGCGAGAGACCAGAATGCACGGGTTCCAGAAGGAAGGCGATCTAGTTTCTCGCCAATTCTGCCTATGTGCTCTGACTTTGCCTTGGCAATGACTCTTTTGAAGGACCTAGAGGCGGAATTATACTTCTTTTTTAGAGCGCTGGTGTTAACATCCCGGGACGCTGATGCATCAACCCAGGCTTGATAGCACTCCTGCTTATAGCATGATGCTATTTTACAGGAGCGACCAAACCATGGCTGAGAATTGCCTCCAATGGGCACCACAGAGGAAGGAATAAAAAGTTCCATACCCTGAAGTACCACATCAGTGACAGAATCCGCAACAACGTTGGGATCATCCGGCGAGAAGCAAACCCGCCCCCGAGGGTAGGATGCAAAGAAAGACCGCATCCCATCCCAATCGGCTGACCTATAGTGCCAAACACGGCGGCAGCCTGCAGAATGCAACCGCGATTTCAGCGTGAGTGGCACAATACTCCGGACCAGACAATGGTCCGAGGAGCCTAAAGGGGTGTCGACGGAAATCTGATATCCGTCCGGGTGAGAGGTCAGCAGAAGGTCCAACAGGGAAGGTGCATGATCCTCCACATCTGGAATCCGCGTAGGCGAAGTAACCAGTTGTGTCAGACCATATGCCAAGGCAAAATCATGAACAGATCTCCCCGCATGATCGAAACGCATGATCGCTTCCCCCAAGCAGCAATCTTTTGCTTCAGGTCGTCTATGCGCTCCGTTAGTTTCTGCGTGATATCCGGCTGGGACAAACTGATATTTGTCCCAGCAAACGCCATTCTAACGGTGCGCACAACCCTCGGTCTATTATTACCCGACCTGAAGCTTATCAGTCTGCCGATAAAGGCCCTTGTCTTTGCGATACGGTCCTCAATTCTTTTTCTCCAGGCTGGGATGGCGCTACTTTGTTTAGTAGCGCGTCCAGGCGAAATATTTTGTAAAGTGCAATAGCAAAGCCAAACATTTACGGTTATTTCCACAGAAAATCAATTGTTTATTGAAAAATGTGTAGCTGTCGTACTCAATGATGGTATCAAATTTCATACATATAAAAAAGTATTTTTTTTGCAAACAGCTGCAGATATATTTTTATTTTGTTTTCTTTTTTTTGAGTGGTCTATGTAACCCTCACTAGTACCTGCGAGGTTATCAATTAACTACCACACATCCTATATAAACAAAACCAAATTTTAAAAAGTTAGACCACGATGCGTTATTCAAATCTTAAAGATCAATAAAGCATTTATTAATCAAGATAATGATTACGATTTTAGATAGTTAAGTGTAACATAACACCACATATCTACAATTTATTTGGACTTATTACTGTTATTGGTGCAGTGTAGTCGTATCTTATGATAGATAATGCATCTCTGGTGGCATGGCGAGGGGTAGCGCATCTCTAAAAAATTTTTAATAGATATTATCGTACAATAGGAGTCTGTAAATATCTCTTTGAGCGAGCAAGCGATTATTATAAATACGTTTTTTATTACTTAGGCCTGGACGAGTAATGCGCTTAATGCTACGAACGAAAAAGTCTGTCCCTTTTGGTGCGGGGGAGCAAATACTACATAGACAGTACTGTACACCTACTCAATAAAAATTAGTGTCACTATGGCACAATAAGGTAAAATACATCAACATAGAAAAAGTAATGAGTGTAAGACGGACAAATTAATTGCGATGGTACCATAACGATAATTTATATCGATAGATTCCCTAAGAAAAAGATAAAAACTCACAAGCATTAGCAAAATGCACTCGAATAATTAAAATCATCTTTTTAGTAGGCGTAGTAAGTTTTTTTTAGGGTTCCATAGAAACACAACAAGGAACGCTTATACAATTACGCTTTCAACAGTCTGTTGGTTTATCACATTTTCGATTTCACGAGACATTTAAAAAGGCATGGTTAAACATGAATGCAAGAAATAAAAACTCTAAGTACCAAAAACAAAAAGTGGAGGAACTTATGTTTTAAATAACAAGCCCTCATTACAAAAAAATTGTTTTATAACCGACATTTATATTATTACTACAAGGGGGCCCATAAGTCGTTAGAAATGTAAATTTCGAATAAAATACAAAAGGCGCGCACGAGTGGCGAGCGCGGTGCGGGGGGGGAGTACCGACGGTTTCTGGGAATTCAGTCACCATGGAGCGTTTCACTGGTGCGGACCGTGCATTTTGTGTGCGCGAGTTTTATCGAAACAATGATTCGGCTACCATTGCGCGGCGTTAATTTCGAGAATATCAGAATTTACGCAACTTTAAAGACATTCCAAGTGTTCAAACGATTAAGAACTGGGTTATTAAGTTCGAAGAGAGTGGTTCGACGTTGGATAAACAACGGTCAGGTCGACCAAGGACATCACGGATGGAAGAAAACATCGATGTAGTGAAACACTCAATTCGTGAAAATCCTACCCAGTCTACTCGTAAGCGTTCCAGTGCATTAAACTTACCCAGAACATCGTTACAGTAAATTTTAAAGAAAGATTTACATCTTCACCCGTACAAGATTCAGATAGTACAGGAATTAAAAGATACTGACACTATCCACAGACTAAATTTCGCAAATGAAATGTTGAACCGCTTTACTTCGTTTAATAACGTGTTATTCTCTGATGAGGCTCACTTTCACATCAACGGACATGTCAATAAGGAAAATTGTCGCTACTGGAGTTGCAAAAATCCAAATCGCAAACATCAAAAGCCCTTAGTGCCCTAAAGTGACAATCAAAAGCCCTAAAGTGACAGTTTGGGCGGCTATGTCAGCGCATGGGATTATAGGCCCTTACTTTTTTGAGGACGGCAGAGGCCGCGCGCTTACTGTTACTTCACAACGGTATGTAGCTATGATTCAGGACTTTTTTACATCAGAGTTGCAGAATTTTCCAGGCTTCAATACGCGGACCTGGTTTCAACAAGATGGAGCAACTGCCCATACCTCTAACGTCGCTATGCCGGTCGTCCGTCAACTTTTCCCTAATAAAGATCTCTCGAAGAGGAGATATTCCTTGGCCACCACGTAGTCCAGATCGGACCCCAATGGACTTTTTCTTATGGGGTTATCTTAAGACTAAAGTGTACGAAACCAACCCGCGGACAATTGACGTCCTGAAAGAAAATATCCAAAGAGAAATGGCAAACATTACAGAGCTTACTTTATTAGCTTTAGTGATGGATAATTTTAAACGTCGCTTACAGGAGTGCCGCGATCGTAACGGATTACATTTAGATGATATAATTTTCAAAAAATAATTCCCATTTTATAAGGATTATGACAAAATAAAAACCTTTTTCATAATGTCATTAGTTTTTTTTAATTATTTATTTACATTTCAAGGGACTTATGGGCCACCCGGTATAAAATTCTTTTGTGAAACAAAAATAATGTGTCTCAACTTATTAACTGGTACAATAAATATACAGGAATAAAATTATTGATCTTGGTGACAACATTATCTATTTTAAAACAGTATTCAAAGAAAAAAGTTACAAGTTTGCAAGAAGTACTTACTAGATTCACTGACAGAGGCGTCTTTGGTAAATACATAAAACAAACAGGTCCTAGAAAAGATAGGAATTGAAGAAAGTGAACTTTTAAAGAGAAAATTAATAGAAACTTAAAAGTAACATTTAATAACTGCCCAGAATTAAATGTTTAATTTAATTTTATTTTTTTGGGAAAACTTACAGCTAACATATTACGAATCGTCTAGCACGTAGACTCGATGACTTCCAGCTTTCCGAACAAGCCGGTTTTCGAAACACCATAGGCAACATATATACCCCTCGCCAAATTGTACAGAAGAAGAGTACAATCTGCCACTTTTCCTGGCATATGTGGAATATATGAGAAAGTCTTTGATTCCGTCAAAAGGCGGTGCTACAGACTCCCCAGCGGTGCCAAGTTGACTGTCGATATATCGAAGTGCTGAAGTGTTTGTACAGTAGGATGACTATCCGAGTACAGAATCGGAGTTCGAAACCTATCCAAATGCAGAAAGGTGTAAGACAGGGTGACGATATTTCCCCGAAACTCTTCAGTGCTGCATTGGAAGACCTTTTCAAGCTACTGGACTGGAAAGGATATGGTATTAACGTCAGTTGCGAGTAGATCACTCAATTTCGATTTACCGACGATATAGTCCTTATGGCAAAATCGCTGGAGGTCCTAAGTACTATGCTCCATGACCTCGATAGTGTCTCCCAACGGATAGGTCTTAAGATGAACATGGACTAAACGAAAGTCATGTGTAATGTCCATGTCATACCTATGTCGATGGTTGTTGGGAGCACTAAGCTCGAAGGCAAACATATTCGTCAATAACTTCGAGCTTAGTGCTCCCACACTAAGCTCGAAGTTATTGACGAATATGTTTACCTAGGACAAGTAGTCCTACTAGGTAAGTCAACTTCAACCGAGAGGTTCAATCTACGGATTTAACTCGACTGGGCAGCGTTCGGGAAATTACGACACATCTTCTCTTCAGATACATCTCAAAACCTGAAAACTACATTGTACAACCAGTGCGTTTTGCCTGTGATGAACTATGGAACTGAGACGTGGTCCTTCACTGCTGGCTATATGATGACGCTCAAAGTTGCTCGGCGAGTTATGGAGAGGGCTATGCTCGGGGTTTCTTTGCGTGATAAACATATAAATGAGGATATCCGCAGTAGAATCAGAGTGATCGACATAGCCCAACGGATTAATAAGCTGAAACGGCAATGGGCCGGACATATAGCTCGAAGAACTGACAACTGTAGGGGAAAAAAGGTTCTCGAGTGGCAGCCTCGTACCGGTAGGCGAAAAGTAGGGCGACCCCTCACTAGATGGAGTGACAACCTGGTAAGACGCAGGAAGTCGATGGATGCAGGTGGCTCACTACCGTGCTTTGTGGCATACCTTGGAGAAAGCCCATTTTCAGCAGTGGACTTGTAAAGGACTGGAATGATGATGATGACAGCTAACACTAACAGTAAATAAATGTATAACAACTAGGTCATTCCAAAGTTTTCACCTATAGGCATTATGAACTTGAAAACTATAATTCTAGTCGGTAAAAGATAAACATCGATTAAGATAAACACAGTAAGTTAACAAAATTAAACAGAAGAGCACTCAGCAAAACAATTGTTGCGCTAAAACATTTTTGATTCGAGAAACACTGGTATTAAACAAATTTAAGTTAACGCTTTTGGAAATGTCGTTAAAAGTTATACATGCACGAATAATAAAAGAATTATTTAGTCCGGATATACGGCACGTGGAGTAAGCGAGGTTTTCTTAATTGGGGAACTCTTGTTATAAATCCTAACTTACTTCGTAGCTCCGCACTGTCAATATTACCATTATCTAATTTAAAAAGATAAATCATATCTGCTATGCGCCTACGTTCGTACAGAGCCAAAATATGAATTTTTTACACCGCAAAAAGACGCAATTTTACATTGGTAGTTACATATCGATGTAAAATTGCGTCTTAAATTGCAGAAAAGGATACGCTTTTGTAATTGCTCGATATTATCTATATAAACTAAAATAATAATCTAAATAATATTCCCCAAAGTTAAGGTGTTTCACTCTAATATTAATTAAAACTTACCAAAACCTTATCGTTATTTAAGTTCAAACACATTGCAAGTACATTCAAACAGATAGATTCAAGATGTTTATTATTTCTTCTCGCCACAAGGACTGAACAGATTTGGATACTCTGAATTAACACAGGCTACATTTGTCCCGGAAAATTAAAAAGTTTACAGGAACTTTTTAATTTTCCCTTATTCACGTGGTAAAAGTCTCGGATACCATTTAGATAACAAGAAAAATAAGGAAATATATATTAAATATAATAATTAAAGAAAGTTTTGGTATAGTTTAGTTATTTGTTGACTTTATTTAATCTAAGGACAAAAATTGTTCATTCACACTTTTGTTATAATAATAGGTAATCTTCTTTAGATGAGTGTTTTGATAAATTTTAATGCTCCTTCAATGAATAATAATGAAAAATTATCGATATCGATCCGCACATCACAGTCACATCACACATCAATATGACACCATTTCCAGTTATACACTTACCCTACAGTTGTCGCGTGGATTACAATAGTAAAGCATAGTAAAATAAACTCAAATTTGGATATTTTTGGAACCAAATTATCAGAAAAATATACGTAAACTGATTTGTGATCTTACTTTGAAATTAATGTGATATTTTCATATATTATAATTATATGTTGAAGTTTTTTTTGAATATTATAATTTGAATGAAAAATGATGTATAAATGGTTTTTGTTTACTAAATATGATTAACCGTAGACAAAGAATATATACACTACGCGAACCGTGGACTAAATGTTACTCTGTTTCATATTTATAATAAAATAAAAATGCATTTAAATAGATATTTTAAAGTTTTCGTTATTAGTTATTTAGTTAGTTCCACGCAACCATTTACGTTATTTTATAATGCGCGACCACTGCATGGTTAAATAGTCTCGTCACGGTAATAATATCTATACAGTATTGTAACTCGGCCGTATCTTTGAAATAAATACCTACAGCCGCGCGGTACGTAAACATGCGATAAAAACATGCCCATTTATACAATCAATGGGGCTGCCTGCCTCCAGCATTTTTACATTTGCCTACTTTTTGTTTCCATTTAGTTTTATGATTGTAGATATACTTTTTTATATAAAAAAATATAATAGGTACTTTGTGAATAGAATAGGAAGTGTTCAATAAAAATGCGTGTCGTTTTTTGATTGGTATATTTAATTAAAAAGCCACGTTTATGATTGAATAACAAATCGGTCTTATGAATTTGCGACCGAAAAATATTTGCGCCTCGGCTGAGACATACGAAATGCTTTATTATTAAATTTTTAAGCATAAAAAATCTGCACTCTAATATAAAGCTTAATTAAAATTGTTTTGGGACATGGAACATGCACAGGGTGGAAAAATATCTTTTACTTGGTTATAGAAGTATCTACATTTTATAACCAAGTAAAAAATAATTTACAATTTATATGTTTGGTTTTAAATGAAGTTCAGATTTATTATTTATTTATTTCTCTTCTGTTATTTATTTCCTCTATTTTTATATATATTCCACAAAATCATCACTGCAGCACAGTCACGACTGTCTGCAAGTCGAGCGCATGCCGAGATCGAGGCGCGTAGGAGGTATAGCTCTCGCTTCGTCCGTTTGTATGAAGTCGGAATACTGTATAGATAAAATTGCCGTGGTCTCGTTACACTTTTATTGTTTATATGTTGCTAATATAAACTAGTGTCGTAGGGAGTGCCGTTGTGCTTGCGTGTCCAATTTTAAACCTAGTTTGTAACAATTTAGGGTTGACTTTAAAAAAATAAATATATAACTAATCTCGTGGGGAGGTTGCGTGTCAAATTTGATTATCACTACGATGTTTATGAAATATTATGTACTCGATTATCTTATCGGTAAAGTTCTCTATTATTATTTACGATATTATTTTAAAAGATTATTATAGAAAGAAAGCATATATCACAATAAAAATACTTACTTAACTGAACTCTTATTCTCCTCTTAACTCCATCTTTTTGTAAATTTGAAGTATTTCACTTCTTTTTGCACCCGTTAACCGCATAAATCGGCATTTTCTAAAAATCACGTTCAGGAAACGTTTCTTTCAATAACGAAATTGACTCCGTAAACTGTTTTTATAAACGCACAAGACTTTTAATCCAATACTTGCGCAGAGGGGAATAATCATGCGAAGCGAGTACATTGAAAAAATTTAAATATAATGAGATACTATCGTGAACGCCCAATAATTTTGTTTAACTTATTACTTTTCCATTGTCCATAATTTTTGCAATTAATGGTTGAGTAAATAAAATGTATCTTAATTAAATTCACTTGAATTTTGGACCATATGAATACATGTTATAGTCACGGTTCACTGAACCAAGTCAATTAACGAAACACAAAAGACTTTGGATTCGATAAGCATGAAGTGGAATCTTTGTTACGAACATTGGATACTGCCACGTTATGCTTTTAACACTCCTACGTCAACATTTCGAGCAATCTCAGCGTGGAATGTAGGCAGATGTTAGCTCAAAAATCTTTTGGTTACTTTTTTACTTGTCAAGCAATGGCTTAAATGCTTAACTACAACCCCATCTCCACCAGCAAGCTTACTCTGGAATCCACTAACAATTTCGACCTAATCTCAATTTCAATCTAATATCAATCCAATTTTGAATTGAAATTGGAATTGCGCTCGTATTGGCCAAAAATTTTGTTGTACCACATGAAGTTAGCCTTTTTAGGGTTCCGTAGTCAACTAGGAACCCTTATAGTTTCGCCATGTCTGTCTGTCCGTCCTCGCTTAATCTCTGTGACCGTTAGCACTAGAAAGCTGAAATTTGGTACCAATATGTGTATCAATTGCGCCGACAAAGTGGTAAAATAAAAATTGGAAAAAAATGTTTTATTAGGGTAGCCCCCCTATACGTAAAGTGGGAAGTGATTTTTTTTAATTTCAACCCTAACGTGTGATATATTGTTGGAAAGGCATTTTAAAATGAATAGGGGTTTACTAAAATCATTTTTGATAATGTCAATAATTTCGGAAATAATTGCTCCAAAAGTAAAAAGCAATGTGTCCCCCCCCCCCCGTCTAACTTTTGAGCCACAAGTTTAGAAAATATGAAAAAAATCTGAAAAGTAGAACTTTATAAGGACTTTCTAGGAAAATCATTTTGAACTTGGATGGAAACAACAGTACCCACTACCGGGAGCAGTTGCAGGAGCGCGGAGCGCTGCTGGAGCGCGAACCTTTGAAGTCATAAGTGGGAACACTTATTGTGACGGACGGGAAACTACGGAACCCTACACTAAGCGTAGCCCGACACGCTCATGGCCGGTTTTATTTATAGAAGAGGGGCAAACGAGCATGCGGCTCACCTGATGTTAAGTGACTACCGCCGCCCATGATCAACCGCAACACCACCGGGAATTGCAGGTGCGTTGCCGGCCTTTTAGAAAGGAGTAAGCTCTTTTTTGAAGGTCCCCAGGTCGTATCGGTCCCGAAAAATCGCCAGTGGTAAACTATTCCACAGAGAGGTCGTACGCGGAAGAAAACTCCTTGTGAAACGTACGGTGGTGGACCGCCAAGCATCCAGATGGTGTAAATGGTATCGGGACGTTTGCCGTGCAGTGGGAGAATGGTCACGAAATTTGGCAGCTGGGATTAATCCAAACAATTCCTTAGAGCACTCCCCATGGTATATGCGAAAGAAAGTGCAAAGAGATGCAACATCTCTTCGCAACGCCAGTGAATCGAGCCGTTACTCTTAGCAACAGGCATGTTTTATTTATCGTTAAATCAGTAAAGTCATAATAAACCCTTTGTAACCTTCATAAACGAGCGTTTAAGTTGTAAAAATACTTAACGAATGATGTAATTAGTCAAACATAACATCTTTTCATACAGTTTTCATAAAAAACGCTATATCTGTGAGTTTTAATTATAAGGCTGTATAGGAGCGTTCCTTTGCCTCATTTTTTGTTGTCTGAAAAAAATTGTTATCACGACGATCATGAAACAAAGTAAACAAATATCAACTTTCGAAGAACTCTTTTTTAATTTTTTAAGGTGGAGTGCTTTTAAGTATGTGTACTGTGAATTACTAATAGACCTTTCAATTTGGGTATAACTATAAGCAGTTTGAAATAGTTCATTACCTCAATACAACAATTAAGCATCATATGAAACAGACGAAATGGGCACTGTTAGCTAATTAGGAGGAACAAAATAAATAATAATGGTCAACGATAGGCTAAAGTAAGTATAAAAACGTTTTTTAAGAATTTTATAATATGTAGATATGTTTTTAATATGGGCACAGAAAAAAAGCAATTTCTGGCGTGTTGAACAACATTAAACTAGGGATTGATAGCAGTCACAGGTGGTCAAGTATTGCTTTTGGAAATTCAACTTACAATTAACCTTTCTCACTACTTAGTTATTACAAATAACAATGTTTATTCGTTGACTTCTCAATATTGTTGTGTGACATCTAATAATAATAATAACTGTTTTGTACTTACTTTTAAAGACAGACGTTTTAATATTATTTTATTTTTCTAGGAATATCTAATGGATAGGCTAGGGCCACGGCGGGTTTTCTTTAGTAATCTGCTGCATGAATATATGGTCTCCGAGTGGGTGGGGGAGGGGGGGAGAGGGGGCGGAACCTCCCCCTGAAAGGAAAAAGTGCCGGAACCCCCCCCCCCCTTTTTTATGAATTTTTAAAGTTTTGTTACATTTAAGGAAAATTCGCTTTCGTTTAATAAAAAAGGGCGTCCGGCGACGAAAAACTCACATTCGGGTCCCGGTGGGAATGTAGGAGTATTCAGGGTGGGAAAAAACGGTGGGAATTAACACTATTTTGACTCTGCTTCTGCTCCAACGCTGCGGGAAGTGCAGCCCTTTCGCCCTTGCGTAACTAAGCACAGGCACCTAGCTCACCTGCGCAGCTTCGGCTGTTTGGTCGCCTTTGGCGACCAGCCTCAGCCGCTACGGCTCGTACGCCGCCTGCGCTTAGTTACAGCGGGCGGGGGCTGCATTCCCTCCGCGTTTCCGGATTTTCATATACACTCTAGGGGTAAGAGCGGAAAGACCACGTGGAAGTTGGGGTTGACAGATTCGGTTTTATGATTTATACTTTCTGGCACTAGGGTTTGATCAAAAGAAACGACCAAATATAATATTATAAAAACATTTATTTATATACATGGTTGATTACTTTAATTAGTTCCATAAAAGGATCCTTTTTCTTTCTTTGCACTGACCTTCTCCACAAGTATTCTATAATAATATCTGAAAAGTTTTCCGGGTGGTTATAATTGTATTTACTGAAAAATCTTTTAACCACCCGCCATTGCGATTCGATTCTTTGAGTGTATGAGTGCCATCAGGGGCAACAAATGGGTTATCGGGATCGGAATGGTTCACCTTCTTGTGAATGTACCCATGTTCCCCCAAACAATCATAAGCCCTCCAGAAGTCGGTATGGACTGTGGTGCCCTCAACCACATGTTTTTTTAATTAGGGGCACTAGTACGTCCCCTGACCTGATGTTTTCAGGGCACACCTCTATTCTTAAATCCTCACTTCCATCCTCAACGAGGCCGAGGATCCAGTGGCCCTCAATCTGCCTTCCTATAAACAATAATAAACAATTTAGAGTTAGTAAATATTCAAGATATTCATTTATTTATTTACTCTATTTTGTACACCAAAACCCAACAGTACATAATTACAAAAAAAAAAAAAAAAACAAATACAAAAGTACAAAATTTTATAGTAGAATATGTACAACAGGCTGTTTTACCACTCTGAAAGTGATTTCTTCCAGATAGTTTGGCTTTAAAAGGTATTCAAATGTATTATTTAAAAGATATTTTGAGTTTAAAAGTAAACTTTAAATAAATATATTGTTTCAGTCTGTAATATAAGAAAATCAAATTACCTTTATTATATTTCCATTTTCCAAATTTTGATTCGTCAATTTGGACTACTTTTCCTGGGCCACCAATCTTGCCGGTGGCCTCTTGTTGCTCTATTTGGTAAATGACGACTGTCTCCCGGCAGTAATTGTACCAATCGCAGACAGTCCCCATAGATAAGCAGCCTCCCTCCATATCTTTTTCAGGGTCTTCGTGGATTGCATCTTCATAGCTCCAGCGATGCGCATAACAGTACATCAGATAGAATACCCGTGGCAATGACATTTTAATATTTTCAAACTAGGTGCTAGGAGCTACCCTGGATCGGGCTCTGCAATTTCCTTTATTGCACATGAAGGAGCCCACATTTTTATTTTGCCCATATATTGTTATCTCTTTGTAATAATTATATTGTTATTTCGTTTTCGTATCATTTTTAAATGGACATAACCTCAAAACTAAAATTAACGATATCTCGAAAACTAAAGATTCCGGCATAACAAACAGCTAGATGATAATTAATAGCGTCATTGCCTATCAACTAAAGCTAAAATGATCAAATAATTATGTTGTTATTACGTTTTCGTATCATTTTTAAATGGACATAACCTCAAAACTAAAATTAACGATATCTCGAAAACTAAAGATTTCCGGCATAAAAAGCAGCTAGATGGTAATCAATAGCATCATTACCTGTCAACTAAAGCTAAAATTATCACTTAAATCGTGCAGCAGATTACTAAAGCCGACCCGCCACGTCACCAAATGGGCCAACAGCTGATTGATTTCATGGCGAAAAGAGACTTTATGATGACCTTTATCTTCCAGAAACGGCCAGATAGAAAGTGGACTTGATTGAGCCCCTACCTACAGTTTGATAAAAATAAGGAACTTGCAATATGTATTACACTCAAGTGGTAAAAAGGTAATCCATCATTTTTTAATTGCAATAATTTACATAAATTGACGTCATATGTGTTATCTCTTAGTGTAAAATGTTTCAATAAATCTTAAACATTAAATCTTAAACATTCTTTTAAATGGCTTGTGATGGAATAAAACTTCTAATTCAAATATTCCACCTCAATTTTGTCATTGATTTATAATACATTACTCTACGGAGATGGGATGTTATCAAATATTTATTTTCATTTCAGAATCACAACTTATTTCCATACCACATTCCCCAATCAACAATACTCAACCAACAAAAAATGATAAATATATGGAGCATCTGAAAATAAAGTAATCACCAAATGCAATGTCCAAAATAGCCAGGACAATTGAGGGTTTTTATATTATTGTTTTAAATTTTCTAAACAGAATACAACAACAATAGCATTGCTGTAATTTAAAATAAGACTTTCATTTAATTTTGTAAATGTTTTAATGTTATTTTAAATTTATTTGTTTTCTTTTAATTACTTTTGTAAAAGAAACTGATTTATGGTTCACTGTAAACATAATTTTAATATTTCAATTTCATAGTCTTATCATTTGATATATAATCAATGTTTTTGATTACATATGTTAAGCTATATGATCAAATTTCGAATATGAAAAATAGATTTAATGTAGATTTAGTATGTAGGTAAGAATATATACTAATGGTGATAGTTTGATAAAAATATGTTTCATCATCATCATCATCATTACAGCCCTTCACAAGTCCACTGCTGAACATAGGCCTCCCCCAAGTAATGCCACAAAGCACGGTCCTGAGCCATCTGCATCCATCGACTTCTTGCATATCTTACCAGGTCGTCACTCCATCTAGTGGGGGGTTGCCCTACACTACGCCTACTGGTACGAGGCTGCCACTCAAGAACCTTTCTTCCCCATCGGTTATCGATTCTTCGAGCTATATGGCCGGCCCATTGCCACTTCAGCTTACTAATCCGTTGGGCTATGTCGGTCACTCTGGTTTTACTGCGGATATCCTCATTTCGAAATATGTTTGTATTGTATTAAATAAATGGTTAAATTTGTACCAGAATTTAATTAACAAATCCTTATTAAAAAGCAATGAGTGAATGCAGGACATAAAGTAAATGGGGCTCTAAACTCTATTGTGAGGTCAGAATGTGTCAAAAAGGCACATATGGCAATTCTGTGCTGTGTTAGTCCCTATTTTAACATATGGTAGTGGAAGTTGGGTGTGGCAGAAGAGGTACCAAAATAGAATAAATTCAGTAGAAATGCAGCCATTAAGGAGTATGTCAGAGCTGAATCTGATTGAGAGGGTGAAAATTGTGTGATAAGAATGTGGTTTGTAAGATGATGTGACCAGGATTAAGAAAGGAATGCTTCGGTGGTATGGTCATGTACAAAAAATGTGTGACAAAGCAAATTTATGTTGCAGAAGTGAGCGGCAGAGTTGGAAAGGGATGTTCTAGGCGAAAGAATACTGACGAAATTCGCGATATATTGAAAATGGGCCAAATTAAGGGTACCCTTAACAGAAGAGCATGTCTCTGTAGGTATAATGATGTGGAGGAGGCAAGAGAGGTATGTCAGGATCATGCCAAATCGAAGTCTGTAGTCTTTGCCCACCCCTCTGAGTGACAGAAGTGAGTGTTTATATAGTAATTGTATTTTTAAATAATTGATATTTTTATTTCTGTTTTTGTTTATGAAGTGTTAAGTTACATGTTATTAAAAGTACGTTAACAATGTAATTTAATTTTTATAAAATTATACATTTATTATATTCATATTTCCTTTACGTGTGAAATCCGGCAATAAACCTTTTAGACAAGATAAGAGATCTCTGCCCAGCAGTGGGATGCTTTAGATCATACTTGAGATACCTAAACAATCCTCTCCAAACCTTTGCGCTGCCTAACTATTCAAAATATTTCTTCTACCAAACAACCACTTTAAAACGAATTAAAAATAAAGGGTGTAACTCTTTGTTAATAATACTTCATTTTATTCATAAAATATATTCTCTACAGAGGGTCATACTTAGGTTTTTATTCTTGCACTATTTTCTTCTCCTAGTCCTTTCTAATACAATCACTAGCTCCATAATCATCATCACTCATAGAAAAAAAAGTGCTTAAAACGCATAATTTGAAGCTCATTTCGTCATTATATTAATTGCAATGCACAATTACTACCAAACGTTATAATTTCAATCCCGATCGATCGGAATTGTTTTCAAGAGTAAGCCTACAGGTGGTGTGTGACGAAGCACTGAAGCACTTGATTGTAAATCACTTTAATGATTTGATAAAAAATTACGATTAGCTACTAACGTCTAAAAAGACTATAAACATATTGATACGTGACATTTGGTATAGTAAAAATTTGTATGGAGGAGTGTAGCGTCAAAAATATTCTATATATATGTATATATATCCTGTGTGTTACAAAATAAACATTAATTGTTTACGTTGATACTGAAAATCAACTTTGTGCTGCCAATATCAAACACATAATAGTCCATAGTCAAACAGATGTACAGAGTGGAGATTGTCGACAAATAACTTCAAAATGTTGCCAACAAATAATTACTGGTTTTCTGAATGAAGATGAATGAGGTGCAAATTTTATTGTAATATCAAGTGCTTATTTTTCAAAGCAAATAAGATATCTGTTTTTATATATGTGCAGTTGAAAGTTTCTTATTTACAGCTCACTTGATACGCAAACTTAAAAATTTTATGAATTAGGGTCGAATCCACTAAAATGACACATATAAAAATACTAGTAGCCGTCCCACTAGCATTATATTAAACAACAAAAGAACCTTCAAGGCCGAAATAAAAGTAAATACGTGATTCGGTCCTGTTTTCTTTTTCTAAAACTGAAATCAATTCTTTTGTGTCATTGTCTACGGTCACTAGAATAATCATAATTTTAACAAATTATAACTATTATTACAATAAATATGCCACTACTGGCTGACGGAGCCATTAATTCATCCACTACTAACCACCCAATGAGAATTAGAAACCGTTTTAAATGGAAACCAGGCATTCTAGCTTATACCTCAGGGATGACAACGCATATGCAATTAGATTCTAAATAGAGAAACGGTATGGATGTCTACTGGTCACAGCATCCACTTACCTTCAGGTGGGCTGTGTTCATTTATTCCCCCAATATTTGTGAAAAACCGACTTTAAACATAGACGGACACAATAAAGGATTCTTGGTTAGCCTTGACGGCCAAATTTATAAAATGCTTCAAAACAGAAATTTTATAATATGAGATCATTTTGATTCAAATATCAAAAACAACTCATAAAATAATCTTGGTTCGTAAACACCACGTTATCAGACGCACAAATATTGGGGCTATAACTATATTAAAAATATGCGTTATGTGGCTTACGGTCACATATAGACTCTTATCGCCCCGGTTTTTCAAAGAATCAAAGCCGTTTTACTATTATTGTAACTATTAAAATGATACAGAATAGGTTTTTAAGTAGACACGGCAGTCCACTACATCTACAGTAGCCTTTAAAAATCTACTGCAGAACATAGGCCTACCCTAAATTGCCTCGTTGGGGGTTTTTGCCACAGTTTCCACGGTTGTCAACCCGCCTCCCAATCGCAGTTTTTTACAATTTTGAGTTGTTACAAGGAAATGCTGCTTTCCACCTCGGCTCCTAACATAGCTGTGAACCATCGTCGAGATAAAACAAATAATTTTTGTATATGACCTGATGAATTACAGGATCACTAACAGACGCACCAACGATTATACATGTGAGTATATAAAGATAAAATTTAATAAAACTATTTTTATGGGTTTTATTGCATGACCGCGGATTAAACGCGATGAAATCTGTAAAAATAGTTTTGGTTTGATTATTTTTATAAAAGGTTACACTAGGATTTTCTCCTGTATCATGGAGAAAGAAAAGGAAAAAATAAAGAGAAAGAAAAAGAAAAGAGAAAGTAAGATAAAGAAAGAAAGTGAAGAAAGAAAAGAGAAAGTACAGGCATAAATTGAGCAAGGACAATTATCCAGACCCGGACAATTACTTGTAGGCCATACAAATACTTGTAACGTGCGTGATTCGAACCCGCGGCCCTCAACGCTATAACTCATTGATAAGCTACTGCGCCACGGAGCCAAGTTTTATTAAATGTGTACTGTTCGCGTAATTATAAGAAATCATTATAATATTTAATTTTACGGTTCCACTCTGAAATCATACCATCGATTGAAATAAAAATGCTTTTACAATTATTTACAACTAGCTGTGCCCGCGACTTCGTTCGCATGTAATCTTTTTCTCCAATTCTTTTATATTTTCAAACAGAGTATATATAATTATATGTTTATTATAATCAAGCAGATTATTTTATACCTACCTGAACGTTAGCTTCGTGAAAAAGGCTAAAATAGATCAAATTTTTTACTTTTAATTTTGGATGACTTGATGGCAAGGATTAGCCATTTTATGATAATATCCACATTTTAAGAAAACCTAATGCCAGCTATCTACCACCTAATCCATTTCTGGTTTTCGAATAATAAAATCTTAATAAATACAAAACAAGGAGTCAAAAAGGGGATATAAATATGCAATTTAATTTAATGGTTTTATTTATTTAATCACGATTTTGTTAGAACTTCAAAAGTAAAAGAAAATGTAAAAAAATATATTCAGTTAACAAAGGACCTCTTCATAAACAACGTTCACCGTTTTGTTTTGTGGTGCTAAAATAAACAAATTAGTGGGATCGCTGATTATTTTTTAATGCACCGCAAGGCCCGTGTATCATCTGTGTTTTAACAATTTGGTGTAAAATAGGATCATTTGTGGGATTTGGTAATTCTGCACTTATTATATTATCAACGTCATTAGGACGAATTTTTTGTAATAACCATAGAAGAATGTGAGCGTGGGGCAGCCCTCTTTTTTGCCATTCCACGTTGTATGTATAGCATGACGTAGCGCCAAAAACGTTTTGTTTGGTTAATAAGTTGATTAACAACTTTAACTTTAAATAAAAAACTCGACTAATTAAATCGTGTCGATCGTACGATGCTTGACCTTCTAGCAGCTCTTGAGAAATCTCGATCCATTTAGGGTTAGTAGTTATTGTTATGAAAAGATCTGGCCTACCATACTTGCGAACATAACAGAACGCGTTCAACGTTCATTCATATTTCGGGGACTCCCGATAAAGCTGGAAGGCAATATAACTAAACGTCCTAAATTTTCTATGTGTGTATCTCCCTGTACTGCATCATGAAGATCCACATAATTTTCGGCACGCAACTGTCTCTGATGAGTACGAATGAATACTAAACGCTCTGTTTCAACTTTTGCGTACATATCAACAATAAACTGGTTAAATAAGCCACGAAATCGTTGTAAATATACAAAACGACGTTGTCTTATTTGCATGAGATAACAATAAAATTGCAGAGCCGAAACTTTTCTGTCTAACCGAGGTGCTCCTGTAGCGGGGTCAACTTGATAAACCGTAAAGTTGTAACCATCTTCACCGCGACAGTAAATAAGTGGGTATTGTAAGGAGTCGTAAGAACGATGAGTCTCACTAATTCGTTGCAGGCGGTCATCACGCGTGCGTACTATAATGTCGCGCTTGTCGCATTGCTGATCCACCAGGACAACTGCCACTTCATTGGTGGATGGAGAATTATAACGGCCGGAATGTTGCACTAAAGGTCGCTTATCCGCGCTAATAACAAACTTATAATTATTGTATTCATCTTGAGGGATCGACTCTAGTACAGCTTTGAAATTGGATACATAAGGGTTGACCTGATGAAGCATGCCCTGAAGCTCTGAGATAACATTAGCGTTTAAATTTGGGAAATTCTGCCTCCTTATATTGGCTTGTTCATGGTAATCAGAAACGAAATATATTTGTAAAAACTTTGGTTCTGTCTCAGGCAAAAGCGAACCAATTAAGTGGTAGACTTGCCCCTGCACTTTAAAAGTAGGCATAAATGTTCCATGTACCACTTGCTTGGCCCCGAAAGAAGTCATCTGGAATGCCCCATTGTATGAACGGATATTGTCTAAAAACTGCTTGGAATGTGGATGGTCCCCATTAAGTAGCGATTTAAGAGGTTCTGGGGGCTCTTGAAATATTTCCAATTGTACCTTGCCAGCTGAACAGCAAAACCCGTTTGATTCTTTAGACCACTTAAGTGATTGACAATGACTACAAGTGCGAATCATTCTTCCGATCTCGGCAAATTCACTATAGTCAATATTAAAAGTGTAGGTAAAACCACTATTTTCTTTATCAACCCAAGGGAGATCAGTGTAGTTCTCTCTGTCCATAGATGGCGAAGTAAAGGTGGGTGAACGATTTATAAAAGTACGAATACGATCAGCTTGTAACCGAATTGCACGTTCACTCTCTGTCTCGTTACTCCTAATTGCTTGCACTCTTTCCCTTTGTAAAGACAAAAGTTCGTTACGGTGTTGAAGCGAATTTTCATAATATCCCCTTGCCAATTCTAAGCGTAAGTCATGCTCCTGCTGGGTTTCATGTGTCCTACTTACCGAACGGCTCTCCCTATCTGCTGCTAACCTCGCTTCATATTGAGTAAATGATTCCGAAGCACGTGATCTTGCATGACGTTCCCGGTCTGCAGTCAAGTGTTCCGAATATTGAGTTAGCGTTTCTGAAGCGCGAGACTCAGCATGACTTTCACGGTCTGCAGTCAACCGTTCTGAACACTCCGTAAATGTTTCCGAAGCGCGAGACTCGACATGACGCTCACGATCTGCAGTCAAGCGTTCCGAATATTGAGTAAACGTTTCTGAAGCGCGAGACTCAGCATGACGCTCACGGTCTGCAGTCAAGCGTTCCGAATATTGAGTAAACGTTTCTGAAGCGCGAGACTCAGCATGACGTTCACGGTCTGCAGTCAACCGTTCTGAACACTCCGTAAATGTTTCCGAAGCGCGAAACTCAGCATGACGCTCACGGTCTGCTGTCAAGCGGTCTGAATATTGCGTAAACGTTTCTGAAGCGCGACTTTCAGCATGACGTTCACGGTCTGCAGTCAACCTTTCTGAATGCTCCGTAAACGTCTCTAAAGCTCGAGACTCGATATGACGTTCACGGTCTACTTTTAAACGCTGAGAGTAATTTGTTAATGTTTCCGAAGCGCGAGACAACGCGTGACGTTCGCGATCTGTAGCTAAGCGCGTTTCATTATTAAAACTGGACTCTGATGCCCGAGATTCCACAGTTTGTTCTCTATTGTAAGCTAAACGGTGCTCACGGTCCTCATTTGTCTCTTGCGATCGAACTTGTCTCATCCTTTTAGCCCTTCTAGTGTATTGAGAAAGACTACTTTTCTTTTTTTGCGGCATTATTTAAAATTTATTCAACAACCAAAACACAAAATAAAATCCTTATCCGAAAATGTAATCACGTATGTAACAATTTAGTGATCACTTAACCTTAGACTACAATAATAATATTATTTAATTCAATTTAATTTAATTTAAATTTAATATATTATTACAGTCTAAAAAATCCAAACAACTAATTCCGTATCGTAAGACAAAATATCAGAAATCCGTAAATCCGTAATATGATGTCATGAAAGGTAAAAGAATAGAAAACTTAGCACACAGTATTATCACAAATATAACAACTTTTACAAATTATCATATTGAGTAGATATAAAATAATGTGTCATTAAGAAAACTCACGAAAAATCTTACCTACGCGAGGTAGATGTTCAGCAATGGCATCTAACGGAACGTAACGGAAAATAGTGAAATAAAACAATTATCATTGTACCAATATATATTTCATAAAAAAAAAATATTTATATTCCTATTATAGGATAGAAAAGGACCTAACTAAAAATTATAATTGTTTATTATGTATTTATACAAATAATATATACAATTTAAATAGTCGCCGTGAAGTGACGTAGTTAGAGAACCATACTGTTTAATGAGGGCTAATAATTTTCTGCTCACCAGATGTCGCTAGTTGACACTGAGATAAAGTTTTTTGTTACACAATGTCATTTAATGGAGAAGTAAGTTTTTAATAAAAGTTTATCAGTTTCTAGAGTATTATACTAATATTTAAATAGTCGCCGTGAAGTGACGTAGTTAGAGAACCATACTGTTTAATGAGGGCTAATAATTTTCTGCTCACCAGATGTCGCTAGTTGACACTGAGATAAAGTTTTTTGTTACACAATGTCATTTAATGGAGAAGTAAGTTTTTAATAAAAGTTTATCAGTTTCTAGAGTATTATACTAATACACAAAACAATGAGTCAGTGGTTTGCTGTTTAATTTTTTGCACATTTTTAACTTTTTAAAATTTTTCTACTTTCATGAATATTATGTATTTTTAATTTTAAAAATATAAAATATAGCAACAGTACAGAAAGAAACATTAACCTTTACATTTTTCGAACAAATTAACTTCCCCGCCCTGATATCTGTCAAATATTATACCTCACTTCACCTTCACAAGTGGCGCCACACTGGTGGCAGAAAAAGGTGTGGATGCCGTCATTGTAACTTACTTTTTCTTAAATGGCGCTATTATGTATTTAAATTAAACTTGATTTTCATAACGATAGACAAAATTTAAAAGCAATACATACATATAAAAAGCTTCTATAAATGTTTATATTTTTTAATAAAACTTTAATATGTATAATAAATAATTTATTAGTGCCTGAAGGGAAAACGTAACACTTTTTGCATTTTAATAATAGATGGCACTGTCTTATAAACATACAACGTAGTCGGTGAAGTTTTAAACTAAGTTTCAACGGTTAACATAGTATATTAAGCTTCAGTTATAAATATACATTACAAATTAAGAACTTTATGTAATCTACCTTAAGACTAATGACATTTTATGCACTTATTATAAAATTAACTCCAAAGAAAGGTAAAAAAACATAACCTTCTTTTATGATGCTCCGTAATCGGATAAAAAGTAGCCTATAAGTTGCCCCGGGTTCTTAACTACCCACTTACAAAATTTCATGTAAATCCGTCTTGTAGTTTATGAGTGAATCCTGAATACACAGACAGACAGACAGACAGACAGACAGACAAAAATTCTAAAAACTACTAATTTGGTTTCAGTACCGCTTGTTTAGTCCCCTGGACTTGTTTTTTTCAAAAAATAATAGAATTACAGACACGACTTTTCTACAGATTTATTATATGTATAGATTTGCGTACTAAATTTGTACATAGCAAATTAACCTAGAGATATAATTGTGCAATTTAATCTAACACACCAATGAAATAAAAGGCGGAATTTAGGGGACAAAATTCTGAATTTTTATAACTTTAGCTTTTGTATTGGTGCCAAAACATAGCTTATTTCAGCTAATAAAATGATTTTTTTTAATTTTATAGACTTAATGCTTAACCTTTCAAATCATATTTAGTTTGCATCCAAGCTCACGCTCGTAGTTAACTGTTGAATAAATAACTATCATCCATAAACGTAAAATTAATGATATATTTTACTAACTCCTAATTTCATTCAAAATTATACGCTATCTTCTACTTGCGGGTTTTGTGGCCGATAGTAAAAATCTTAAGCTTCTCATCAATTATATTAATATTTATATAGTTTGTACGTACTTTCGGAAATACAGTAACCGTATTTCCGAAAGTACCTGCAATAGTTTAAGAAAACTTATTATTATATTGTGCAGTTCTTTAACTCTAGGCATATTAGCAAAGACTATGTATGTATATTTTTGTTAATTTTTAAAGGCAATCAAGTACATTTTATAATATGTCAAAAGTCAGGGTTTAGTTTTTAATGCGAAGTTTCTTAATAGAAAATTATTTTATATATTTATCTATATTCTGTGTACAACACTTCCTGTACACAGTTCTTTGGAATTAGAAGTGTACGATAACATTGTGGCCTACTTTTAGCTTTTGTCCCAAATATACGGCAGTTTCTGTAGAATTTTATACGAGCACTTGTTAACGACGTCTAGCGTTAAAGAAAGAGCAACTTGAGAGAGAAATATAAAGCCTTACTTTGTGATGAAATATAACTTGCTGTCAAATAAAATTTTCAGCGCTCTATCAATACAAATAGCTTTCTACTGACTGTGCATGCGTAAAAAAGAGTAGGCATGTAAAAGTTGGTGGATGCCAAGTGCTTTATCTCAGAACCGTGTTTTGCGGCATTCCTTATAGAAACCTATTTGGAGCTGTGGCCTTGTAAACGATTATAATGTTGATGATGATTTATAAAGCTTTATGGGCACATAATACAAGTAAATTCGTGATTTTTAAAATAGGTCACAAAACTTACAAAGCAGTAGGTACTGCTAGTGATTATACCCTTAAAATTAAAAGAGTGTCATAGATTAAATATCTAGTTCACTGGGTCACTAAGATGCTCACAGATGATCTGAACATTACGAAGGATTTCAGGGCTCTGTTTGTTACTGCGAATATACTGGTTCGCAGGTTTGGTCGTCGTGCCACTCAGTTTGAAACGACATTATTTAGTGCATACAGCCAATTTTTTCTACACGTAAAGTCTGTGTCACATTCAATGCAATTATTCTGATCGTCATGATTACAGTCCATCACAATTCTACTATTAAACCTCTCTTAAGAAATGGCACAAAGCACTGTCCTGAGTCACCTGTAGCCATCAAATTCCTGCATCTCTTGCCAGTTGGTCACTCTATCAAATGGGCGGACACTTGAGAACATTTCTTCTCCATCAACAAGCACATTATTTCATCATTTTCAATAATTAATAGTTTTTCTTATGAGTTACTTAATTATATTTTAGGATATTTCATTACATTTTTTATCATTGTTTAATTATATTTTAGGATATTTCATTATATTTATGTTTGTGTTAGTCATATATTTTCTTTTTAAAAAAATTTTAGATCTTTGTTAACTGTAATAAAGAATTTTATTGTTATTATCTATACAATCTATAGAAATAAAATTTCTAGCCGACCAAACTATCAATTTACTTGGCCTTGAAAACGATTTTATGCGAACGAAGTTGCGAGCACAGCTAAAATAGCCTTCACGCTTAAGGTTTATTGGAACTTTTTAATTTGATAATGTTGTCAACTATACAAAAATTTAAAGCAAAATTGGTTCGCTGGACAAAAAACTAGAAAATTGGACAATTAAGTCTACCCTCTGCATATTCTGTGGAGGTAAAGTATGCTATAAAGAATAAATAATAAAAAAAATTACAAAAGGTTCTGTTAATGCAAACATATGCCCAACCCCTATTCTACCAGGGTTAGGAAATTCATCAAATTTTGTGATTTTTAATTATACGCTGGAATTACACATAATAATTATAACTTCACACAGCATATAATTAGCTCCTGTCAGATTCTACTAACGTAGTCATTAGATATTTCATGTTTTAGGGTTCCGTAGTCATCTAGGAACCCTTATAGTTTTGCCATGTCTGTCTGTCCGTCTGTCCGTCCTCACTTAATCTCTGTGACCGTTAGCGCTAGAAAGCTGAAATTTGGTACCAATATGTGTATCAATCACGCCGACAAAGTGGTAAAATAAAAATTGGAAAAAAGTGTTTTATTAGGGTAGCCCCCCTATATGTAAAGTGGGAAGTGATTTTTTTTTTTAATTTCAACCCTAACGTGTGATATATTGTTGGAAAGGTATTTAAAAATGAATAGGGGTTTACTAGAATCATTTTTTGATAATGTCAATAATTTCGGAAATAATCGCTCCAAAAGTAAAAAAAACAATGATCCTGGATTAGTGCAATAGGGGGACGGAGCGATGAATTCATTAAATGAGACCTCTCCGACTTAACATTTAGGTTCTGTGTGCCTTTAACCATTTGGTGATCGCTGCCAGTTTTCACCCTCGAGATCAATGAGACATCACTGAACAGTTGGCGTCCGGTCGTTATAATGAAGTTAATCTCATTTTTGTCGAACCATCATGGTTTTTACCAGGTCCACTTCCTATAAGGCCGCTCCTGGAAGAAAGAGTTCATCATAAAGAGTCCCGCTTTCTTCATGAATTCGGTCAGCTGCTGACCTCTTGGGTTCCGTTGCCCTATTCCAAATTTCCCTAACTTCAGCTCACCGCTTTCTCTTGTGCCTAGTTTTGCGTTGAAGTCTCCCATCAACACCATATAATACGTTTTAGAGGAATGCATGACTCTAGAGATATCCTCATATATTTCCTCTACCTCCTCATCGGGATGTGCCGAGGTTGGTGCGTAAACCTGTATAATCTTTAGCGAATACCGTTTGGTGATTCTGAGTGTCAGGTACGCGACTCTTGTCGACACACTCTCAATCTTTACAACTTTGTTGACGCGGGACTTGTGGACGGTATATCCAACACCTCTTTGGGACAGATAGTCGCCCTCCCGGTGATAGAACAAGTTGCCGGATTCCAGGATTACCGTGTCCTCCAACTCTCTTCTGACCTCGGATAATTCTATAATATTCAAGCGCAACTTGTCTACCGCTTCCTCCAGCTCCACTATCTTCTCGTCAGTCTTCAGGGTGCGTGCGTTATATGTTGCCAGGTCGAGTCGTCGTAGGTGGCAACCGAACCACCACCGGAGATTCTTAGCACCCCTTGCCATTACCATGGTCGCCACCGTAGCCAGGAATAGCGGGACCGCCGGGGACTGGGGGCCGTTTGTTTGTGTCACTACTCATGGGTAAATATTTGCCATAGTTGCCACGGTTGCCCAGCGGTTTGGCAACCGCATTTTTTGTATAATTGTTGTTATCAGGAAGATGCTGCTGCCCATCTCCTTCCTGTCTCCCTCTGTCGCCTCTTACGACACCCACGGAAAGATGGGGTAGTGGATATTCTCAACCGCCACTACACGGTCAAATTATATTATTAATGGGCAAAATATAAAATGTAGTAAAATATAAAAAATAATATTTGTGAAATCAACAGCGAAATGATAGCTGAATTATTGAAGTTATATTTAACTTTGCGAGATGTATAAAATTTATTTCTTACACTCGTACGTGACATTTTTGAGTTTCTAAGAATTTAAGAGTTTTACACGTTTTCTCTTCTTAAATATATTTATGTCGTTGTCTAATGTTCTGTAAAAATATTATTAATAAAACTAAAGTTAATGTTGATGCTGTTGATGTGGATACGTTAAATAGTCTTAAAATGGAATAATAGTTTATGTATGTAAACAACCCACCAGTCTCTCATTTACCCTTATAAAGCGGATAAACGATGACTTTTCATAAATAATTTTATAAATAAGATTTTTCAATGTAGAGCCGAGGAAAGCGAAAAAAACAACCTAGTTAATAGGTAGTGCTAGCTAATATAAAAAGGCGAAAAAATTATTTGATGTAATTTTTGCGTTAATTTATATTAATCAATAATCGTCATCTTAAAATTTTATCGTTAATTTTTTTAATTAGTTTATTAAAACAAAACTATTTTATACAGAGAAAAGAGGTTCGAAATGAAATGTTGGTTGATTTCTTCTTTTCTTAAATAAATAGCTTATTTTTGTTGCATAAATATTGTTGTATGATTGAGGTTACAATAACAATATCTATGATGCCAAAACTTTCCATATCCTCCAAATATTTCCCCACGACAAATATTTATCACCAGTACATCAACTTTCCCAAATTCGCGTCATAATCAATCAATCTTAACGACAAAACTTGGCGGAAACGCGCACAAGCTAGGAACAATTTAGATCGTAACACGGCTCCCACGAAAAAGCAGTTTGACAACTTCCATACATAGAATGAATGATGAATGAATGTTAAAAGTAAAACGTAGTGATTATATACTCTTCAGTTAATGTTACATACTATACTCGTTACATTTGTATAATTTCTTTTATTTATACTTGATAACGTCCGCTTTTAAATTACTATATAGCCAGTTATCCCTTGGATAAAGTATCATATGATTTATCCAAGGTTAGCCAAACATCTCTTAAAATCAACATGAGAAATAGGAATTTAATTTAAGCAACGATAGCTTTGTTGGGATCTGTAAATTAATTTTAATTAAGGGAAAACAAAGTTATCAGTATAAATATTTCATCTTTGCTTATAATATAACAGAATAGAGTGTAAATGTTTTTAAATACCACGGTTCTGTCGAAATTTATTATAATTAAAATATTATACGTAATTTCTTTTCGAATTTAGTTCGATATCGTAAGTTATAAAGTAACGTAAATCATGATCAAAAAATCGAGTGTACTAAAAGCCTTAAGCTTAATAATTCTGCGTCATAGTTATCACACAGTGCTTATTTTTCGCAAAGATTAATAATTGCAATATTATCTGGTTAGTGAAATAGCCATTCGGTCATTCGTTATGGTTTATTACTATTTAAGTAGTCCTTTATTTTCCTACTAAGGATACGGAATCCCACGTATAAAAATTATGTTAAATAAAAGTTAGTTTATCGTTATGTCAACATCTTTCACATCAAAAATATTTACATATATATATATATATATATATATATATATATATATATATATATATATATATATATATATATATATATATATATATATATATATTCTCAACCCTCTTCTTATATATATGTCGTTAAATTATAAGAGGCAATGCGTTGAACAATTTCACAAAAGTAACGTATACGCGACTTCGCTCGATGTTTAACTGACTTACTACTTACTCTTAGGAATCTAAATCATGATCAAAAAATCAAGTATACTAAAAGCCTTAAGCTCAATAATTCCGCGTCATAGGTACTTCATCCAAAGTACATCTACAGTCACACGCTTCATCCAAAAAGAAAATGAGATAAACATTGCAATCTTACCAAATTACAATAAAGTGTAGGGGACTGTTTTTGTTGAAAGGGGGCCTCCGGTTCCTTTAAGCTCGAATCAAAATCGTCCGCCTCTAAGAAACCGTTGACCGGTAAAAGCAGCGGTGGCTCCAAGAGTGGCGCATCCGCCGCTGGCTCGGCGTCTGCGAAGTGAGTGAAGAAGAGCACCGCCGCAGGTAAGGGTAAAAAGACTGCATCGGCGGCGACCGCATCACCATCTAAGGCAAAACCATCTGCAGCTACCAAGGACAAGAAGGCGGCCGCCGCAAAAAAGAAGCCAGCAGCCGCAAGGAAATCCGCAGCCAGTGGCCAAAGCCGCGTTTCTAAGGTGAAAGGCGCCGCTTCGAAGGCGAAAAAGAGCGCCAAACAACCGACAAAGAAACCTAAGGCGCCAAAACCGAAGAAGACAGCAACACCCAAATCGAAGCCTAAAAAGTAAGGTCCGCTGTGTGTGTCACCGCCTTCCGTCGCTATAAACGCCGCTGCGTATCTACGTGAAGTGTTTGTTCAGTGAAGTGTTCAACGACGCCGAGGATCCGGCAGGCATGTAGGTAGGCTGGGCTGACAGCAGCAGGACGGGAGAAGGATTCTCCGCGCGGGTGAACGCAAGCGCCTCGTAGCGCCGTGACACCAGAGCCCATTTATATAATTATTCTATATATTTACATTTCTAATCTAAATCTATCTAAACATTTATTCTATATATTTTTATAATTAAAAATATATAGAATAAATGGTGTACGTGTGTCACGTCGCATACAAATATGCGCGAGCGACCGCAATGCCAAAAAGCCCTTTTCAGGGCTAACAAAAAATTCCTATAAGTTTCTTATACACGTCACGTCAATCATAATGATTGCCTACTTATTACACCTACAACTAAATACTTATACATCATATTATATACTAAATATCGTATAATCGTACCCTGTCCGAAAAGAATAAACAACGAGTATAAGACCACCTTTTTTTGCAAGTACCAATCTCACATCACATGAGCCGTGGTATTTCAGATGGTTAACGCTCGCTGTAAATATAACAGAACGCGAGTAACCCGGGTTCAGTCCCCGTCGGCACAAACGAAATTGTTAATTGCAATTTAAAGTGCTGATTTACCACGTGGTCGGCGGTGAAGGAAAATATCGTGAGGAAACCTGCATGTCTGAGGAATAAGGAAAAAAGATATTTCGAAGACATGTGAAGTTCGCCAATACGCATTGGGGCAGCGCGGCGGACACTTCCTTGCCCTAAAAACTCTCTCTGAAATGAGGGAAGGCCTGTGCCCAGCAGAGGGATACGTACATAGGCTGTAACTTTACTTTACTTACCAATATCTCGTGCACAGGTGACCGACTCAAAATGCATATAATGCACTGGCGCCATAGATGATTTGTCCCTGTGGACGGACACGTGCTCCAGCATCAGGCAGGCTAAATATATATATATATATATATATATATATATATATATATATATATATATATATATATATATATATATGTATAATTCGGTAGAAAAAGAAACTTTTTATTCATTCTAGATTGTAAATAATACTTACTGAAAGTCACTCTTTTAATTTAACACTCAAATCTTTATGATGAAACCATCTGACGTAAATTA
This sequence comes from Parnassius smintheus behrii, assembly GCA_036936625.1. NCBI lineage: Eukaryota > Metazoa > Arthropoda > Insecta > Lepidoptera > Papilionidae > Parnassius > Parnassius smintheus. The sequence continues at coordinate 29,205,080 of JAUPFT010000008.1, forward strand.
CCCATACTGGAGACGAGGAGCATTATCAAAGTTGCAAGACATCTCTATTGACGATCGTCAAAAATAATGGCAAATCCTTCCTACAACAGGAAAGCCTCATGACTAGCAGTAAGCTTTTACGGGCTGTTGATAACATTTTTTTATAGCACAAGGTGACAAACGAGCACACAGTCTACCTGATGGTAAACGGATGCTGAGTTCCATAGACCTTCATCTACGTCTACCTTCAATAAGTAATAAAGTAGAGATGCGTTGTCATCCCTGATGACTAAGATGGAATGCCTCGTTTCCGGAAAAAATTATTTCCGGTTCTCTACACTTACCATACGAGACATAGCATTAAGCTGCTACTTTACGATGGTATTCTGAGAGAGCGTGGTGCTCATAGAATACTATAATACATACGCAATATGGCATTCTGTGGTGGTACTTCTCTGGTCGAGCCAACCACTTCGGGCTGCAACAACAACATACCTGCAGCGTTGCTCTACCACATGTAAAATTACTAATAATTACGTACTTAAATATAATAATAATATTTACAATTAAATGCTGCCAAATATTTTGCTTTAAAATTTATTTCAACTTTTAAAGAATTATACTACAAATCACTTTCTTACAAACAATTTAATTGCTTATAACTTCAGTTCAGATAAGAATATTTACACTTTGTTACCCTAATTATGATATAATAAACTTGTCAGCCAGTCCGGTCTATGTTGCTGTGATTTATACTCCGGTGGACTCAACGCCAACGGTGATGCGGCATCAGCGAGCGCCACTGAAGACGAAGTTTCTGTAACAGCTATACTAGGCTTTCCTCTCAAAACCGTTCTTAGTTCTTCATTTTCTGCTGCTCTGGTTCTTTGTAAGTTTTCCCTGGTCTCTTTCATTTTTGAGAGTTGCTCTCGTAAACACCTATACTCTTCGAGAAATTTCTCTAATTGAGAAGCTCGAAAATCAAAATCCTCCAACCGCTGACCAACGTGAGAATAATCTCTTAATCCCGAAAGGTCTAATAATGGGGTGGCGGACGGAAGGGCGGATTGCTCTCTCGATGGAGATGCCGGAAGGCTAGGATTACGGCGTATCCGATTGCCGCCGGTCGTCAGATCTAAAAAACTACTCGACCGACGTCCAGCTACTCTTTGTCGGGATTTGTCATAATGCTTATCGTTAAAATTTATAGAATCTCCACCAGAACTATTTCTTCGACTATTTAACAGTGGACTTCGACTATCTCCATCTTTCCTACGCGGAATTGTGTAAAAATAGTAGGGATCGTGTTTAATTTCATTTCGTAAGTAACTCGAAGTGCCAAGAGCGCTCATTTCTATAAGATCCGGATAATTTTTTTCACTATCACTTCCAGAAAGATCATTATCTAAACGTTCACGAGGTCTTGCGTACACACAAGTCCGTGAGTTGTTGTTAAAACGATTGTTTTCCGCAATTATCTCTACGTGACCACTTAAGATTCCTGTCGAGGTAGAACTCGGCATAGATTCAGTACCATCATTTCTGAAACACATGAAAAATGTATTTTTAGTGAACACACACACACATACACAGGCACACACAATCACACACACATAAGCACACACACAAGCACACACACACAGCCTATATTCAGCAGTGGACTTTCACACAGTCTTTGAAAATCGACTACTGAATATAGGCCTCCTAATAGATTGTCTCATAAGGGGGATTTTGTGCCATAGATGCCACGCTTGGCAGGCGGGTTGGTAATCGCTGTTTTCTTTAAACTTGTTTACAGGAATATGCTGATGCCCATCACCTGTTTCAGTTTCGGTCTTTCGCCTTACGACAACAACGTGATGATATGGGGTAGTGGATATTCTAACACCGCCATTATACTGTCTAAGTGTAATCAACAATTCGTGTTTTTTTGGAACACATTACCTCCACATTAGGATTTTCTACTGTAGCTTGGGAGCAGTTTACATGTATAAATTTCAAAGGAACAAATATCCAGATCCGGAACGATTATTATTTGTAGGCCATACAAATACTTGTTCCATGCGGGATACGAACCCGCGGCCCTTAGCGTCAACGTGTGTATTCTTTAATATTGTTTGTTTTTGTCTCTCAAAAATCAATCTTTGCACGTAGCTACTACTAGCTGTAGAATAGATTCGATAGCTATGACTGACATCAAAAGAAGAAGACCACAGATGGAATACCTCACAAACTTTAATGAACACACATATTAGCATATATTTTCTCTGTATATATTTTATCAATAACTATTATAAATAATAGTCATTGATCAAATATATATTAAAAAATTACCTTATGTTATAATTGCCCAATCGGGGTATATGCAAATCCTGTTCGGTGTTTCCATTACTTCTTATTGTATCAATTTTAGGTCTGCGCCATATCTTCTCTAAAGTTGGAGTGAGGGAAGAGTCTCGGTCTTCACGCATTCCATGCTCATATCCTTCAAATTCGTCTTCTGGATCGTGTGAAGGAACATTTCGGTAGTCTCCTCTTTTACGACTACTGTTTTCAGAAGATACAACTCTAGGTAATTCAGCAACGCTTTTAAGACTAGACCCAATTTTTTCGTAATTGTTATCATTATGATTTGTAGACACAACTTGTTCATTCCACCTATCCAGTTGTCTTTTTTTACGAGTTTCGTAGGCGCATAATCCTATTAAGCAAGAACTTAATACTATAACTGCTGACACAGCCATTCCCGCCATAAGAGCGCGACCTCCGAACCCTTTTGCTTGGGATTTTTTCTCTATTGTTAAATTTAAAATCACTTCTGCTTTTCCAGCTCGATTTTCGGCACTACATATATAAAAGCCTGCATCTTGCATATCTGCTGACTTTATAGTTAAATTACTGGTCTGACCTTCACTCCGTAATACAAAAGCTCTTCCAGAATTGACATTTGTTGTAGTACTATTGGCAAGTAAACGACCGGCTCGAAACCAACGAATTCTTGGTGCTGGTACTCCTGTAACTCGACAAATCATAGTCACTTCCTCACTTTCTATTCCTTTATAATTGGTAGAAGTTCCGCTAACTTCAGGTACACATGCAAAATCTTCGATATCAAGCCGATCCCATGATTGCGATATTAAACGGGTTGGTAAAGCGCATTCGGGTACCACAGTTGATGGTACATTCCTTCTTATCATCCAATCACGCATCGGCCTTATAGCGCAAGTACACTCCCATGGATTGCCGGCAAGTTCTAGTCCTTTTAGTGATCTCAACGGAGCCAAGACAGCTGCATGAAGAACTTGAAGTTTATTTCTACTCAGGTCAAGGTACTCCAAGGATGCCTCCAATCCAATGAAACCACGTGGTTCTATTTCTGATATTTTACACGCACTAAGTGTTAATCTTACAAGATGTGGAATAGCAATAAAAGCGTCGTCCTTAATTTTTGTAATAGGATTTCCAGTCAGTCTTAGCTCCCGAAGTTCTGGTATGGAACTAAATGTGTGTGATGGCAATGTATCTAGACGGTTACGTGAAAGATCAAGTTCAACTAAGTTCACAAGAGCCCTGAAAGCAAACTGGCGTATTGTTCGTACATTACAGGCAGGTAAATATAGACGTTGTAGATTTAATAGGCCAGCTGCCGCGAAAGCATCATCACGAAGTATTATTAGGCGATTTTCAGATAGGTCGAGCAGCTGCGTCGTAGGGTCAAGACGTGGAGGCACAGCAGTGAGTCCAGCGCGGGCACAGAGCGCTGATTCTTTTCCACTACGCCATTTGCACTCACAATGACGTGGACATTCAGCGCTGATGGCTGCCGCCAACACAAGTATCAGCAACACCAACATACCACGCACCAAATCCTTACGTCTTGGATGCTGGGCGTCATTCCCCAAGTTGAAATGGTCCTGTTAAAAAAATATATACGATATACTGTTTAGTTTATTATAACTTCTTTAATTTTGTTCAATGATATTTATTTTTATACGTAGTACAGCGATTGCTGCAACAGTTTTATGACTATAGTATGAATAGGTCAGTTTAACTGGGAAAAGGACGGTTACCGTTACAGCTCATCTAAAGATCTTTGCTGGACATGGGATTCCCCACAGATTACCTCAAAGGCAGGATATTCAGCATAGTTGCAACACTTGGCAGATGTGTTGGTAACCGCAGTTTTCTTTAAGTTGTTATTAAGAAAGCGCTTTTGATCCATCTCAGGGTTTTCCCCTCGGTTACCTCTTATGGCACCCGCAAGACGATATGGGGTAAAGGATTTTCTCACACCGCCATTACACGGTTCACAGCCAACGCCAACAGCCAACGCCCGCGCAGAATACAAGCATAAAAAGTAGCACAATGCTGCTGTATTTCGTATGGTATTAAGTGATGAGAACTAGAAACGTTTTTAAACATCTTCAAAAAAGAAGAGGTTCTCAATTCAAGTGTATGTTTTTTTTCTGTATGTATGTTACGCGATATCATCGCAGTTTGTAAACCCATTTTTACATTCCGGTTTTTACTTTTTGTTAAATTTCATAATTATTACCGGTAACGAGTCATTCCCTTTTAGAATTCAAGGCTTACTACGTCTGCATTTTGATATTTTATTGAAAATGAACAGATTATTTATGGGGCTTTACCATATACTTACCAACAAATGGTCTATGTTTTTCTTTATATAATAATGTTAACAAATGGTCTACTTGATGGTAAATTAATACTGTGGGTCCGCAAACACCTACATTAGTCTTCGATCAAAAATCAAAATGCAGGTGCATAGTTACCTCTAAGGACTAATATAGAATACCCCGTTACCAGTGAAAGTGTCTTCGGGTATTGACACTCACGATACAAAACAAAGCAGCATTAAGCAGCTATATTACTGGTATTCTGTCAGAGCGTTGTCTTCCCTCGGTCAAGCTGACTCATTCATATTGCAACCATAATATTGCTGCAACGTGGCACTACCCCTTTATTTATATTAAAACCTTTATTTATATTAAAAATAGCGCTCCTAATAAGACTCAGCTAGATGATCATAATGAGGTTTTTCCGATCAAATACTGTTTGTAAGGTTATCACCGAAAAGAATTTGTTGTTCCGTCAAAAACTCTCTCGAGTAGAGATGCCTACTTTCGGTACTGAACACTTAAGATCCCCTCAGAATATCATAAAATGAGAATGAAGAAACAGATAATGCACCAGTGTTCGTATATACACTTGGGCACTATAATCTTGTCCTGCGAAGAGACATTATCAAACCGGCAAACTAGTAATCGTCATCAGCTCATAATAGTTCACTTCAAAACAGATACCTCCCAAACCGGTTTAATGAACGGGTTTTACATACAATAATACTCCAATATTTAGGTCACATGTACATTTCAGAAGTTTTCAACGCCATAACAACACATAATTGTTTGTTATTCTAGTGAATTCATATGAATAATGGCACGACACGAATTATTTACACATTCTATATTTGCAAATTTCGTCACGAAACGTTAAGTCTCACACGGAATTCATTTAAGTCTATGTTAGGCTTCACGAACACGCTAATAACGCCAGAATTTTACAGAGCCGTGTTCAGAAGCTATAAAAATTCGTGTCACTTGCCTCAAACAAATATTTTTACAGTGGTGGCCAACTTAAGACTTGCAAAATTATTTTTATATTAAAATATTACAACCTGTATAGCTTTTTTCTTTTTAAGTTATTACCTTAATTAAAAGAGTAAGGGTAAGCTTGACACGTTAAAAGACTTCGTTTAGTTATTGATGTTAATTTCAAAACGATAACTTTATACAGTTAGTACACTACAATTATGTGTTAATATATTAACAAAATTGTATTGTATCACGGACATAAATAAATAACACTAACAAAACACACGAATAAAACAAAGTTTTTCCTTATATATAGCACAAAAACAACAAGTATGAAAGAAGATATAAACCAGTAACATAACAATGTGTTAAAAGCCTATTTCAGTTTAATTTAAAAAAATATTTCGAACAGGTGTATAGTTTAACAATCAACCTTGACATTCGACATTAATTACTTAAAGACAATTTACGAAAAGGAAGTCTCGACAGATCAAAAGATGATATTTAAAGATTTTTCGAATACTAGTAGGACTCCTTTTCTGCTTAGGAGTCCGTTTTGATACTTCTCTGTAGGCTCAGAAGGGCTAGAATCCAGAGCCGTAAAGCCAGTTAATAAAAAAGGTACTTCTCTCTTAATTATTTCGGAAGGGTATAGAGAGCCAATATAATTACAACCCGCGAGGTATTTCATCTTAGTCCACAGAGATGACAACACGTCGGCCTTCTTTATTTGAATTTGGTGTTCACGGATTGCAGTAGTCATTTAACAACAAGTGAACTGATGCTGTTCTTGGGTAGAGCTCGACTGATTTACTGCCGCGCTTCCCTAATATATTAGTAGATTTTGTCATATCTATCGTTTTAGTTACCATAAAATCTAAAACTGCACGCATTTACGCGTTTTAGTGGATTTTAGTATTTTTACTATATTGAACGTGGTAACAGGTACATGGGACATTACATTACACACAAAATTTAACAAAAAAAAAAAAACACGGGCAGTCGTAATGACTGCCGACAGAAGTAAAAACTCAAAACAATCGAAAAATAAACTTTTCAAGAAGTCAACATAACTTCACTTACTACTCGTACTATAACAGCACATCGGTGACACGATGCCACAAGATTTGAATCATACAAAAAGTCAAACACACATATGATACAGTTGAGTATATACAATGTATTACCGTGGGACATTACATTACACACAAAATTTAACAAAAAAAAAAAAACACGGGCAGTCGTAATGACTGCCGACAGAAGTAAAAACTCAAAACAATCGAAAAATAAACTTTTCAAGAAGTCAACATAACTTCACTTACTACTCGTACTATAACAGCACATCGGTGACACGATGCCACAAGATTTGAATCATACAAAAAGTCAAACACACATATGATACAGTTGAGTATATACAATGTATTACCGTATGATAAATTACCCTTCAGACCGTAACACAGCAGTGCAAGCATAGCTGGGTGCGGAGAAATAAGTAAAATGGTTACCACCTAATTAAAATTATTAAGTTATATTCTCGTAACATTATAACCAGATGTCGACCATTTAAAATAAATTGAAAACATAAACTCACCTCAATTTTTAACTTTAGCTGATAAAGGGCATCGTGTAAGCTGTAACAAAAAAACGAATTATTAGAAGAATAAAAAAAGAACAATTTGCTCGAAAATACAGTAAGTAGTAAGAGTAGTAAGAGGCTCCATCTCTACATATCATCATATAAGTGTTGTGAATCGAGACTATGGGAAATGCCAGACATTTCTTATGGCTTCGTTTACGCTAGATGTGAAATATTCAGATCGGCAACGAGCAGCTTCATAAGAGGTGAATTCTGGTACTGCGATCGTCAATCTTACCAAGTATGACAATTAAGCAAATCCTCAAAACAATGGCGTGGAAATTAAAGAAACAACTGGACTGATAAAGAACAAAAAGTACCCAGAAAATGACGTGCGTGGGTCGCGTGACTGAATGTTGGTAGAAAATCCTCTCCAAAATACTTATCCCTAATTTCACAGCTGGTGAAAATAAATATCTTTACTAGTGAAATTATTAGCTCTACCTACAGCAAAATCGTAATGAATGATATTTATTACAAATACTATGTTTAGCAGTGAAGTTTAAAAAGCTGTTGATGTAATAATTTACCGTTTAGTAAGTGGTGTAAGAATATCCACTATTCCATATCATCTCGTAACAGAAATATAAACAGAATTTTTTTAATTCAGAAAGTCACTTTTTTCATTTATCACTGGTTTGGAAAAAAATTCTGCCCTAGGAAGAACCAGCATGAAACCCAGCGGCATTTTGAAAAAAATAACGGCTTTCAATCATCTTTGTTACAACAATTAAATAAATAAAAAAATCAATTTATTTCAATCAGAGTCCATATGTATAAGTGACATACATTATAATAAATTCAATCTCGTTAAATTTAGTTTAATTCAATTAAATCTAATACACCTATCTAATTTAAATAAATTTAATTTAATCTTATTTAATTCAATTTAATTTAATATAAAAAACTACTCAATATTATTTACTATAATAATATTAATTTAAAATTTAATTCAGGTATTTAATTCAAGTATCTGCCACCCTCTGGGGCACATAACAAATTAGAAACAGCTTGGTAGCCATCTCCTTTCCCAAGGGTTATTACCGTTTCCATAATACTATAATAACCCTTTTTATACAAATTTAACATAAAATTAACATTAGTATTAAAATATTAGCGAGTTGAGGGGCAATTGTATATATTATAGACACAATAACTTTAACGAAAATCTAATCTAATAATAGCGTCAGAAGTCGAGTTTTTGCTGAACAAAGTCTCGAGTTGGGGGCAACTAAATCTAGTCCAGTTCAATCCCCAAAAGACACGAGTTTGCACTTTTATCGCTAAAAAGCATCCCTTCGTTGTATCTTCTCAGTCTCAAGGTACTCCTCTTGTTACCTCGGCCAGGATCAGATTCCTCAGCGTCGATATATTGAATAGTGGGCAGTTTTGTAGTCACTTGGAGGGGAAGGCGAAATTAGCCTCTAAAAAGTTTGGCGCGTTTAAGAGAGCAAGACGGTGTTTCATCATCAACTCGCGCTATGTAAAGTTAAAAGCGATGTGCCGGCATCGCTTTTAACTTTACATAGCGCAAGTTCGGCCTCACATAATATAAGGAATATTATTCTCATCTCTGGGCCAGGGCACCAGAGCAGAGCCAGAGCCTTCCACTTGACCGCATACAGCGCAGAGCAGTTTGAATTGAGACGACGTTATTTCGATCGTCTCGTTTTACCGGCTATACTATGGAATGTTGCATCCCTTTGCGTTTTCTATCGCATCTACCACGGAGAGTGTTCTGAGGATTTGTTCGGATTAGTTCCAGCCACCAAATTTCACGAACGCACATTGCGTCAAAATTCACGATACCATCCTCACCATCTGGACGCTTGGCAATCCACCACTGTGCATTTTATTAGGAATTTTATTACTCGTAAAACGTCTCTGTGGAATCGTATACTGCGATTTTTCTGTATCAATACGTCTTAGGGACCTTTAATAAAAGAGCTTACTCCTTTCTAAAAAGATGGCACGCACCTGCGATTCCCCTGGTGTTGCAGTTGCTCATGAGCGGCGTTATTCACACATCATCAGGTGAGATGCATGCTCGTTTGCCCCTCTTCTATGAAAGTATTATTTTAATTTTGTCTCGGTTTTATATTGCAAAAAGCGTCTTATGGTCCTCTTCTACAAAACGAAAATAGCTTCTATATCAGTCGCATTTCCTCATAGCAAAATCACTTAAAACATTATGCTATGGAAAGAACTGTAATAAACTAAACTAGCTGTCTCGACACTTGTGAGACCTATAATCTTTTTACAGCATAAGCTGCAGAGCTTAGTCTGCTTGTTAGTTTCGATTTCGCACTGAAGCTTTTTATCCGAAGTGATGCCAAGAAAAACAGTTGATTCAATTAACATTTAAGAACACATTGGCTTTCAGTTTTTTAACATTCGGTATTGTAAATTTTATACATTTAGTTTTAATTCCGTTTAAATGCAGATTATTAACTAAGTGTATATAATATTTACAATTTTATTGTTTTTAAGTAAAAAATAACACCAACGTATAATAGTAGCACGCATAAGACGCCAGTGGACAAAACTCCACATATCATAGAGCTCATGTACCGAGAATTGATGTTGATTATGCTTGTTACACTTAAAAGTGCTACCAAACACACTTATCCCAATCCGAAAGATAGACGACGCATCGCTAATAGGGGTCGCAATACCGGACCTCTTTTCAAAAACCGGTGTTTTCAGTTTTAGTTTTTAATGAATGCCGAGATTTTGGTAGTTTCGGTATTTTCTTTTATTTTAACATAGTGAGAAAAATATTTAAAAATATGTAATGTAACCGTAATTTTCATAAGGGAATTGTCACCAGCCAATCAATTAGAAGTATGATATGATAAGAAAATCACATTTATTTAAAAAAAATCAATCATTTCTTTAAAGTTTAATAAATAACTCACTGCTGCTAAGTTATTATAAACTATTTAAACATAAGAAACCTCCAGTAATCAACTTTAACAATAACATAAAATACTCCTGCTAAGTAACTTCTATATAGAAGTTTATAAGAACTAAGCCTATGAATATAGGCTTACTTCTTCATGTTCTTATAAATTTCTTCATTATCCTCGGCTTTAATAAAACATAAAATGCTTTTGGGCGATTTTTTTTCTATACCTTTTTCATGAAAATCGAGTAACAGCTTTCTTTGCTCTATGGTGTAATTAGAAAAAGTCATATATAATATATTTTTCAGTTTACGATCATCTAAAACTTCTATGTCATAGGCTTACTTCTTCATGTTCTTAGAAACTTCTTCACTATCCTCAGCTTTAATAAAACATAAAATGCTTTTGGGCGATTTTTTTTCTTTACTTTTTTCATGGAAATCGAGTAAGAGCTTTCTTTGCTCTATGGTGTAGTTAGAAAAAGTCATATATATATTCTTCAGTTTACGATCATCTAAAACTTCTATGAACGTTAAAATCTACCACCGGTTCCAAAAGCGATATCTCTAGAGAAGAGGAAAATCTGGTTCATAGGTTAAATTCGATAGCAAAGAATGTTATAAATTTACTTTTAAATGAATTGAAGAAGTTTAAATAAAACTAAATTTTAGGAATTTTATTGCGTATTTTAACTTATTTTATATTCCCGTCGTAGTGTCATAGTTTAACACCTTCAGTTAACAATTATTAGTTTTTGGTCCGATGTACGCAGAATGGGCGTATCTTGAAGTCTAGCAATTGTATGCTTGTTTTGGAATTTATTATTATAATTTATAGGATCCCAAGAAGATGGTAACACCCGGTCTTTCCCTCGTCATAGTAATATTCTCCATATCATTCCAAAGCAAAGTCATAAGAATCGTGATCTTCCAGTTCTCTTAATTGAGTTTGGGAACTGTTTTCTTTTTTATAGAGCACGTCTAATATCGCTAACTGTATACCATGAGCAAGGCATCGCTGGTGGAAAAGTGCTGCTTCTCTTCCAAATGCGATCATTACACTGGCACCGTCATTAGTCGTATAGGCGAGCGGGCGGATTCGTCGTCGGCTCAGGACTCGGGAGTAAGTACACTCTCTCACTCACTCCAGAGTGTAGTCGCGCGACTTGCATTGCATAGTCGAGCCGCGTTGCCATAGCATCCACCACGCAAAAAGCGTGGGCTATTTAATTTTTTTGACATAATATTATTTAACAAAGATTTACAATGAAATACCGAAAAGTCGTGAATACCGATTTCCGTTTACTCATTTTCGGTATTTTAAAGCTTTCGTTTCAGTCCGGTATCCCGGTATTTTCGAGATTCGGAATCCCGGTTTGCGATCCCTAATCGCCATGCGCTACGACGCCGCCCATAAACGGTATGAATGTGCGACGTCCACGGGAAAGCCGTATTGCTATAACAAACCCGCTTACCACCGGCACTAAGGTGATATGTCTAGGACACATCGGTTAGCGAGTCCAAGTTTACCTCGGTCTCAGTTGATCGCGAAGCAACATACACGCCATTATAATAATCCTTTGCAAGCCCTATTTAACCTTAATAAGACGAAAGTGATGCATCTGTACTCACCGCACAACTTAGTGGCAAAAAATGTCAAGAGCGTGGATATAGTGTGTATAGTGGTAATGTGGGCCACACGAATGTATGCACGATAAAAATTTAAATTGTATTTGTCAAAAGCTGGAGCATGTAAGTAGATTTAAGTACCTAGGTCTGTGGGTGGACTATAATATGAATTGGAAAACACAGGTTGACGCAGTGTGTACAAAGCTCAGGGCAGTGTTAAGTAAGTTTTATATCCTGAATGCAGCGTTGAATAGAAAATCGTTGCGTGTCATTTATTTTGCTCTCGCCGGGTCATTACTAACTTACGGATTAAATACGTATGGCCGTACATTTAAAACCTATCTTAACTGTATAAAATCGTTGCAAATCCGTTTTTTAAAATACCTTGTCAAACCACAAACAAAAATCGCATGTAAAGACAATTATAAAAAATTTTGGTGCATGTAAAATGCTTCCTGTACATGAGAAGGTCAAGTACCTGCTGGTTATTGAACAGTTCTATAACGACCAATTTAAAGAACAAGTGCAAAATACACCAGTAAAAAATTACTATGGGAAAAGAACCAACAAATATTTGAACCCCACACTTTTTAATGACCTCGATTGGCTGAGAGAGGATAATACCAGAATAAGTAAATAAACATTAAAAAACATTAAAAAACATTAAAAAATAAATTGAAAAATGTTTTCCTTAACGAAGTTGTTGAGAGATGTGAAAAAGTTAGTAAATCCTAATATTATAGTAGTAGTTTCTATAGGCCAAATGTTAGCAATTCTTAATAATAGCAGTAGTTTTTTTTATATAATAGGCTAAATTTTAGTAGATATTTCTTAATAATAGTTTAATACCGGTTTAAAAAAAATTAAAACTTGCTTTATTTATTTACACTTTTATTTTCATTAGTTTATAGTTACGTATTTGAACCAAATGTATTAAGAAAAGCGCTAATCCCGCCGACAAACTGTTACGTAGGTGTGAACAATGTATAAAAGGTTTCGTCCAGAATAAATGATTTATTATTATTATTGTGGGGTATCAATATAGTTTTCTCATCTGGTTGGGTTCTATAAATATATAATTATAAATGAAGATGAAAAGATAAATATACATAAATATCAATAATATAAAATAAATATAAAAATACATAAATAATTAAAAGCCCAACCAGATGGAGGCCCTCGGCAGGGGAGACCAAACGGCCGAGGGTTAGGGGAAAAGGGAAAGAAACCGGCGGACGATGCGGGCGGTATCGAGGAGCACCGCCTTCTGCATTTGAGCCTGGAGCGGTCCGCCACGTAGTCCTAGCCGCCTCAGATGACCCGAGAGGCTGACTGGGATTAGCCCGTTTGCAGAGACGACTACAGGAATAATTTCGGTCGACAGACCACCCCACATGTCGGTCACCTCGTGAGCCAGGTCCAGATATTTTGTTTGCTTATCTGTTTCGGCTTTCACAAGGTTCTCGTCATACGGAATGGTAATGTCGACCAAAAATATCCTTGACTGCACCCGGTCCATCAGCACAATATCAGGCTTATTCGCAAGAATAGTCCTGTCTGTGATGATGGCCCGGTCCCAATAGAGCCTGGTGCGATCATTTTCGAGCACGGCTTCCGGCAAGTACTTGTGATACGGCAATTTCCGAGACACGAGATCGTATTTCAGAGCGAGCTCCTGGTGAAGAATTCTGGCTACTAGGTTGTGCCTGTGCAAGTACTCAGAGTTAGGAAGCGCCGAACAACCGGAGATGACATGCCCAAGTGACTCACCGGGATGGCGACAAGCTCGACAGATGTCGACGGTGCCATGCTTTAGGATGTATCTCCGATAGTTGTTGGTCTTAATAACCTGATCCTGTATTGCACAGACAAAACCCTCGGATTCCCCGAAGAGATCACCAAAGCATAGCCAGTGGAGGGAGGCTACTGTGTCTACGAAAGGCTCATGTAGAGCCTTGTAGAACCTCCCGTGGAGCTCCTTCTCGTTCCATACGGTCTCCTGGTCGGAAATAATCTGTACTGCCGGGTCTTGCCATTGCTCGTTGGCTAAGGATGGAGGGGTAAGTCCTTTATCACAAGAAATGATGTCCTTATAGAATGGATCATCCGATCTCGCCAGGAAGTAATCACAGAGGCTGCACACTTCGCGATTGTGCATAGTAAGCGCGCTCAAGAAGCCACGACCACCATGCTTCCGCGGCAAGTACAGCCTCACTACCGACGATCTCGGATGATGCATCCTATGGGACGTCATGGTAGTGCGGACTTTTCTATCCAGGGCGTTAAGTTCAGTCTGAGTCCACCTGAGTATGCCAAAGGTATACATGAGGACAGGCATGACCCAGCCGTTATATGCGTGTGCCTTATTTACACCGGACAAAAGGCTGTTAAGCACCTTGGTCAAGCGTGCATAAAACACGTCGCAAACTGACTGTTTCATACCAGTCTCATTGCTAAATTCACAAGTGATGTTTAGCAATTCCATAAGATGGGAGCGACTGGAGGCGAATAACTATAGTAATAACTATATAACATTTATATAGAAAAGGTGGGTCACTTTTGTCCCTCCATTCCGTAGCTGAAATCCCCTCCCGGAGCCCACCAGTAAGGTACTGATAGGGTTCAGAGAGAGGCAGTACCAGATTGGACTCAGACAATCGCCCTGGAAGATACCCCTTCTTATCCTTATGTGGTTCTCCGCAGCCATCATCCGCTCGCCCAGATGACAAAGGATCGTACTTCACTGCCCCATACACTGCTCGAGGAAGTCTCTAACTGTACAGTCTATCTTGGACAGCTCGAGGACTCTCTTTAACCATGTATGGGGCACCGAATCGAATGCCTTTCTGTAGTCTATCCAGGCGGCGGAGAATTTCCGACGGTTGCGTTTCACCAATTTGCCAAAGATCGCGTCAATGAGGAGTGGTTCTTTGTTTCCACGACCGCCGCCACGACATCCATTTTGAGCGCGCGACATCACCTGATTTGATTCCAGGTGACGAATGATTCTCGCGATAAAAATGGATGTTAGTGTCTTGTCGGCAGACACGTGATGGGGCGGTATTTGCTCGGGTCTGTGGTAACCTGGTCTTTAGGAACCAAATGAGTGATCCCAGTAGTGAAGAGGCTCGGGAGCGACTTCTGGTTGAGAGCCTCTTGGAACTGTCGGGCGAGCACAGTGTGACACACCACAAACCCCTTCAGCCAGTAGTGATGCAGCCCGTCAAGTCCCGGACTTTTCCAGTTCGGGGCCCTACGGACCGCCTCAGCTACGTCATCCGGCGTTATAATGACGGGGTCCATGGGCGTTATACTCGCACACTGACTCGCCACAACTTCCGTCCAAGGGCCCTCGCTGTGGTTTATGGGCTCTGACCACAGGCCGCGCCAGAATGCTACAGTGTCGGCCTAATTCGGTGCTGGGCCCGTTCCACTTACCATTGTTCGCTCCAACGATTTATAGAGCCTCTTCTGATCACTCTAGAAGAGACAATTCTGGTTAAACCGTGTCGACCTCTCGGTATATCGCCGAATCCGCTTTCCCCAAGCAGCGATTCTCTGCTTCAGGTCGTCTATGCGCTCCGTCAGTTTTTGCATTATATCCGGCTGGGAAAAATTAACATTTGTCCCAGCAAATGCCATCCTGACGGTGCGCACAATCCTTGGCCTGTTGTTGCCCGACCTGAAACATATCAGTCTGCCGATGAGGGCCCTAGCCCTTGCGATACGTTCTTCAGTTCTTATTCTCCAGGCTGGGATAGCGCTACTTTGTCCAGTAGCGCATCTAGCCATGGAAAGTTTGGCGCCTATAATACGGCACACTTCCAGTGCGGCGCCAAAAAGAATTGAGTCCGTCTCGTAAAGGTCCCGGCTGGCTTCCAAATAGGTCACCAGCATTGGGTTCAGAGCCCTCACAACAGCCCGATTCCGCTTGCTTAGGGCTATGCGGGGAAGTCGCGGTCGATTTTCGAGAGGCGTACTGCGCGTTTCCACAATCGCCTCTTCCAGTGTTCTCCTCATATGCTCTAATTCCAGTTCCTGGGCGACTGTTCCATTATCGTTTGAATCAACCACAACTGGGGTATTCACGGCGGCATTCACATTTGCGGGTTGCTCTGCCATTTGTGGCGCCGCATTCTCAGCCGTAGCATTTTCATCCGATGAGGGAACAGCCTCACGTCGTAGTCGTTCGAGTTCGGCGACATATTTCAGCGCAAGATATACCTCACCCGGTCTGCCAGGTTTTGCTCTGAGACGGTTAAAGATGGCTCCAGCTCAGCAAAAAGACGATGCATCCTAGCTTTATACGCCAAACCTCCAACTTCTCCCCCTTTCGCCCTAAAATACGCCCGCAATGAGTTAGTATTCATTTCGGTTGTCAATCACATGCGGCGTACTCCACCAGTGGCGGGTGCCGATTGTTGGGCCCGCGAAGACCCTGCCGACACCAAGCCAGCTGGTGGGGATGATGAATGCGAGGGGCTGATGGGTGGTCGTGCAGCACCTCTCCCTCGGCTGGCGGTTCGCATGCTGTCGCGTCCAGCGCCAGCACCAGACGCGCCCTGGCGACCTCCAGGCAGCGGCCCTTTGCGCGTTTTTACATATTCCATCACCCATAAAAGTGGGCGTCATTTAACGGGAGACGCCCAGACCCGGCACCGTTTTATGGTGGGACCATGTGCACAAGCGAGCCTTTGCGCCTTTAATTTTTGCCGAGGCACGGCACTAACACCTCTTGGCAAGGTGCTGACTGACTGCACTGACGTAGTGGTTTTGTCACATAACCGTTACGTCAGCGGGCGATGGGGTCGTCACTTCCCTACGCCATGTTATTATTATTATTGGGGTATATTTGTTTATGTGGGGTATCAACATAGCTCTCCCATCCGGTTGGGTTCTACAAACATATAATTATAAATGAAAATGACAAGATAAATATACATAAATATCAGTAACATAAACTAAATATAAAAATACACAAATAAACAAAAGCCCAACCAGATGGAGGCCCTCGGCAGGGGAGACCAAACGGCCGAGGGTTAGGGGAAAAGGGAAAGAAACCGGCGGACGATGCGGGCGGTATCGAGGAGCACCGCCTTCTGCATTTGAGCCTGGAGCGGTCCGTCACGTAGTCCCAGCCGCCTCAGATGACCCGAGAGGCTGACCGGGATTAGCCCGTTTGCAGAGACGACTACAGGAATAATTTCGGTCGGCAGACCACCCTACATGTCAGTCACCTCGTGAGCCAGGTCCAGATATTTTGTTTGCTTATCTGTTTCGGCTTTCACGAGGTTCTCATCATACGGAATGGTAATGTCGACCAAAAATATCCTTGACTGTGCCCGGTCCATCAGCACAATATCAGGCTTATTCGCAAGAATAGTCCTGTCTGTGATGATGGCCCGGTCCCAATAGAACCTGGCGCGATCATTTTTGAGCACGGCTTCCGGCAAGTACTTGTAATACGGCAATTTCCGATCCAGGAAACCGTATTTCAGAGCGAGCTCCTGGTGTAGAATTCTGGCTACTAGGTTGTGCCTGTGCAAGTACTCAGAGTTAGAAAGCGCCGAACAACCGGAGATGACATGCCTAAGTGACTCAACGGGATGGCGACAAGCTCGACAGATGTCGATGGTGCCATCCTTTAGGATGTATCTCCGATAGTTGTTGGTCTTAATAACCTGATCCTGTATTGCACAGACAAAACCCTCGGTTTCCCCGAAGAGGTCACCAAAGCGTAGCCAGTGGAGGGAGGTTACTGTGTCTACGAAAGGCCCATGTAGAGACTTATAGAACCTCCCGTGGAGCTCTTTCTCCTTCCATACGGTCTCCCGGTCGGAAATTGTCTGCACTACCGGGTCTTGCCATTGCTCGTTGGCTAAGGATAGAGGGGTAAGTCCTTTATCACAAGAAATGACGTCCTTATAGAATGGATCATCCGATCTCGCCAGGAAGTAATTACGGAGGACCGAATTATATGTTTATTATTATTATTATTATTATTGGGGTATCTGTATAGTTTTCTCATCTGGTTGGTTTCTATAAATATATAATTATAAATTAAAATGAAAAGATAAATATACCTAAATATCAATAAAATAAAATGAATACAAAAAATACACAAATAAATAAAGATCCAACCAGATGGAAGCCCTAGGCAGGGGAGACCAAACGGCCGAGGGTTAGGGGGAAAGGGAAAGAAACCGACGGACGATGCGGGCGGTATCGAGGACCACTGCCTTCTGCATTTGAGCCCGGAGCGGTCCGTCACGGAGTCCCAGTCGCCTCAGATGACCCGAGAGGCTGACTGGGATTAGCCCATTCGCAGAGACGACTGCAGGAATAATTTCGGTCGGCCAACCATCCCACATGTCGGTCACCTCGTGAGCCAGGTCCAGATATTTTGTTCGCTTATCTGTTTCGGCCTTCACGAGGTTCTCGTCATACGGAGTGGTAATGTCGACCAAAAATATCCTTGACTGTGCCCGGTCCATCAGCACAATATCAGGCTTATTTGCAAGAATAGTACTGTCTGTGATGATGGCCCGGTCCCAGTAGAGCCTGGCGCGGTCATTTTCGAGCAAGGCTTCCGGCAAGTACTTGTAATACGGCAATTTTCGGTCCACGAGACCGTATTTCAGAGCGAGCTCCTGGTGTAGAATTCTGGTTACTAGGTTGTGCCTGTGCAAGTATTCGACTCCCCGGGATGGCGACAAGCTCGACAGTCGTCGACGGTGCCATCCTTTAGGATGTATCTCCGATAGTTATTAGTCTTAATAACCTGATCCTGTATTGCACAGACAAAACCCTCGGTTTCCCCGAAGAGGTCACCGAAACGTAGCCAGTTGAGGGAGGCGACTGTATCTACGAAGGGCTCATGTAGAGCCCTGTAGTACCTCCCGTGGAGCTCCTTCTCCTTCCATACGGTCTCCCGGTCGGAAATGCTAAGCACTGCTGGGTCCTGCCATTGCTCGTTGGCCAAGGATAGAGGGGTAAGCTCTTTATCACTAGAAATGACGTCATTATAGAATGGATCATCCGATCTCGCCAGGAAGTAATGACGGAGGCTGCACACTTCACGATTATACATAGTGAGCGCGCTCAGAAAGCTACGCCCACCATGCTTTCGCGGCAAGAACAGCCTCATTACTGACGATCTCGGATGATGCATCCTATGGGACGTCATGGTAGTGCGGATTTTTCTATCCAGGGCGTTAAGTTCAGTCTGAGTCCACCTGAGTATGCCAAAGGTATACATAAGGACAGGTATGACCCAACCGTTATATGCGTGTGTCTTATTCACACCGGACAAAAGGCTATTAAGCACTTTGGTCAAGCGTGCATAAAACACGTCGCAAACTGACTGTTTCATACCAGCCTCATCGACACCGATGTTCTGTGACATACCCAGGTATCGGTATGTTTCAGCCTCGGAAAGGGTCCTTAAGTTGACGGGCATAGATAAATCTATGCCCTCAGAGTTAGCAACCCTTTCCCTCTCAACATGGAGGACCGCACACTTATCCGTCCCCAGCTCCATTCCAATGGAACTGCTAAACTGACAAGTGATTTTTAGCAATTCCATAAGATGGGAGCGACTGGAGGCGAATAACTTAAGGTCATCCATATAGAAAAGGTGGGTCACTTTTGTCTCTCCTTTTTTTTTATAGAAGAGGGGGCAAACGAGCATGCGGCTCACCTGATGTTAAGTGACTACCGCCGCCCATGATCAACCGCAACACCAGGAGAATTGCGGGTGCGTTGCCGGCCCTTTAGAAAGGAGTAAGCTCTTTTCTTGAAGGTCCCCAGGTCGTATCGGTCCGGAAAAATCGCCGGTGATAAACTATTCCACCGAGAGGTTGTACGTGGAAGAAAACTCCTTGTGAAACGTACAGTGGTGGACCGCCAAGCATCCAGATGGTGTGGATGGTATCGGGACGTTTGCCGTGTCGTGCGTTCACGAAATTTGGCGGCTGGGATTAATCCGAACAATTCCTCAGAGCACTCCCCGTGATAGATGCGATAAAATACGCAACATCTCTTCGCAACGCCAGTGAATCGAGCCGATCGGAAAGCACTCGGTCGTCGACGATTAGAGCCGCTCTGCGCTGGATGCGGTCAAGTGGAAGGAGCTGGTACTGGGGAGCCCCAGCCCAGAGATGGGAACAGTATTCCATGTGTGGCCGAACCTGCGCCTTGTAAAGTTGCAGGCGGTGTTCCGGCATGAAATACTGTCCCGCTCTGCTGAGCACGCCAAGCTTTTTAGAGGCCAATTTGGCCTTCCCTTCCAAGTGACCACGAAACTGCACGTCACTGGATATGTTGACGCCGAGGATTCCGATACTGGCTGAGGCCACAAGGGGAGTGCCTTGAAACTGAGGGGATACGACAAAGGGGTTCTTTTTAGCGGTTAACGCGCAAACTTGTGTCTTCTGGGGGTTAAACTGGACTAGATTTAGTCGTCCCCAATCCGAGACTTTCAGCAAAGACTCTACTTCAGACACAAGTTTGTCCCGGCACTCGGAGACGTTTTCCCGAGAAATGTTGGCTCGGCCGGTGTAAAGAGCATCACCAGTGCTGTCATTTGCATAGCAATGAATGTTACGGGTATGCAACATAGCATTGATATGCAGAAGAAACAGCGTTGGCGATAGCACGCAGCCCTGTGGAACACCAGCATTAATAGGCTTGCAATCGGAGCTTGCACCGTCTACAATGACCTTGATGCTCCGATCTGCAAGAAAGCTGGTGATCCAATCGCACAATTTCTCGGGAAGCCCATAGGAAGGGAGCTTCGAAAGAAGCGCTTTGTGCCAAACCCGATCGAAGGCCTTCGCAATGTCCAAACTAACGGCCAATGCCTCCCCCTTGAACTCTACTGCCTCCGCCCATCTGTGAGTGAGGTAGACCAGAAGATCACCAGCTGACCGACCACGGCGAAAACCGTATTGGCGGTCACTAATCAGCTGGTGATCCTCAAGGTACCTCATGAGCTGGCAGTTTACAATGGACTCCATTGTTTTGGAGAACAAGGAGGTGATGGCGATTGGCCGGTAGTTGGACGGGTCTGAGCGGTCGCCTTTTTTAGGGATCGGGTGGACGAAAGCCGTCTTCCATGATTTTGGGACTACGCCTAGGGAGTAGGAGTACCGGAAAAGACGCGTTAAAACCGGTGCCTACTCTGGAGCACACGTCCTCAGCATAATTGGGGGGATTCCGTCAGGCCCACTCGACTTGTGGATGTCCAGGGAGAGGAGTGATTTGCGAACCGAGCGCTGTGTGAACTGCACTTCCGGCATGGAGCACTCACACCGCGGGATGGTCGGCGGCGTACTCCCCCCTTCATCAAGAGTCGAGTTAGACATAAAGAAGGAGCCTAGAAGATCGGCTTTCTCCTTTGCAGTATGGGCCAGTGAGTCGTCCTCCCTGTGCAGAGATGGAAGAGATGGCTGACAGAAATTCCCCTGGACAGCCTTGGCGAGAGACCAGAATGCACGGGTTCCAGAAGGAAGGCGATCTAGTTTCTCGCCAATTCTGCCTATGTGCTCTGACTTTGCCTTGGCAATGACTCTTTTGAAGGACCTAGAGGCGGAATTATACTTCTTTTTTAGAGCGCTGGTGTTAACATCCCGGGACGCTGATGCATCAACCCAGGCTTGATAGCACTCCTGCTTATAGCATGATGCTGTTTTACAGGAGCGACCAAACCATGGCTGAGAATTGCCTCCAATGGGCACCACAGAGGAAGGAATAAAAAGTTCCATACCCTGAAGTACCACATCAGTGACAGAATCCGCAACAACGTTGGGATCATCCGGCGAGAAGCAAACCCGCCCCCGAGGGTAGGATGCAAAGAAAGACCGCATCCCATCCCAATCGGCTGACCTATAGTGCCAAACACGGCGGCAGCCTGCAGAATGCAACCGCGATTTCAGCGTGAGTGGCACAATACTCCGGACCAGACAATGGTCCGAGGAGCCTAAAGGGGTGTCGACGGAAATCTGATATCCGTCCGGGTGAGAGGTCAGCAGAAGGTCCAACAGGGAAGGTGCATGATCCTCCACATCTGGAATCCGCGTAGGCGAAGTAACCAGTTGTGTCAGACCATATGCCAAGGCAAAATCATGAACAGATCTCCCCGCATGATCGAAACGCATGATCGCTTCCCCCAAGCAGCAATCTTTTGCTTCAGGTCGTCTATGCGCTCCGTTAGTTTCTGCGTGATATCCGGCTGGGACAAACTGATATTTGTCCCAGCAAACGCCATTCTAACGGTGCGCACAACCCTCGGTCTATTATTACCCGACCTGAAGCTTATCAGTCTGCCGATAAAGGCCCTTGTCTTTGCGATACGGTCCTCAATTCTTTTTCTCCAGGCTGGGATGGCGCTACTTTGTTTAGTAGCGCGTCCAGGCGAAATATTTTGTAAAGTGCAATAGCAAAGCCAAACATTTACGGTTATTTCCACAGAAAATCAATTGTTTATTGAAAAATGTGTAGCTGTCGTACTCAATGATGGTATCAAATTTCATACATATAAAAAAGTATTTTTTTTGCAAACAGCTGCAGATATATTTTTATTTTGTTTTCTTTTTTTTGAGTGGTCTATGTAACCCTCACTAGTACCTGCGAGGTTATCAATTAACTACCACACATCCTATATAAACAAAACCAAATTTTAAAAAGTTAGACCACGATGCGTTATTCAAATCTTAAAGATCAATAAAGCATTTATTAATCAAGATAATGATTACGATTTTAGATAGTTAAGTGTAACATAACACCACATATCTACAATTTATTTGGACTTATTACTGTTATTGGTGCAGTGTAGTCGTATCTTATGATAGATAATGCATCTCTGGTGGCATGGCGAGGGCTAGCGCATCTCTAAAAAATTTTTAATAGATATTATCGTACAATAGGAGTCTGTAAATATCTCTTTGAGCGAGCAAGCGATTATTATAAATACGTTTTTTGTTACTTAGGCCTGGACGAGTAATGCGCTTAATGCTACGAACGAAAAAGTCTGTCCCTTTTGGTGCGGGGGAGCAAATACTACATAGACAGTACTGTACACCTACTCAATAAAAATTAGTGTCACTATGGCACAATAAGGTAAAATACATCAACATAGAAAAAGTAATGAGTGTAAGACGGACAAATTAATTGCGATGGTACCATAACGATAATTTATATCGATAGATTCCCTAAGAAAAAGATAAAAACTCACAAGCATTAGCAAAATGCACTCGAATAATTAAAATCATCTTTTTAGTAGGCGTAGTAAGTTTTTTTTAGGGTTCCATAGAAACACAACAAGGAACGCTTATACAATTACGCTTTCAACAGTCTGTTGGTTTATCACATTTTCGATTTCACGAGACATTTAAAAAGGCATGGTTAAACATGAATGCAAGAAATAAAAACTCTAAGTACCAAAAACAAAAAGTGGAGGAACTTATGTTTTAAATAACAAGCCCTCATTACAAAAAAATTGTTTTATAACCGACATTTATATTATTACCACAAGGGGGCCCATAAGTCGTTAGAAATGTAAATTTCGAATAAAATACAAAAGGCGCGCACGAGTGGCGAGCGCGGTGCGGGGGGGGAGTACCGACGGTTTCTGGGAATTCAGTCACCATGGAGCGTTTCACTGGTGCGGACCGTGCATTTTGTGTGCGCGAGTTTTATCGAAACAATGATTCGGCTACCATTGCGCGGCGTTAATTTCGAGAATATCAGAATTTACGCAACTTTAAAGACATTCCAAGTGTTCAAACGATTAAGAACTGGGTTATTAAGTTCGAAGAGAGTGGTTCGACGTTGGATAAACAACGGTCAGGTCGACCAAGGACATCACGGATGGAAGAAAACATCGATGTAGTGAAACACTCAATTCGTGAAAATCCTACCCAGTCTACTCGTAAGCGTTCCAGTGCATTAAACTTACCCAGAACATCGTTACAGTAAATTTTAAAGAAAGATTTACATCTTCACCCGTACAAGATTCAGATAGTACAGGAATTAAAAGATACTGACACTATCCACAGACTAAATTTCGCAAATGAAATGTTGAACCGCTTTACTTCGTTTAATAACGTGTTATTCTCTGATGAGGCTCACTTTCACATCAACGGACATGTCAATAAGGAAAATTGTCGCTACTGGAGTTGCAAAAATCCAAATCGCAAACATCAAAAGCCCTTAGTGCCCTAAAGTGACAATCAAAAGCCCTAAAGTGACAGTTTGGGCGGCTATGTCAGCGCATGGGATTATAGGCCCTTACTTTTTTGAGGACGGCAGAGGCCGCGCGCTTACTGTTACTTCACAACGGTATGTAGCTATGATTCAGGACTTTTTTACATCAGAGTTGCAGAATTTTCCAGGCTTCAATACGCGGACCTGGTTTCAACAAGATGGAGCAACTGCCCATACCTCTAACGTCGCTATGCCGGTCGTCCGTCAACTTTTCCCTAATAAAGATCTCTCGAAGAGGAGATATTCCTTGGCCACCACGTAGTCCAGATCTGACCCCAATGGACTTTTTCTTATGGGGTTATCTTAAGACTAAAGTGTACGAAACCAACCCGCGGACAATTGACGTCCTGAAAGAAAATATCCAAAGAGAAATGGCAAACATTACAGAGCTTACTTTATTAGCTTTAGTGATGGATAATTTTAAACGTCGCTTACAGGAGTGCCGCGATCGTAACGGATTACATTTAGATGATATAATTTTCAAAAAATAATTCCCATTTTATAAGGATTATGACAAAATAAAAACCTTTTTCATAATGTCATTAGTTTTTTTTAATTATTTATTTACATTTCAAGGGACTTATAGGCCACCCGGTATAAAATTCTTTTGTGAAACAAAAATAATGTGTCTCAACTTATTAACTGGTACAATAAATATACAGGAATAAAATTATTGATCTTGGTGACAACATTATCTATTTTAAAACAGTATTCAAAGAAAAAAGTTACAAGTTTGCAAGAAGTACTTACTAGATTCACTGACAGAGGCGTCTTTGGTAAATACATAAAACAAACAGGTCCTAGAAAAGATAGGAATTGAAGAAAGTGAACTTTTAAAGAGAAAATTAATAGAAACTTAAAAGTAACATTTAATAACTGCCCAGAATTAAATGTTTAATTTAATTTTATTTTTTTGGGAAAACTTACAGCTAACATATTACGAATCGTCTAGCACGTAGACTCGATGACTTCCAGCTTTCCGAACAAGCCGGTTTTCGAAACACCATAGGCAACATATATACCCCTCGCCAAATTGTACAGAAGAAGAGTACAATCTGCCACTTTTCCTGGCATATGTGGAATATATGAGAAAGTCTTTGATTCCGTCAAAAGGCGGTGCTACAGACTCCCCAGCGGTGCCAAGTTGACTGTCGATATATCGAAGTGCTGAAGTGTTTGTACAGTAGGATGACTATCCGAGTACAGAATCGGAGTTCGAAACCTATCCAAATGCAGAAAGGTGTAAGACAGGGTGACGATATTTCCCCGAAACTCTTCAGTGCTGCATTGGAAGACCTTTTCAAGCTACTGGACTGGAAAGGATATGGTATTAACGTCAGTTGCGAGTAGATCACTCAATTTCGATTTACCGACGATATAGTCCTTATGGCAAAATCGCTGGAGGTCCTAAGTACTATGCTCCATGACCTCGATAGTGTCTCCCAACGGATAGGTCTTAAGATGAACATGGACTAAACGAAAGTCATGTGTAATGTCCATGTCATACCTATGTCGATGGTTGTTGGGAGCACTAAGCTCGAAGGCAAACATATTCGTCAATAACTTCGAGCTTAGTGCTCCCACACTAAGCTCGAAGTTATTGACGAATATGTTTACCTAGGACAAGTAGTCCTACTAGGTAAGTCAACTTCAACCGAGAGGTTCAATCTACGGATTTAACTCGACTGGGCAGCGTTCGGGAAATTACGACACATCTTCTCTTCAGATACATCTCAAAACCTGAAAACTACATTGTACAACCAGTGCGTTTTGCCTGTGATGAACTATGGAACTGAGACGTGGTCCTTCACTGCTGGCTATATGATGACGCTCAAAGTTGCTCGGCGAGTTATGGAGAGGGCTATGCTCGGGGTTTCTTTGCGTGATAAACATATAAATGAGGATATCCGCAGTAGAATCAGAGTGATCGACATAGCCCAACGGATTAATAAGCTGAAACGGCAATGGGCCGGACATATAGCTCGAAGAACTGACAACTGTAGGGGAAAAAAGGTTCTCGAGTGGCAGCCTCGTACCGGTAGGCGAAAAGTAGGGCGACCCCTCACTAGATGGAGTGACAACCTGGTAAGACGCAGGAAGTCGATGGATGCAGGTGGCTCACTACCGTGCTTTGTGGCATACCTTGGAGAAAGCCCATTTTCAGCAGTGGACTTGTAAAGGACTGGAATGATGATGATGACAGCTAACACTAACAGTAAATAAATGTATAACAACTAGGTCATTCCAAAGTTTTCACCTATAGGCATTATGTACTTGAAAACTATTATTCTAGTCGGTAAAAGATAAACATCGATTAAGATAAACACAGTAAGTTAACAAAATTAAACAGAAGAGCACTCAGCAAAACAATTGTTGCGCTAAAACATTTTTGATTCGAGAAACACTGGTATTAAACAAATTTAAGTTAACGCTTTTGGAAATGTCGTTAAAAGTTATACATGCACGAATAATAAAAGAATTATTTAGTCCGGATATACGGCACGTGGAGTAAGCGAGGTTTTCTTAATTGGGGAACTCTTGTTATAAATCCTAACTTACTTCGTAGCTCCGCACTGTCAATATTACCATTATCTAATTTAAAAAGATAAATCATATCTGCTATGCGCCTACGTTCGTACAGAGCCAAAATATGAATTTTTTACACCGCAAAAAGACGCAATTTTACATTGGTAGTTACATATCGATGTAAAATTGCGTCTTAAATTGCAGAAAAGGATACGCTTTTGTAATTGCTCGATCTTATCTATATAAACTAAAATAATAATCTAAATAATATTCCCCAAAGTTAAGGTGTTTCACTCTAATATTAATTAAAACTTACCAAAACCTTATCGTTATTTAAGTTCAAACACATTGCAAGTACATTCAAACAGATAGATTCAAGATGTTTATTATTTCTTCTCGCCACAAGGACTGAACAGATTTGGATACTCTGAATTAACACAGGCTACATTTGTCCCGGAAAATTAAAAAGTTTACAGGAACTTTTTAATTTTCCCTTATCCACGTGGTAAAAGTCTCGGATACCATTTAGATAACAAGAAAAATAAGGAAATATATATTAAATATAATAATTAAAGAAAGTTTTGGTATAGTTTAGTTATTTGTTGACTTTATTTAATCTAAGGACAAAAATTGTTCATTCACACTTTTGTTATAATAATAGGTAATCTTCTTTAGATGAGTGTTTTGATAAATTTTAATGCTCCTTCAATGAATAATAATGAAAAATTATCGATATCGATCCGCACATCACAGTCACATCACACATCAATATGACACCATTTCCAGTTATACACTTACCCTACAGTTGTCGCGTGGATTACAATAGTAAAGCATAGTAAAATAAACTCAAATTTGGATATTTTTGGAACCAAATTATCAGAAAAATATACGTAAACTGATTTGTGATCTTACTTTGAAATTAATGTGATATTTTCATATATTATAATTATATGTTGAAGTTTTTTTTGAATATTATAATTTGAATGAAAAATGATGTATAAATGGTTTTTGTTTACTAAATATGATTAACCGTAGACAAAGAATATATACACTACGCGAACCGTGGACTAAATGTTACTCTGTTTCATATTTATAATAAAATAAAAATGCATTTAAATAGATATTTTAAAGTTTTCGTTATTAGTTATTTAGTTAGTTCCACGCAACCATTTACGTTATTTTATAATGCGCGACCACTGCATGGTTAAATAGTCTCGTCACGGTAATAATATCTATACAGTATTGTAACTCGGCCGTATCTTTGAAATAAATACCTACAGCCGCGCGGTACGTAAACATGCGATAAAAACATGCCCATTTATACAATCAATGGGGCTGCCTGCCTCCAGCATTTTTACATTTGCCTACTTTTTGTTTCCATTTAGTTTTATGATTGTAGATATACTTTTTTATATAAAAAAATATAATAGGTACTTTGTGAATAGAATAGGAAGTGTTCAATAAAAATGCGTGTCGTTTTTTGATTGGTATATTTAATTAAAAAGCCACGTTTATGATTGAATAACAAATCGGTCTTATGAATTTGCGACCGAAAAATATTTGCGCCTCGGCTGAGACATACGAAATGCTTTATTATTAAATTTTTAAGCATAAAAAATCTGCACTCTAATATAAAGCTTAATTAAAATTGTTTTGGGACATGGAACATGCACAGGGTGGAAAAATATCTTTTACTTGGTTATAGAAGTATCTACATTTTATAACCAAGTAAAAAATAATTTACAATTTATATGTTTGGTTTTAAATGAAGTTCAGATTTATTATTTATTTATTTCTCTTCTGTTATTTATTTCCTCTATTTTTATATATATTCCACAAAATCATCACTGCAGCACAGTCACGACTGTCTGCAATTCGAGCGCATGCCGAGATCGAGGCGCGTAGGAGGTATAGCTCTCGCTTCGTCCGTTTGTATGAAGTCGGAATACTGTATAGATAAAATTGCCGTGGTCTCGTTACACTTTTATTGTTTATATGTTGCTAATATAAACTAGTGTCGTAGGGAGTGCCGTTGTGCTTGCGTGTCCAATTTTAAACCTAGTTTGTAACAATTTAGGGTTGACTTTAAAAAAATAAATATATAACTAATCTCGTGGGGAGGTTGCGTGTCAAATTTGATTATCACTACGATGTTTATGAAATATTATGTACTCGATTATCTTATCGGTAAAGTTCTCTATTATTATTTACGATATTATTTTAAAAGATTATTATAGAAAGAAAGCATATATCACAATAAAAATACTTACTTAACTGAACTCTTATTCTCCTCTTAACTCCATCTTTTTGTAAATTTGAAGTATTTCACTTCTTTTTGCACCCGTTAACCGCATAAATCGGCATTTTCTAAAAATCACGTTCAGGAAACGTTTCTTTCAATAACGAAATTGACTCCGTAAACTGTTTTTATAAACGCACAAGACTTTTAATCCAATACTTGCGCAGAGGGGAATAATCATGCGAAGCGAGTACATTGAAAAAATTTAAATATAATGAGATACTATCGTGAACGCCCAATAATTTTGTTTAACTTATTACTTTTCCATTGTCCATAATTTTTGCAATTAATGGTTGAGTAAATAAAATGTATCTTAATTAAATTCACTTGAATTTTGGACCATATGAATACATGTTATAGTCACGGTTCACTGAACCAAGTCAATTAACGAAACACAAAAGACTTTGGATTCGATAAGCATGAAGTGGAATCTTTGTTACGAACATTGGATACTGCCACGTTATGCTTTTAACACTCCTACGTCAACATTTCGAGCAATCTCAGCGTGGAATGTAGGCAGATGTTAGCTCAAAAATCTTTTGGTTACTTTTTTACTTGTCAAGCAATGGCTTAAATGCTTAACTACAACCCCATCTCCACCAGCAAGCTTACTCTGGAATCCACTAACAATTTCGACCTAATCTCAATTTCAATCTAATATCAATCCAATTTTGAATTGAAATTGGAATTGCGCTCGTATTGGCCGAAAATTTTGTTGTACCACATGAAGTTAGCCTTTTTAGGGTTCCGTAGTCAACTAGGAACCCTTATAGTTTCGCCATGTCTGTCTGTCCGTCCTCGCTTAATCTCTGTGACCGTTAGCACTAGAAAGCTGAAATTTGGTACCAATATGTGTATCAATTGCGCCGACAAAGTGGTAAAATAAAAATTGGAAAAAAATGTTTTATTAGGGTAGCCCCCCTATACGTAAAGTGGGAAGTGATTTTTTTTAATTTCAACCCTAACGTGTGATATATTGTTGGAAAGGCATTTTAAAATGAATAGGGGTTTACTAAAATCATTTTTTATAATGTCAATAATTTCGGAAATAATTGCTCCAAAAGTAAAAAGCAATGTGTCCCCCCCCCCCGTCTAACTTTTGAGCCACAAGTTTAGAAAATATGAAAAAAATCTGAAAAGTAGAACTTTATAAGGACTTTCTAGGAAAATCATTTTGAACTTGGATGGAAACAACAGTACCCACTACCGGGAGCAGTTGCAGGAGCGCGGAGCGCTGCTGGAGCGCGAACCTTTGAAGTCATAAGTGGGAACACTTATTGTGACGGACGGGAAACTACGGAACCCTACACTAAGCGTAGCCCGACACGCTCATGGCCGGTTTTATTTATAGAAGAGGGGCAAACGAGCATGCGGCTCACCTGATGTTAAGTGACTACCGCCGCCCATGATCAACCGCAACACCACCGGGAATTGCAGGTGCGTTGCCGGCCCTTTAGAAAGGAGTAAGCTCTTTTTTGAAGGTCCCCAGGTCGTATCGGTCCCGAAAAATCGCCAGTGGTAAACTATTCCACAGAGAGGTCGTACGCGGAAGAAAACTCCTTGTGAAACGTACGGTGGTGGACCGCCAAGCATCCAGATGGTGTAAATGGTATCGGGACGTTTGCCGTGCAGTGGGAGAATGGTCACGAAATTTGGCAGCTGGGATTAATCCAAACAATTCCTTAGAGCACTCCCCATGGTACATGCGAAAGAAAGTGCAAAGAGATGCAACATCTCTTCGCAACGCCAGTGAATCGAGCCGTTACTCTTAGCAACAGGCATGTTTTATTTATCGTTAAATCAGTAAAGTCATAATAAACCCTTTGTAACCTTCATAAACGAGCGTTTAAGTTGTAAAAATACTTAACGAATGATGTAATTAGTCAAACATAACATCTTTTCATACAGTTTTCATAAAAAACGCTATATCTGTGAGTTTTAATTATAAGGCTGTATAGGAGCGTTCCTTTGCCTCATTTTTTGTTGTCTGAAAAAAATTGTTATCACGACGATCATGAAACAAAGTAAACAAATATCAACTTTCGAAGAACTCTTTTTTAATTTTTTAAGGTGGAGTGCTTTTAAGTATGTGTACTGTGAATTACTAATAGACCTTTCAATTTGGGTATAACTATAAGCAGTTTGAAATAGTTCATTACCTCAATACAACAATTAAGCATCATATGAAACAGACGAAATGGGCACTGTTAGCTAATTAGGAGGAACAAAATAAATAATAATGGTCAACGATAGGCTAAAGTAAGTATAAAAACGTTTTTTAAGAATTTTATATGTAGATATGTTTTTAATATGGGCACAGAAAAAAAGCAATTTCTGGCGTGTTGAACAACATTAAACTAGGGATTGATAGCAGTCACAGGTGGTCAAGTATTGCTTTTGGAAATTCAACTTACAATTAACCTTTCTCACTACTTAGTTATTACAAATAACAATGTTTATTCGTTGACTTCTCAATATTGTTGTGTGACATCTAATAATAATAATAACTGTTTTGTACTTACTTTTAAAGACAGACGTTTTAATATTATTTTATTTTTCTAGGAATATCTAATGGATAGGCTAGGGCCACGGCGGGTTTTCTTTAGTAATCTGCTGCATGAATATATGGTCTCCGAGTGGGTGGGGGAGGGGGGGAGAGGGGGCGGAACCTCCCCCTGAAAGGAAAAAGTGCCGGAACCCCCCCCCCCCTTTTTTTATGAATTTTTAAAGTTTTGTTACATTTAAGGAAAATTCGCTTTCGTTTAATAAAAAAGGGCGTCCGGCGACGAAAAACTCACATTCGGGTCCCGGTGGGAATGTAGGAGTATTCAGGGTGGGAAAAAACGGTGGGAATTAACACTATTTTGACTCTGCTTCTGCTCCAACGCTGCGGGAAGTGCAGCCCTTTCGCCCTTGCGTAACTAAGCACAGGCACCTAGCTCGCCTGCGCAGCTTCGGCTGTTTGGTCGCCTTTGGCGACCAGCCTCAGCCGCTACGGCTCGTACGCCGCCTGCGCTTAGTTACAGCGGGCGGGGGCTGCATTCCCTCCGCGTTTCCGGATTTTCATATACACTCTAGGGGTAAGAGCGGAAAGACCACGTGGAAGTTGGGGTTGACAGATTCGGTTTTATGATTTATACTTTCTGGCACTAGGGTTTGATCAAAAGAAACGACCAAATATAATATTATAAAAACATTTATTTATATACATGGTTGATTACTTTAATTAGTTCCATAAAAGGATCCTTTTTCTTTCTTTGCACTGACCTTCTCCACAAGTATTCTATAATAATATCTGAAAAGTTTTCCGGGTGGTTATAATTGTATTTACTGAAAAATCTTTTAACCACCCGCCATTGCGATTCGATTCTTTGAGTGTATGAGTGCCATCAGGGGCAACAAATGGGTTATCGGGATCGGAATGGTTCACCTTCTTGTGAATGTACCCATGTTCCCCCAAACAATCATAAGCCCTCCAGAAGTCGGTATGGACTGTGGTGCCCTCAACCACATGTTTTTTTAATTAGGGGCACTAGTACGTCCCCTGACCTGATGTTTTCAGGGCACACCTCTATTCTTAAATCCTCACTTCCATCCTCAACGAGGCCGAGGATCCAGTGGCCCTCAATCTGCCTTCCTATAAACAATAATAAACAATTTAGAGTTAGTAAATATTCAAGATATTCATTTATTTATTTACTCTATTTTGTACACCAAAACCCAACAGTACATAATTACAAAAAAAAAAAACAAATACAAAAGTACAAAATTTTATAGTAGAATATGTACAACAGGCTGTTTTACCACTCTGAAAGTGATTTCTTCCAGATAGTTTGGCTTTAAAAGGTATTCAAATGTATTATTTAAAAGATATTTTGAGTTTAAAAGTAAACTTTAAATAAATATATTGTTTCAGTCTGTAATATAAGAAAATCAAATTACCTTTATTATATTTCCATTTTCCAAATTTTGATTCGTCAATTTGGACTACTTTTCCTGGGCCACCAATCTTGCCGGTGGCCTCTTGTTGCTCTATTTGGTAAATGACGACTGTCTCCCGGCAGTAATTGTACCAATCGCAGACAGTCCCCATAGATAAGCAGCCTCCCTCCATATCTTTTTCAGGGTCTTCGTGGATTGCATCTTCATAGCTCCAGCGATGCGCATAACAGTACATCAGATAGAATACCCGTGGCAATGACATTTTAATATTTTCAAACTAGGTGCTAGGAGCTACCCTGAATCGGGCTCTGCAATTTCCTTTATTGCACATGAAGGAGCCCACATTTTTATTTTGCCCATATATTGTTATCTCTTTGTAATAATTATATTGTTATTTCGTTTTCGTATCATTTTTAAATGGACATAACCTCAAAACTAAAATTAACGATATCTCGAAAACTAAAGATTCCGGCATAACAAACAGCTAGATGATAATTAATAGCGTCATTGCCTATCAACTAAAGCTAAAATGATCAAATAATTATGTTGTTATTACGTTTTCGTATCATTTTTAAATGGACATAACCTCAAAACTAAAATTAACGATATCTCGAAAACTAAAGATTTCCGGCATAAAAAGCAGCTAGATGGTAATCAATAGCATCATTACCTGTCAACTAAAGCTAAAATTATCACTTAAATCGTGCAGCAGATTACTAAAGCCGACCCGCCACGTCACCAAATGGGCCAACAGCTGATTGATTTCATGGCGAAAAGAGACTTTATGATGACCTTTATCTTCCAGAAACGGCCAGATAGAAAGTGGACTTGATTGAGCCCCTACCTACAGTTTGATAAAAATAAGGAACTTGCAATATGTATTACACTCAAGTGGTAAAAAGGTAATCCATCATTTTTTAATTGCAATAATTTACATAAATTGACGTCATATGTGTTATCTCTTAGTGTAAAATGTTTCAATAAATCTTAAACATTAAATCTTAAACATTCTTTTAAATGGCTTGTGATGGAATAAAACTTCTAATTCAAATATTCCACCTCAATTTTGTCATTGATTTATAATACATTACTCTACGGAGATGGGATGTTATCAAATATTTATTTTCATTTCAGAATCACAACTTATTTCCATACCACATTCCCCAATCAACAATACTCAACCAACAAAAAATGATAAATATATGGAGCATCTGAAAATAAAGTAATCACCAAATGCAATGTCCAAAATAGCCAGGACAATTGAGGGTTTTTATATTATTGTTTTAAATTTTCTAAACAGAATACAACAACAATAGCATTGCTGTAATTTAAAATAAGACTTTCATTTAATTTTGTAAATGTTTTAATGTTATTTTAAATTTATTTGTTTTCTTTTAATTACTTTTGTAAAAGAAACTGATTTATGGTTCACTGTAAACATAATTTTAATATTTCAATTTCATAGTCTTATCATTTGATATATAATCAATGTTTTTGATTACATATGTTAAGCTATATGATCAAATTTCGAATATGAAAAATAGATTTAATGTAGATTTAGTATGTAGGTAAGAATATATACTAATGGTGATAGTTTGATAAAAATATGTTTCATCATCATCATCATCATTACAGCCCTTCACAAGTCCACTGCCGAACATAGGCCTCCCCCAAGTAATGCCACAAAGCACGGTCCTGAGCCATCTGCATCCATCGACTTCTTGCATATCTTACCAGGTCGTCACTCCATCTAGTGGGGGGTTGCCCTACACTACGCCTACTGGTACGAGGCTGCCACTCAAGAACCTTTCTTCCCCATCGGTTATCGATTCTTCGAGCTATATGGCCGGCCCATTGCCACTTCAGCTTACTAATCCGTTGGGCTATGTCGGTCACTCTGGTTTTACTGCGGATATCCTCATTTCGAAATATGTTTGTATTGTATTAAATAAATGGTTAAATTTGTACCAGAATTTAATTAACAAATCCTTATTAAAAAGCAATGAGTGAATGCAGGACATAAAGTAAATGGGGCTCTAAACTCTATTGTGAGGTCAGAATGTGTCAAAAAGGCACATATGGCAATTCTGTGCTGTGTTAGTCCCTATTTTAACATATGGTAGTGGAAGTTGGGTGTGGCAGAAGAGGTACCAAAATAGAATAAATTCAGTAGAAATGCAGCCATTAAGGAGTATGTCAGAGCTGAATCTGATTGAGAGGGTGAAAATTGTGTGATAAGAATGTGGTTTGTAAGATGATGTGACCAGGATTAAGAAAGGAATGCTTCGGTGGTATGGTCATGTACAAAAAATGTGTGACAAAGCAAATTTATGTTGCAGAAGTGAGCGGCAGAGTTGGAAAGGGATGTTCTAGGCGAAAGAATACTGACGAAATTCGCGATATATTGAAAATGGGCCAAATTAAGGGTACCCTTAACAGAAGAGCATATCTCTGTAGGTATAATGATGTGGAGGAGGCAAGAGAGGTATGTCAGGATCATGCCAAATCGAAGTCTGTAGTCTTTGCCCACCCCTCTGAGTGACAGAAGTGAGTGTTTATATAGTAATTGTATTTTTAAATAATTGATATTTTTATTTCTGTTTTTGTTTATGAAGTGTTAAGTTACATGTTATTAAAAGTACGTTAACAATGTAATTTAATTTTTATAAAATTATACATTTATTATATTCATATTTCCTTTACGTGTGAAATCCGGCAATAAACCTTTTAGACAAGATAAGAGATCTCTGCCCAGCAGTGGGATGCTTTAGATCATACTTGAGATACCTAAACAATCCTCTCCAAACCTTTGCGCTGCCTAACTATTCAAAATATTTCTTCTACCAAACAACCACTTTAAAACGAATTAAAAATAAAGGGTGTAACTCTTTGTTAATAATACTTCATTTTATTCATAAAATATATTCTCTACAGAGGGTCATACTTAGGTTTTTATTCTTGCACTATTTTCTTCTCCTAGTCCTTTCTAATACAATCACTAGCTCCATAATCATCATCACTCATAGAAAAAAAAGTGCTTAAAACGCATAATTTGAAGCTCATTTCGTCATTATATTAATTGCAATGCACAATTACTACCAAACGTTATAATTTCAATCCCGATCGATCGGAATTGTTTTCAAGAGTAAGCCTACAGGTGGTGTGTGACGAAGCACTGAAGCACTTGATTGTAAATCACTTTAATGATTTGATAAAAAATTACGATTAGCTACTAACGTCTAAAAAGACTATAAACATATTGATACGTGACATTTGGTATAGTAAAAATTTGTATGGAGGAGTGTAGCGTCAAAAATATTCTATATATATGTATATATATCCTGTGTGTTACAAAATAAACATTAATTGTTTACGTTGATACTGAAAATCAACTTTGTGCTGCCAATATCAAACACATAATAGTCCATAGTCAAACAGATGTACAGAGTGGAGATTGTCGACAAATAACTTCAAAATGTTGCCAACAAATAATTACTGGTTTTCTGAATGAAGATGAATGAGGTGCAAATTTTATTGTAATATCAAGTGCTTATTTTTCAAAGCAAATAAGATATCTGTTTTTATATATGTGCAGTTGAAAGTTTCTTATTTACAGCTCACTTGATACGCAAACTTAAAAATTTTATGAATTAGGGTCGAATCCACTAAAATGACACATATAAAAATACTAGTAGCCGTCCCACTAGCATTATATTAAACAACAAAAGAACCTTCAAGGCCGAAATAAAAGTAAATACGTGATTCGGTCCTGTTTTCTTTTTCTAAAACTGAAATCAATTCTTTTGTGTCATTGTCTACGGTCACTAGAATAATCATAATTTTAACAAATTATAACTATTATTACAATAAATATGCCACTACTGGCTGACGGAGCCATTAATTCATCCACTACTAACCACCCAATGAGAATTAGAAACCGTTTTAAATGGAAACCAGGCATTCTAGCTTATACCTCAGGGATGACAACGCATATGCAATTAGATTCTAAATAGAGAAACGGTATGGATGTCTACTGGTCACAGCATCCACTTACCTTCAGGTGGGCTGTGTTCATTTATTCCCCCAATATTTGTGAAAAACCGACTTTAAACATAGACGGACACAATAAAGGATTCTTGGTTAGCCTTGACGGCCAAATTTATAAAATGCTTCAAAACAGAAATTTTATAATATGAGATCATTTTGATTCAAATATCAAAAACAACTCATAAAATAATCTTGGTTCGTAAACACCACGTTATCAGACGCACAAATATTGGGGCTATAACTATATTAAAAATATGCGTTATGTGGCTTACGGTCACATATAGACTCTTATCGCCCCGGTTTTTCAAAGAATCAAAGCCGTTTTACTATTATTGTAACTATTAAAATGATACAGAATAGGTTTTTAAGTAGACACGGCAGTCCACTACATCTACAGTAGCCTTTAAAAATCTACTGCAGAACATAGGCCTACCCTAAATTGCCTCGTTGGGGGTTTTTGCCACAGTTTCCACGGTTGTCAACCCGCCTCCCAATCGCAGTTTTTTACAATTTTGAGTTGTTACAAGGAAATGCTGCTTTCCACCTCGGCTCCTAACATAGCTGTGAACCATCGTCGAGATAAAACAAATAATTTTTGTATATGACCTGATGAATTACAGGATCACTAACAGACGCACCAACGATTATACATGTGACTATATAAAGATAAAATTTAATAAAACTATTTTTATGGGTTTTATTGCATGACCGCGGATTAAACGCGATGAAATCTGTAAAAATAGTTTTGGTTTGATTATTTTTATAAAAGGTTACACTAGGATTTTCTCCTGTATCATGGAGAAAGAAAAGGAAAAAATAAAGAGAAAGAAAAAGAAAAGAGAAAGTAAGATAAAGAAAGAAAGTGAAGAAAGAAAAGAGAAAGTACAGGCATAAATTGAGCAAGGACAATTATCCAGACCCGGACAATTACTTGTAGGCCATACAAATACTTGTAACGTGCGTGATTCGAACCCGCGGCCCTCAACGCTATAACTCATTGATAAGCTACTGCGCCACGGAGCCAAGTTTTATTAAATGTGTACTGTTCGCGTAATTATAAGAAATCATTATAATATTTAATTTTACGGTTCCACTCTGAAATCATACCATCGATTGAAATAAAAATGCTTTTACAATTATTTACAACTAGCTGTGCCCGCGACTTCGTTCGCATGTAATCTTTTTCTCCAATTCTTTTATATTTTCAAACAGAGTATATATAATTATATGTTTATTATAATCAAGCAGATTATTTTATACCTACCTGAACGTTAGCTTCGTGAAAAAGGCTAAAATAGATCAAATTTTTTACTTTTAATTTTGGATGACTTGATGGCAAGGATTAGCCATTTTATGATAATATCCACATTTTAAGAAAACCTAATGCCAGCTATCTACCACCTAATCCATTTCTGGTTTTCGAATAATAAAATCTTAATAAATACAAAACAAGGAGTCAAAAAGGGGATATAAATATGCAATTTAATTTAATGGTTTTATTTATTTAATCACGATTTTGTTAGAACTTCAAAAGTAAAAGAAAATGTAAAAAAATATATTCAGTTAACAAAGGACCTCTTCATAAACAACGTTCACCGTTTTGTTTTGTGGTGCTAAAATAAACAAATTAGTGGGATCGCTGATTATTTTTTAATGCACCGCAAGGCCCGTGTATCATCTGTGTTTTAACAATTTGGTGTAAAATAGGATCATTTGTGGGATTTGGTAATTCTGCACTTATTATATTATCAACGTCATTAGGACGAATTTTTTGTAATAACCATAGAAGAATGTGAGCGTGGGGCAGCCCTCTTTTTTGCCATTCCACGTTGTATGTATAGCATGACGTAGCGCCAAAAACGTTTTGTTTGGTTAATAAGTTGATTAACAACTTTAACTTTAAATAAAAAACTCGACTAATTAAATCGTGTCGATCGTACGATGCTTGACCTTCTAGCAGCTCTTGAGAAATCTCGATCCATTTAGGGTTAGTAGTTATTGTTATGAAAAGATCTGGCCTACCATACTTGCGAACATAACAGAACGCGTTCAACGTTCATTCATATTTCGGGGACTCCCGATAAAGCTGGAAGGCAATATAACTAAACGTCCTAAATTTTCTATGTGTGTATCTCCCTGTACTGCATCATGAAGATCCACATAATTTTCGGCACGCAACTGTCTCTGATGAGTACGAATGAATACTAAACGCTCTGTTTCAACTTTTGCGTACATATCAACAATAAACTGGTTAAATAAGCCACGAAATCGTTGTAAATATACAAAACGACGTTGTCTTATTTGCATGAGATAACAATAAAATTGCAGAGCCGAAACTTTTCTGTCTAACCGAGGTGCTCCTGTAGCGGGGTCAACTTGATAAACCGTAAAGTTGTAACCATCTTCACCGCGACAGTAAATAAGTGGGTATTGTAAGGAGTCGTAAGAACGATGAGTCTCACTAATTCGTTGCAGGCGGTCATCACGCGTGCGTACTATAATGTCGCGCTTGTCGCATTGCTGATCCACCAGGACAACTGCCACTTCATTGGTGGATGGAGAATTATAACGGCCGGAATGTTGCACTAAAGGTCGCTTATCCGCGCTAATAACAAACTTATAATTATTGTATTCATCTTGAGGGATCGACTCTAGTACAGCTTTGAAATTGGATACATAAGGGTTGACCTGATGAAGCATGCCCTGAAGCTCTGAGATAACATTAGCGTTTAAATTTGGGAAATTCTGCCTCCTTATATTGGCTTGTTCATGGTAATCAGAAACGAAATATATTTGTAAAAACTTTGGTTCTGTCTCAGGCAAAAGCGAACCAATTAAGTGGTAGACTTGCCCCTGCACTTTAAAAGTAGGCATAAATGTTCCATGTACCACTTGCTTGGCCCCGAAAGAAGTCATCTGGAATGCCCCATTGTATGAACGGATATTGTCTAAAAACTGCTTGGAATGTGGATGGTCCCCATTAAGTAGCGATTTAAGAGGTTCTGGGGGCTCTTGAAATATTTCCAATTGTACCTTGCCAGCTGAACAGCAAAACCCGTTTGATTCTTTAGACCACTTAAGTGATTGACAATGACTACAAGTGCGAATCATTCTTCCGATCTCGGCAAATTCACTATAGTCAATATTAAAAGTGTAGGTAAAACCACTATTTTCTTTATCAACCCAAGGGAGATCAGTGTAGTTCTCTCTGTCCATAGATGGCGGAGTAAAGGTGGGTGAACGATTTATAAAAGTACGAATACGATCAGCTTGTAACCGAATTGCACGTTCACTCTCTGTCTCGTTACTCCTAATTGCTTGCACTCTTTCCCTTTGTAAAGACAAAAGTTCGTTACGGTGTTGAAGCGAATTTTCATAATATCCCCTTGCCAATTCTAAGCGTAAGTCATGCTCCTGCTGGGTTTCATGTGTCCTACTTACCGAACGGCTCTCCCTATCTGCTGCTAACCTCGCTTCATATTGAGTAAATGATTCCGAAGCACGTGATCTTGCATGACGTTCCCGGTCTGCAGTCAAGCGTTCCGAATATTGAGTTAGCGTTTCTGAAGCGCGAGACTCAGC
Organism: Parnassius smintheus behrii; assembly: GCA_036936625.1. Taxonomy (NCBI): domain Eukaryota; kingdom Metazoa; phylum Arthropoda; class Insecta; order Lepidoptera; family Papilionidae; genus Parnassius; species Parnassius smintheus. Next base: position 29,245,504 of record JAUPFT010000008.1, read on the forward strand.
ATGACTTTCACGGTCTGCAGTCAACCGTTCTGAACACTCCGTAAATGTTTCCGAAGCGCGAGACTCGACATGACGCTCACGATCTGCAGTCAAGCGTTCCGAATATTGAGTAAACGTTTCTGAAGCGCGAGACTCAGCATGACGCTCACGGTCTGCAGTCAAGCGTTCCGAATATTGAGTAAACGTTTCTGAAGCGCGAGACTCAGCATGACGTTCACGGTCTGCAGTCAACCGTTCTGAACACTCCGTAAATGTTTCCGAAGCGCGAAACTCAGCATGACGCTCACGGTCTGCTGTCAAGCGGTCTGAATATTGCGTAAACGTTTCTGAAGCGCGACTTTCAGCATGACGTTCACGGTCTGCAGTCAACGTTTCTGAATGCTCCGTAAACGTCTCTAAAGCTCGAGACTCGATATGACGTTCACGGTCTACTTTTAAACGCTGAGAGTAATTTGTTAATGTTTCCGAAGCGCGAGACAACGCGTGACGTTCGCGATCTGTAGCTAAGCGCGTTTCATTATTAAAACTGGACTCTGATGCCCGAGATTCCACAGTTTGTTCTCTATTGTAAGTTAAACGGTGCTCACGGTCCTCATTTGTCTCTTGCGATCGAACTTGTCTCATCCTTTTAGCCCTTCTAGTGTATTGAGAAAGACTACTTTTCTTTTTTTGCGGCATTATTTAAAATTTATTCAACAACCAAAACACAAAATAAAATCCTTATCCGAAAATGTAATCACGTATGTAACAATTTAGTGATCACTTAACCTTAGACTACAATAATAATATTATTTAATTCAATTTAATTTAATTTAAATTTAATATATTATTACAGTCTAAAAAATCCAAACAACTAATTCCGTATCGTAAGACAAAATATCAGAAATCCGTAAATCCGTAATATGATGTCATGAAAGGTAAAAGAATAGAAAACTTAGCACACAGTATTATCACAAATATAACAACTTTTACAAATTATCATATTGAGTAGATATAAAATAATGTGTCATTAAGAAAACTCACGAAAAATCTTACCTACGCGAGGTAGATGTTCAGCAATGGCATCTAACGGAACGTAACGGAAAATAGTGAAATAAAACAATTATCATTGTACCAATATATATTTCATAAAAAAAAAAAAATATTTATATTCCTATTATAGGATAGAAAAGGACCTAACTAAAAATTATAATTGTTTATTATGTATTTATACAAATAATATATACAATTTAAATAGTCGCCGTGAAGTGACGTAGTTAGAGAACCATACTGTTTAATGAGGGCTAATAATTTTCTGCTCACCAGATGTCGCTAGTTGACACTGAGATAAAGTTTTTTGTTACACAATGTCATTTAATGGAGAAGTAAGTTTTTAATAAAAGTTTATCAGTTTCTAGAGTATTATACTAATATTTAAATAGTCGCCGTGAAGTGACGTAGTTAGAGAACCATACTGTTTAATGAGGGCTAATAATTTTCTGCTCACCAGATGTCGCTAGTTGACACTGAGATAAAGTTTTTTGTTACACAATGTCATTTAATGGAGAAGTAAGTTTTTAATAAAAGTTTATCAGTTTCTAGAGTATTATACTAATACACAAAACAATGAGTCAGTGGTTTGCTGTTTAATTTTTTGCACATTTTTAACTTTTTAAAATTTTTCTACTTTCATGAATATTATGTATTTTTAATTTTAAAAATATAAAATATAGCAACAGTACAGAAAGAAACATTAACCTTTACATTTTTCGAACAAATTAACTTCCCCGCCCTGATATCTGTCAAATATTATACCTCACTTCACCTTCACAAGTGGCGCCACACTGGTGGCAGAAAAAGGTGTGGATGCCGTCATTGTAACTTACTTTTTCTTAAATGGCGCTATTATGTATTTAAATTAAACTTGATTTTCATAACGATAGACAAAATTTAAAAGCAATACATACATATAAAAAGCTTCTATAAATGTTTATATTTTTTAATAAAACTTTAATATGTATAATAAATAATTTATTAGTGCCTGAAGGGAAAACGTAACACTTTTTGCATTTTAATAATAGATGGCACTGTCTTATAAACATACAACGTAGTCGGTGAAGTTTTAAACTAAGTTTCAACGGTTAACATAGTATATTAAGCTTCAGTTATAAATATACATTACAAATTAAGAACTTTATGTAATCTACCTTAAGACTAATGACATTTTATGCACTTATTATAAAATTAACTCCAAAGAAAGGTAAAAAAACATAACCTTCTTTTTTGATGCTCCGTAATCGGATAAAAAGTAGCCTATAAGTTGCCCCGGGTTCTTAACTACCCACTTACAAAATTTCATGTAAATCCGTCTTGTAGTTTATGAGTGAATCCTGAATACACAGACAGACAGACAGACAGACAGACAGACAGACAGACAAAAATTCTAAAAACTACTAATTTGGTTTCAGTACCGCTTGTTTAGTCCCCTGGACTTGTTTTTTTCAAAAAATAATAGAATTACAGACACGACTTTTCTACAGATTTATTATATGTATAGATTTGCGTACTAAATTTGTACATAGCAAATTAACCTAGAGATATAATTGTGCAATTTAATCTAACACACCAATGAAATAAAAGGCGGAATTTAGGGGACAAAATTCTGAATTTTTATAACTTTAGCTTTTGTATTGGTGCCAAAACATAGCTTATTTCAGCTAATAAAATGATTTTTTTTAATTTTATAGACTTAATGCTTAACCTTTCAAATCATATTTAGTTTGCATCCAAGCTCACGCTCGTAGTTAACTGTTGAATAAATAACTATCATCCATAAACGTAAAATTAATGATATATTTTACTAACTCCTAATTTCATTCAAAATTATACGCTATCTTCTACTTGCGGGTTTTGTGGCCGATAGTAAAAATCTTAAGCTTCTCATCAATTATATTAATATTTATATAGTTTGTACGTACTTTCGGAAATACAGTAACCGTATTTCCGAAAGTACCTGCAATAGTTTAAGAAAACTTATTATTATATTGTGCAGTTCTTTAACTCTAGGCATATTAGCAAAGACTATGTATGTATATTTTTGTTAATTTTTAAAGGCAATCAAGTACATTTTATAATATGTCAAAAGTCAGGGTTTAGTTTTTAATGCGAAGTTTCTTAATAGAAAATTATTTTATATATTTATCTATATTCTGTGTACAACACTTCCTGTACACAGTTCTTTGGAATTAGAAGTGTACGATAACATTGTGGCCTACTTTTAGCTTTTGTCCCAAATATACGGCAGTTTCTGTAGAATTTTATACGAGCACTTGTTAACGACGTCTAGCGTTAAAGAAAGAGCAACTTGAGAGAGAAATATAAAGCCTTACTTTGTGATGAAATATAACTTGCTGTCAAATAAAATTTTCAGCGCTCTATCAATACAAATAGCTTTCTACTGACTGTGCATGCGTAAAAAAGAGTAGGCATGTAAAAGTTGGTGGATGCCAAGTGCTTTATCTCAGAACCGTGTTTTGCGGCATTCCTTATAGAAACCTATTTGGAGCTGTGGCCTTGTAAATGATTATAATGTTGATGATGATTTATAAAGCTTTATGGGCACATAATACAAGTAAATTCGTGATTTTTAAAATAGGTCACAAAACTTACAAAGCAGTAGGTACTGCTAGTGATTATACCCTTAAAATTAAAAGAGTGTCATAGATTAAATATCTAGTTCACTGGGTCACTAAGATGCTCACAGATGATCTGAACATTACGAAGGATTTCAGGGCTCTGTTTGTTACTGCGAATATACTGGTTCGCAGGTTTGGTCGTCGTGCCACTCAGTTTGAAACGACATTATTTAGTGCATACAGCCAATTTTTTCTACACGTAAAGTCTGTGTCACATTCAATGCAATTATTCTGATCGTCATGATTACAGTCCATCACAATTCTACTATTAAACCTCTCTTAAGAAATGGCACAAAGCACTGTCCTGAGTCACCTGTAGCCATCAAATTCCTGCATCTCTTGCCAGTTGGTCACTCTATCAAATGGGCGGACACTTGAGAACATTTCTTCTCCATCAACAAGCACATTATTTCATCATTTTCAATAATTAATAGTTTTTCTTATGAGTTACTTAATTATATTTTAGGATATTTCATTACATTTTTTATCATTGTTTAATTATATTTTAGGATATTTCATTATATTTATGTTTGTGTTAGTCATATATTTTCTTTTTAAAAAAATTTTAGATCTTTGTTAACTGTAATAAAGAATTTTATTGTTATTATCTATACAATCTATAGAAATAAAATTTCTAGCCGACCAAACTATCAATTTACTTGGCCTTGAAAACGATTTTATGCGAACGAAGTTGCGAGCACAGCTAAAATAGCCTTCACGCTTAAGGTTTATTGGAACTTTTTAATTTGATAATGTTGTCAACTATACAAAAATTTAAAGCAAAATTGGTTCGCTGGACAAAAAACTAGAAAATTGGACAATTAAGTCTACCCTCTGCATATTCTGTGGAGGTAAAGTATGCTATAAAGAATAAATAATAAAAAAAATTACAAAAGGTTCTGTTAATGCAAACATATGCCCAACCCCTATTCTACCAGGGTTAGGAAATTCATCAAATTTTGTGATTTTTAATTATACGCTGGAATTACACATAATAATTATAACTTCACACAGCATATAATTAGCTCCTGTCAGATTCTACTAACGTAGTCATTAGATATTTCATGTTTTAGGGTTCCGTAGTCATCTAGGAACCCTTATAGTTTTGCCATGTCTGTCTGTCCGTCTGTCCGTCCTCACTTAATCTCTGTGACCGTTAGCGCTAGAAAGCTGAAATTTGGTACCAATATGTGTATCAATCACGCCGACAAAGTGGTAAAATAAAAATTGGAAAAAAGTGTTTTATTAGGGTAGCCCCCCTATATGTAAAGTGGGAAGTGATTTTTTTTTTAATTTCAACCCTAACGTGTGATATATTGTTGGAAAGGTATTTAAAAATGAATAGGGGTTTACTAGAATCATTTTTTGATAATGTCAATAATTTCGGAAATAATCGCTCCAAAAGTAAAAAAAACAATGATCCTGGATTAGTGCAATAGGGGGACGGAGCGATGAATTCATTAAATGAGACCTCTCCGACTTAACATTTAGGTTCTGTGTGCCTTTAACCATTTGGTGATCGCTGCCAGTTTTCACCCTCGAGATCAATGAGACATCACTGAACAGTTGGCGTCCGGTCGTTATAATGAAGTTAATCTCATTTTTGTCGAACCATCATGGTTTTTACCAGGTCCACTTCCTATAAGGCCGCTCCTGGAAGAAAGAGTTCATCATAAAGAGTCCCGCTTTCTTCATGAATTCGGTCAGCTGCTGACCTCTTGGGTTCCGTTGCCCTATTCCAAATTTCCCTAACTTCAGCTCACCGCTTTCTCTTGTGCCTAGTTTTGCGTTGAAGTCTCCCATCAACACCATATAATACGTTTTAGAGGAATGCATGACTCTAGAGATATCCTCATATATTTCCTCTACCTCCTCATCGGGATGTGCCGAGGTTGGTGCGTAAACCTGTATAATCTTTAGCGAATACCGTTTGGTGATTCTGAGTGTCAGGTACGCGACTCTTGTCGACACACTCTCAATCTTTACAACTTTGTTGACGCGGGACTTGTGGACGGTATATCCAACACCTCTTTGGGACAGATAGTCGCCCTCCCGGTGATAGAACAAGTTGCCGGATTCCAGGATTACCGTGTCCTCCAACTCTCTTCTGACCTCGGATAATTCTATAATATTCAAGCGCAACTTGTCTACCGCTTCCTCCAGCTCCACTATCTTCTCGTCAGTCTTCAGGGTGCGTGCGTTATATGTTGCCAGGTCGAGTCGTCGTAGGTGGCAACCGAACCACCACCGGAGATTCTTAGCACCCCTTGCCATTACCATGGTCGCCACCGTAGCCAGGAATAGCGGGACCGCCGGGGACTGGGGGCCGTTTGTTTGTGTCACTACTCATGGGTAAATATTTGCCATAGTTGCCACGGTTGCCCAGCGGTTTGGCAACCGCATTTTTTGTATAATTGTTGTTATCAGGAAGATGCTGCTGCCCATCTCCTTCCTGTCTCCCTCTGTCGCCTCTTACGACACCCACGGAAAGATGGGGTAGTGGATATTCTCAACCGCCACTACACGGTCAAATTATATTATTAATGGGCAAAATATAAAATGTAGTAAAATATAAAAAATAATATTTGTGAAATCAACAGCGAAATGATAGCTGAATTATTGAAGTTATATTTAACTTTGCGAGATGTATAAAATTTATTTCTTACACTCGTACGTGACATTTTTGAGTTTCTAAGAATTTAAGAGTTTTACACGTTTTCTCTTCTTAAATATATTTATGTCGTTGTCTAATGTTCTGTAAAAATATTATTAATAAAACTAAAGTTAATGTTGATGCTGTTGATGTGGATACGTTAAATAGTCTTAAAATGGAATAATAGTTTATGTATGTAAACAACCCACCAGTCTCTCATTTACCCTTATAAAGCGGATAAACGATGACTTATCATAAATAATTTTATAAATAAGATTTTTCAATGTAGAGCCGAGGAAAGCGAAAAAAACAACCTAGTTAATAGGTAGTGCTAGCTAATATAAAAAGGCGAAAAAATTATTTGATGTAATTTTTGCATTAATTTATATTAATCAATAATCGTCATCTTAAAATTTTATCGTTAATTTTTTTAATTAGTTTATTAAAACAAAACTATTTTATACAGAGAAAAGAGGTTCGAAATGAAATGTTGGTTGATTTCTTCTTTTCTTAAATAAATAGCTTATTTTTGTTGCATAAATATTGTTGTATGATTGAGGTTACAATAACAATATCTATGATGCCAAAACTTTCCATATCCTCCAAATATTTCCCCACGACAAATATTTATCACCAGTACATCAACTTTCCCAAATTCGCGTCATAATCAATCAATCTTAACGACAAAACTTGGCGGAAACGCGCACAAGCTAGGAACAATTTAGATCGTAATACGGCTCCCACGAAAAAGCAGTTTGACAACTTCCATACATAGAATGAATGATGAATGAATGTTAAAAGTAAAACGTAGTGATTATATACTCTTCAGTTAATGTTACATACTATACTCGTTACATTTGTATAATTTCTTTTATTTATACTTGATAACGTCCGCTTTTAAATTACTATATAGCCAGTTATCCCTTGGATAAAGTATCATATGATTTATCCAAGGTTAGCCAAACATCTCTTGAAATCAACATGAGAAATAGGAATTTAATTTAAGCAACGATAGCTTTGTTGGGATCTGTAAATTAATTTTAATTAAGGGAAAACAAAGTTATCAGTATAAATATTTCATCTTTGCTTATAATATAACAGAATAGAGTGTAAATGTTTTTAAATACCACGGTTCTGTCGAAATTTATTATAATTAAAATATTATACGTAATTTCTTTTCGAATTTAGTTCGATATCGTAAGTTATAAAGTAACGTAAATCATGATCAAAAAATCGAGTGTACTAAAAGCCTTAAGCTTAATAATTCTGCGTCATAGTTATCACACAGTGCTTATTTTTCGCAAAGATTAATAATTGCAATATTATCTGGTTAGTGAAATAGCCATTCGGTCATTCGTTATGGTTTATTACTATTTAAGTAGTCCTTTATTTTCCTACTAAGGATACGGAATCCCACGTATAAAAATTATGTTAAATAAAAGTTAGTTTATCGTTATGTCAACATCTTTCACATCAAAAATATTTACATATATATATATATATATATATATATATATATATATATATATATATATATATATATATATATATATATATATATATTCTCAACCCTCTTCTTATATATATGTCGTTAAATTATAAGAGGCAATGCGTTGAACAATTTCACAAAAGTAACGTATACGCGACTTCGCTCGATGTTTAACTGACTTACTACTTACTCTTAGGAATCTAAATCATGATCAAAAAATCAAGTATACTAAAAGCCTTAAGCTCAATAATTCCGCGTCATAGGTACTTCATCCAAAGTACATCTACAATCACACGCTTCATCCAAAAAGAAAATGAGATAAACATTGCAATCTTACCAAATTACAATAAAGTGTAGGGGACTGTTTTTGTTGAAAGGGGGCCTCCGGTTCCTTTAAGCTCGAATCAAAATCGTCCGCCTCTAAGAAACCGTTGACCGGTAAAAGCAGCGGTGGCTCCAAGAGTGGCGCATCCGCCGCTGGCTCGGCGTCTGCGAAGGTGAAGAAGAGCACCGCCGCGGGTAAGGGTAAAAAGGCAGCATCGGCGGCGACCGCATCACCATCTAAGGCAAAACCATCTGCAGCTACCAAGGACAAGAAGGCGGCCGCCGCAAAAAAGAAGCCAGCAGCCGCAAGGAAATCCGCAGCCAGTGGCCAAAGCCGCGTTTCTAAGGTGAAAGGCGCCGCTTCGAAGGCGAAAAAGAGCGCCAAACAACCGACAAAGAAACCTAAGGCGCCAAAACCGAAGAAGACAGCAACACCCAAATCGAAGCCTAAAAAGTAAGGTCCGCTGTGTGTGTCACCGCCTTCCGTCGCTATAAACGCCGCTGCGTATCTACGTGAAGTGTTTGTTCAGTGAAGTGTTCAACGACGCCGAGGATCCGGCAGGCATGTAGGTAGGCTGGGCTGACAGCAGCAGGACGGGAGAAGGATTCTCCGCGCGGGTGAACGCAAGCGCCTCGTAGCGCCGTGACACCAGAGCCCATTTATATAATTATTCTATATATTTACATTTCTAATCTAAATCTATCTAAACATTTATTCTATATATTTTTATAATTAAAAATATATAGAATAAATGGTGTACGTGTGTCACGTCGCATACAAATATGCGCGAGCGACCGCAATGCCAAAAAGCCCTTTTCAGGGCTAACAAAAAATTCCTATAAGTTTCTTATACACGTCACGTCAATCATAATGATTGCCTACTTATTACACCTACAACTAAATACTTATACATCATATTATATACTAAATATCGTATAATCGTACCCTGTCCGAAAAGAATAAACAACGAGTATAAGACCACCTTTTTTTGCAAGTACCAATCTCACATCACATGAGCCGTGGTATTTCAGATGGTTAACGCTCGCTGTAAATATAACAGAACGCGAGTAACCCGGGTTCAGTCCCCGTCGGCACAAACGAAATTGTTAATTGCAATTTAAAGTGCTGATTTACCACGTGGTCGGCGGTGAAGGAAAATATCGTGAGGAAACCTGCATGTCTGAGGAATAAGGAAAAAAGATATTTCGAAGACATGTGAAGTTCGCCAATACGCATTGGGGCAGCGCGGCGGACACTTCCTTGCCCTAAAAACTCTCTCTGAAATGAGGGAAGGCCTGTGCCCAGCAGAGGGATACGTACATAGGCTGTAACTTTACTTTACTTACCAATATCTCGTGCACAGGTGACCGACTCAAAATGCATATAATGCACTGGCGCCATAGATGATTTGTCCCTGTGGACGGACACGTGCTCCAGCATCAGGCAGGCTAAATATATATATATATATATATATATATATATATATATATATATATATATATATGTATAATTCGGTAGAAAAAGAAACTTTTTATTCATTCTAGATTGTAAATAATACTTACTGAAAGTCACTCTTTTAATTTAACACTCAAATCTTTATGATGAAACCATCTGACGTAAATTACCCATACTGGAGACGAGGAGCATTATCAAAGTTGCAAGACATCTCTATTGACGATCGTCAAAAATAATGGCAAATCCTTCCTACAACAGGAAAGCCTCATGACTAGCAGTAAGCTTTTACGGGCTGTTGATAACATTTTTTTATAGCACAAGGTGACAAACGAGCACACAGTCTACCTGATGGTAAACGGATGCTGAGTTCCATAGACCTTCATCTACGTCTACCTTCAATAAGTAATAAAGTAGAGATGCGTTGTCATCCCTGATGACTAAGATGGAATGCCTCGTTTCCGGAAAAAATTATTTCCGGTTCTCTACACTTACCATACGAGACATAGCATTAAGCTGCTACTTTACGATGGTATTCTGAGAGAGCGTGGTGCTCATAGAATACTATAATACATACGCAATATGGCATTCTGTGGTGGTACTTCTCTGGTCGAGCCAACCACTTCGGGCTGCAACAACAACATACCTGCAGCGTTGCTCTACCACATGTAAAATTACTAATAATTACGTACTTAAATATAATAATAATATTTACAATTAAATGCTGCCAAATATTTTGCTTTAAAATTTATTTCAACTTTTAAAGAATTATACTACAAATCACTTTCTTACAAACAATTTAATTGCTTATAACTTCAGTTCAGATAAGAATATTTACACTTTGTTACCCTAATTATGATATAATAAACTTGTCAGCCAGTCCGGTCTATGTTGCTGTGATTTATACTCCGGTGGACTCAACGCCAACGGTGATGCGGCATCAGCGAGCGCCACTGAAGACGAAGTTTCTGTAACAGCTATACTAGGCTTTCCTCTCAAAACCGTTCTTAGTTCTTCATTTTCTGCTGCTCTGGTTCTTTGTAAGTTTTCCCTGGTCTCTTTCATTTTTGAGAGTTGCTCTCGTAAACACCTATACTCTTCGAGAAATTTCTCTAATTGAGAAGCTCGAAAATCAAAATCCTCCAACCGCTGACCAACGTGAGAATAATCTCTTAATCCCGAAAGGTCTAATAATGGGGTGGCGGACGGAAGGGCGGATTGCTCTCTCGATGGAGATGCCGGAAGGCTAGGATTACGGCGTATCCGATTGCCGCCGGTCGTCAGATCTAAAAAACTACTCGACCGACGTCCAGCTACTCTTTGTCGGGATTTGTCATAATGCTTATCGTTAAAATTTATAGAATCTCCACCAGAACTATTTCTTCGACTATTTAACAGTGGACTTCGACTATCTCCATCTTTCCTACGCGGAATTGTGTAAAAATAGTAGGGATCGTGTTTAATTTCATTTCGTAAGTAACTCGAAGTGCCAAGAGCGCTCATTTCTATAAGATCCGGATAATTTTTTTCACTATCACTTCCAGAAAGATCATTATCTAAACGTTCACGAGGTCTTGCGTACACACAAGTCCGTGAGTTGTTGTTAAAACGATTGTTTTCCGCAATTATCTCTACGTGACCACTTAAGATTCCTGTCGAGGTAGAACTCGGCATAGATTCAGTACCATCATTTCTGAAACACATGAAAAATATATTTTTAGTTAACACACACACACATATACAGGCACACACAATCACACACACATAAGCACACACACAAGCACACACACACAGCCTATATTCAGCAGTGGACTTTCACACAGTCTTTGAAAATCGACTACTGAATATAGGCCTCCTAATAGATTGTCTCATAAGGGGGATTTTGTGCCATAGATGCCACGCTTGGCAGGCGGGTTGGTAATCGCTGTTTTCTTTAAACTTGTTTACAGGAATATGCTGATGCCCATCACCTGTTTCAGTTTCGGTCTTTCGCCTTACGACAACAACGTGTTGATATGGGGTAGTGGATATTCTAACACCGCCATTATACTGTCTAAGTGTAATCAACAATTCGTGTTTTTTTGGAACACATTACCTCCACATTAGGATTTTCTACTGTAGCTTGGGAGCAGTTTACATGTATAAATTTCAAAGGAACAAATATCCAGATCCGGAACGATTATTATTTGTAGGCCATACAAATACTTGTTCCATGCGGGATACGAACCCGCGGCCCTTAGCGTCAACGTGTGTATTCTTTAATATTGTTTGTTTTTGTCTCTCAAAAATCAATCTTTGCACGTAGCTACTACTAGCTGTAGAATAGATTCGATAGCTATGACTGACATCAAAAGAAGAAGACCACAGATGGAATACCTCACAAACTTTAATGAACACACATATTAGCATATATTTTCTCTGTATATATTTTATCAATAACTATTATAAATAATAGTCATTGATCAAATATATATTAAAAAATTACCTTATGTTATAATTGCTCAATCGGGGTATATGCAAATCCTGTTCGGTGTTTCCATTACTTCTTATTGTATCAATTTTAGGTCTGCGCCATTTCTTCTCTAAAGTTGGAGTGAGGGAAGAGTCTCGGTCTTCACGCATTCCATGCTCATATCCTTCAAATTCGTCTTCTGGATCGTGTGAAGGAACATTTCGGTAGTCTCCTCTTTTACGACTACTGTTTTCAGAAGATACAACTCTAGGTAATTCAGCAACGCTTTTAAGACTAGACTCAATTTTTTCGTAATTGTTATCATTATGATTTGTAGACACAACTTGTTCATTCCACCTATCCAGTTGTCTTTTTTTACGAGTTTCGTAGGCGCATAATCCTATTAAGCAAGAACTTAATACTATAACTGCTGACACAGCCATTCCCGCCATAAGAGCGCGACCTCCGAACCCTTTTGCTTGGGATTTTTTCTCTATTGTTAAATTTAAAATCACTTCTGCTTTTCCAGCTCGATTTTCGGCACTACATATATAAAAGCCTGCATCTTGCATATCTGCTGACTTTATAGTTAAATTACTGGTCTGACCTTCACTCCGTAATACAAAAGCTCTTCCAGAATTGACATTTGTTGTAGTACTATTGGCAAGTAAACGACCGGCTCGAAACCAACGAATTCTTGGTGCTGGTACTCCTGTAACTCGACAAATCATAGTCACTTCCTCACTTTCTATTCCTTTATAATTGGTAGAAGTTCCGCTAACTTCAGGTACACATGCAAAATCTTCTATATCAAGCCGATCCCATGATTGCGATATTAAACGGGTTGGTAAAGCGCATTCGGGTACCACAGTTGATGGTACATTCCTTCTTATCATCCAATCACGCATCGGCCTTATAGCGCAAGTACACTCCCATGGATTGCCGGCAAGTTCTAGTCCTTTTAGTGATCTCAACGGAGCCAAGACAGCTGCATGAAGAACTTGAAGTTTATTTCTACTCAGGTCAAGGTACTCCAAGGATGCCTCTAATCCAATGAAACCACGTGGTTCTATTTCTGATATTTTACACGCACTAAGTGTTAATCTTACAAGATGTGGAATAGCAATAAAAGCGTCGTCCTTAATTTTTGTAATAGGATTTCCAGTCAGTCTTAGCTCCCGAAGTTCTGGTATGGAACTAAATGTGTGTGATGGCAATGTATCTAGACGGTTACGTGAAAGATCAAGTTCAACTAAGTTCACAAGAGCCCTGAAAGCAAACTGGCGTATTGTTCGTACATTACAGGCAGGTAAATATAGACGTTGTAGATTTAATAGGCCAGCTGCCGCGAAAGCATCATCACGAAGTATTATTAGGCGATTTTCAGATAGGTCGAGCAGCTGCGTCGTAGGGTCAAGACGTGGAGGCACAGCAGTGAGTCCAGCGCGGGCACAGAGCGCTGATTCTTTTCCACTACGCCATTTGCACTCACAATGACGTGGACATTCAGCGCTGATGGCTGCCGCCAACACAAGTATCAGCAACACCAACATACCACGCACCAAATCCTTACGTCTTGGATGCTGGGCGTCATTCCCCAAGTTGAAATGGTCCTGTTAAAAAAATATATACGATATACTGTTTAGTTTATTATAACTTCTTTAATTTTGTTCAATGATATTTATTTTTATACGTAGTACAGCGATTGCTGCAACAGTTTTATGACTATAGTATGAATAGGTCAGTTTAACTGGGAAAAGGACGGTTACCGTTACAGCTCATCTAAAGATCTTTGCTGGACTTTGGATTCCCCACAGATTACCTCAAAGGCAGGATATTCAGCATAGTTGCAACACTTGGCAGATGTGTTGGTAACCGCAGTTTTCTTTAAGTTGTTATTAAGAAAGCGCTTTTGATCCATCTCAGGGTTTTCCACTCGGTTACCTCTTATGGCACCCGCAAGACGATATGGGGTAAAGGATTTTCTCACACCGCCATTACACGGTTCACAGCCAACGCCAACAGCCAACGCCCGCGCAGAATACAAGCATAAAAAGTAGCACAATGCTGCTGTATTTCGTATGGTATTAAGTGATGAGAACTAGAAACGTTTTTAAACATCTTCAAAAAAGAAGAGGTTCTCAATTCAAGTGTATGTTTTTTTTCTGTATGTATGTTACGCGATATCATCGCAGTTTGTAAACCTATTTTTACATTCCGGTTTTTACTTTTTGTTAAATTTCATAATTATTACCGGTAACGAGTCATTCCCTTTTAGAATTCAAGGCTTACTACGTCTGCATTTTGATATTTTATTGAAAATGAACAGATTATTTATGGGGCTTTACCATATACTTACCAACAAATGGTCTATGTTTTTCTTTATATAATAATGTTAACAAATGGTCTACTTGATGGTAAATTAATACTGTGGGTCCGCAAACACCTACATTAGTCTTCGATCAAAAATCAAAATGCAGGTGCATAGTTACCTCTAAGGACTAATATAGAATACCCCGTTACCAGTGAAAGTGTCTTCGCGTATTGACACTCACGATACAAAACAAAGCAGCATTAAGCAGCTATATTACTGGTATTCTGTCAGAGCGTTGTCTTCCCTCGGTCAAGCTGACTCATTCATATTGCAACCATAATATTGCTGCAACGTGGCACTAACCCTTTATTTATATTAAAACCTTTATTTATATTAAAAATAGCGCTCCTAATAAGAATCAGCTAGATGATCATAATGAGGTTTTTCCGATCAAATACTGTTTGTTAGGTTATCACCGAAAAGAATTTGTTGTTCCGTCAAAAACTTTCTCGAGTAGAGATGCCTACTTTCGGTATTAAACACTTAAGATCCCCTCAGAATATCATAAAATGAGAATGAAGAAACAGATAATGCACCAGTGTTCGTGTATACACTTGGGCACTATAATCTTGTCCTGCGAAGAGACATTATCAAACCGGCAAACTAGTAATCGTCATCAGCTTATAATAGTTCACTTCAAAACAGATACCTCCCAAACCGGTTTAATGAACGGGTTTTACATACAATAATACTCCAATATTTAGGTCACATGTACATTTCAGAAGTTTTCAACGCCATAACAACACATAATTGTTTGTTATTCTAGTGAATTCATATGAATAATGGCACGACACGAATTATTTACACATTCTATATTTGCAAATTTCGTCACGAAACGTTAAGTCTCACACGGAATTCATTTAAGTCTATGTTAGGCTTCACGAACACGCTAATAACGCCAGAATTTTACAGAGCCGTGTTCAGAAGCTATAAAAATTCGTGTCACTTGCCTCAAACAAATATTTTTACAGTGGTGGCCAACTTAAGACTTGCAAAATTATTTTTATATTAAAATATTACAACCTGTCTAGCTTTTTTCTTTTTAAGTTATTACCTTAATTAAAAGAGTAAGGGTAAGCTTGACACGTTAAAAGACTTCGTTTAGTTATTGATGTTAATTTCAAAACGATAACTTTATACAGTTAGTACACTACAATTATGTGTTAATATATTAACAAAATTGTATTGTATCACGGACATAAATAAATAACACTAACAAAACACACGAATAAAACAAAGTTTTTCCTTATATATAGCACAAAAACAACAAGTATGAAAGAAGATATAAACCAGTAACATAACAATGTGTTAAAAGCCTATTTCAGTTTAATTTAAAAAAATATTTCGAACAGGTGTATAGTTTAACAATCAACCTTGACATTCGACATTAATTACTTAAAGACAATTTACGAAAAGGAAGTCTCGACAGATCAAAAGATGATATTTAAAGATTTTTCGAATACTAGTAGGACTCCTTTTCTGCTTAGGAGTCCGTTTTGATACTTCTCTGTAGGCTCAGAAGGGCTAGAATCCAGAGCCGTAAAGCCAGTTAATAAAAAAGGTACTTCTCTCTTAATTATTTCGGAAGGGTATAGAGAGCCAATATAATTACAACCCGCGAGGTATTTCATCTTAGTCCACAGAGATGACAACACGTCGGCCTTCTTTATTTGAATTTGGTGTTCACGGATTGCAGTAGTCATTTAACAACAAGTGAACTGTAAATTACCCTTCAGACCGTAACACAGCAGTGCAAGCATAGCTGGGTGCGGAGAAATAAGTAAAATGGTTACCACCTAATTAAAATTATTAAGTTATATTCTCGTAACATTATAACCAGATGTCGACCATTTAAAATAAATTGAAAACATAAACTCACCTCAATTTTTAACTTTAGCTGATAAAGGGCATCGTGTAAGCTGTAACAAAAAAACGAATTATTAGAAGAATAAAAAAAGAACAATTTGCTCGAAAATACAGTAAGTAGTAAGAGTAGTAAGAGGCTCCATCTCTACATATCATCATATAAGTGTTGTGAATCGAGACTATGGGAAATGCCAGACATTTCTTATGGCTTCGTTTACGCTAGATGTGAAATATTCAGATCGGCAACGAGCAGCTTCATCAGAGGTGAATTCTGGTACTGCGATCGTCAATCTTACCAAGTATGACAATTAAGCAAATCCTCAAAACAATGGCGTGGAAATTAAAGAAACAACTGGACTGATAAAGAACAAAAAGTACCCAGAAAATGACGTGCGTGGGTCGCGTGACTGAATGTTGGTAGAAAATCCTCTCCAAAATACTTATCCCTAATTTCACAGCTGGTGAAAATAAATATCTTTACTAGTGAAATTATTAGCTCTACCTACAGCAAAATCGTAATGTATGACATTTATTACAAATACTATGTTTAGCAGTGAAGTTTAAAAAGCTGTTGATGTAATAATTTACCGTTTAGTAAGTGGTGTAAGAATATCCACTATTCCATATCATCTCGTAACAGAAATATAAACAGAATTTTTTTAATTCAGAAAGTCACTTTTTTCATTTATCACTGGTTTGGAAAAAAATTCTGCCCTAGGAAGAACCAGCATGAAACCCAGCGGCATTTTGAAAAAAATAACGGCTTTCAATCATCTTTGTTACAACAATTAAATAAATAAAAAAATCAATTTATTTCAATCAGAGTCCATATGTATAAGTGACATACGTTATAATAAATTCAATCTCGTTAAATTTAGTTTAATTCAATTAAATCTAATACACCTATCTAATTTAAACAAATTTAATTTAATCTTATTTAATTCAATTTAATTTAATATAAAAAACTACTCAATATTATTTACGATAATAATATTAATTTAAAATTTAATTCAGGTATTTAATTCAAGTATCTGCCACCCTCTGGGGCACATAACAAATTAGAAACAGCTTGGTAGCCATCTCCTTTCCCAAGAATCAAGAATCAAGAATCAAGAATCAAGAATCATTTATTTGCATAAAACACGGTAAATAAGTTGTTACATCAAATAAAAGATCAACATGTTTTGTCCTGTTAGGACGTGCAAATATTTAAGTATATGGTCAATTGAATTTAAATTAGTTATTATTTAAACAGTACAATTATTATTATTATTATAGTATTCATATTTAAAATCATAATTCATTACAAACAGATTGAATTGAATTAAATTGAATTAAAATTAGTTATTATTTAAACAGTACAATTATTTTTATTATTATAGTAGTCATATTTAAAATCAAAATACATTACAAACATTATATTCATGGTCAAGTGAATTTATTTGTAATTAAAAAACTCCTTAATATTATAGAAAGCCCTGTCCACCAACCACATAAAAAGTTTGCCTTTAAATTTACTAAGAGGCAATGACTTTATGTCGCTGGGCAGTTTGTTAAACACCTTTATTGCCATCGAGTAACAGCTCTTATGAGAGGTTGCCTTCTTTCTAAATGGAAGAACTAGTTTATCCTTATACCTTGTATTAAAACTAACAACATCACTATTTTTTGTAAAAAACTGTTTATGTTTTTTGACCAAGACACCCAACTCGAAAATATAAATGCTAGGAAGTGTTAGAATTTTTAGGGTTGGAAAAAGTTCTCTACAAGAATATAATGGACCAACCTTGCAGATTGCCCTTACACACTTTTTTTGAGCAATAAAAGCTTTGTTCACTGTAGATCCATTTCCCCAGAGTATTACGCCATATCTCAAAATGGAATCTATATAGCCATGATAGGCGAGTAAAGCAATTTTTTGAGATGAGGTCCTTGACAATCTTCGTAATGGGTAAATGAACTTATTGATTTTTGTACATACTTCTATAATATGTCTTTGCCAAGTACAACCATCATCAATATGTATCCCCAAGAATTTTGTATTTTGAACCTCCTCTAGTTTTTGTCCATTTATATTAATGTCAATAGTTTCTTTATATTTCCTTAGGTTAAATTGTATTATTTTTGTTTTGCTTAAATTTACTTTGAGTCTATTCTTGTATAGCCAATCTGTGACACTTATAACAGCTGTCATTATTTTATCATTGTAATTGGATTTAGTGTCAGTACTTATTATGATTGAAATGTCGTCAGCAAAAAGTACAGACTTGCAATTGTTAAAGTCAGGTAGGTCATTAACGTAAAGCAAAAAGAGAAGAGGCCCCAGGACACTCCCTTGTGGGACTCCACTACGGTTGTGTTTATATTTGGATCTGTACGGTATCATTACATTATTAACGTCTATATCATTTATTTCAACACACTGTTCTCTACCGCTTAGATAAGATTTTATCCACTGTAATGCTGGGCCCCGAATGCCATAGCAGTACAGCTTATCAATTAAGATATCATGACACACTACATCGAAAGCTTTACTCATATCAAAAAATACTGCAGATACTAGGTGGTCTTTGTCTACACAATTAATTATTTCGGTAACCAATGAATAGGCTGCTAATGTGGTCGATTTATTTCTTTGAAATCCATTTTGCTCTACTTTTAGAATGCCAAATTTTGTTAGATAATCGTATATTCTAGAATACATAGTTTTTTCAAAGACTTTAGACAGTATAGGTACTAAAGTAATTGGTCGATAATTATTTATGTCGCATTTATCATCCTTTTTATGTAGCGGTTTTACTATTAAAAACTTGAGAGCTGTTGGAAAGGATCCTTCTATAAACGATATGTTAACCAAATGTGACAGAATTGGCGATAGTTCTTCAGCACACATCTTAAGGATTCCAGTTGCTATGTTGTCATAACCAACTGATTGTGTGTTTTTCAACGAAAGTATTACTTTTTTTATCTCATATTTATTTGAAGGACGCAAAAAAATACTTTTCATATTATGTTTGGTTAATGTTTTATCAATTTGCTTCATTTTATTCGGCGAATGAATAAAATGTTTGTTAAAATTCTCGGCCATTAGTATTTTGTCACTAATAACTTTATTATTTATTTTTAATTCTTTAATACTTTTTGGGATATTATTAGCTACAGTTTTGTTTTGGATAATGTTCCATGCTGCCTTGCATTTGTTTTTACTATTTGAGATATACTTGTAATTGATAATTTTTTGGGATTTACTTATAACTTTTTTCAGAATTTTAGTATAAAGGTAATATTTTGACTTGTTTGATATTTTTTCATTTGGTCTTGATGTATAGTAAATGTACCTCAATTTCCTTTTTGTTTTACAAGACTTTCTAAGTCCTGCTGTTATCCATATAGGGCCACAAGCTTTTATCTGACGTTTAATTTTAATCACGGGAAAGCATAAGTCATAGAATAATCTAATTATGTCATGAAAATTACTAAAAGCTAGGTCAAAGTTTGATTCGTCATATATGTCATTAAATGTCAGTTGCTTCATTATTTCTTTAAATTTTCTCCTATTGTCAGTGCTATAGTTTCTTCTAAGTATCCAATATGTATTTATGTAATTTTTATATTTATAAGGAAGTTTTATACTAAGCGTTTGACCCGTGTTATGGTCAGATAACCCCAATTCATATATTTTACCTTCGGCTTCTCGGTCATTGCTTATAATATGATCTATACAAGTTTTCTGTCTGGTAGGCTTTTGTATGTGATGAGTGAGGTTATTGTTTAGTAAAATGTCTTTGTAGAATTCAGAAGCTTGTGTGCACTTAAGTGTGTCTATATTAAAATCTCCGGCTATAATTATTTTAAAGTCATTATATCTGTCACAAATATTATAAAGCATGTCTTGAAATTTATTTAAAAAGTCTGTTACATTGGACTTAGGTATTCTATAGATGCAGATAACACAACAGCGATGGTCTGGCAAAATAATACCGCATACCTCAAAAGTGTTTTCTGCTTGATATTTATTAATTATTGTAAGATCTACAAAGTTAAAATTATTTTTACAAAGTATGCATACACCACCTCGTTTTACGTCAAGCCTTGAATAACTATTTGCAATAGTGTAGCCATTCAAATGCACACACACTTCTTCACCTGCTTTCAGAAATGTTTCACTAAGGCATATAACATCTAATTCACATCCTATTTCACGTGGAAAATCAGTTATGTATATCTGCAACAAATCAGTTTTATTAAGAAGTCCAGCTATGTTTTGGTGAAAAATTGTAAGGATTTGGTTTTTACAGACGAAAAAAATTGTCACGTTTTGACCCTTCAGCTGTTACTTCGATATTAGCATTTACATTTTCGTTCCCGTGCCTTGCATAATTGTTTACATAGCAAAAATAATCTAAGATAGTTTTCTGTGTGATTTTTCTACTTTTCTGTTTATTGACATTTTTATGGGGGAAACGGATTAAATCATGACGTTTGTTAAAGCTAAGGAATTTTTCGTTGTAGTCGAGGCTATCTATTAAAAAATTTAATTTAGTACAAATGTCAAAGCGTTTTGTTTTATCGTCAATGTGAATGAAATGACAATTATTGAAATTGTTACATAGAAGGCGAATGTTCATATTCAACAGGTTTTCATTCAAAAAAACATTTTTTAGTACGCTTATTACAATAATAGTTAAGTTCTGGTTTTTTTTTCAAAAATGCAGATAGTTCTAATAATACTTTAGTGGGGTTACAGTCATTTTCACCAACATTAATTACTATTTTATCTTTATTATTAAAAACAACATTTTCGCATCCGTTAAGAATTTCTTCTGTAGGCGCTTGCGGTTTTGTATCTGCTGTGATACAATATTTTTCATATTTGCTGTTGAGTCTTGATCGAATCAGTGAAGAAGCTAATCCTACACATTGTTGCCCTCCAAATATGTGTATCTTATTTAAAGTTTCTTTAGCCGTAGTAGCAGTTTTAGGCGACGTGATATCTTCTAGTGACGTATCCTTATTGTTTGTATTGAGGAATCGTCAAGGGATTTGTTTTGTCGCATAAATGTTGAGTCTCCTTTTATTTTTGACTTGCGCTTTCTGACACTCCGTGAACATATGGCAGTTAAGTGCTGAATTCGATTTTTTTGCTCATGGACTTCTTTTTGTAATACATTCTTTTCCATGTGCAAGTTTTCTATTTCTGTATGTGCACTGGCAAGTTTACTATTCAATTCCTCAATTTTTTGCTTTAATTGAATATATTCATCGTCATAGTCACGAGTAGAAAGATCAGGAAGGCTTCTTCTGGGAGATAACGAAATATCCTCCAAAGAATTATTATTTTCTTCTAGTAATGAGTGACCTTTTACGTCATTAATTATAGGTTCGTATTCATTTTCCCTAGTAAAATGCTTTCTAAGAGTTATGTTGTCTGTCATAATATTAGAATTTTCTTGTGTTGTACTCGTATATGCTTGTGATGTGTTTGCTATAGGAGTACTTATAAAAATGGGATTAATTTTACATGATTTTGTAGGTAATGTATGTTTATTTAAGCATTTGTTGCATTGCCATTGATTCTTGCAGTCAGATGTCATCAAATTAAATTTCCTTATCGTCATATTTACACATGAAATATCATAATTATTTTTACATATAGAACACTTGACACCTTCCTTTGTGATATTTTTCTTACATTTAAAACATTTTTTGGTTTTGGAAGCGGGTTTTTTATTTATTGGCGTCATTTCAGCAAAAAGAAAAGAAAAATTAAAATAATAAAAAAAAAATAAAATAAAAAAGTAACAGAGTTTGTCACCAAGGTTTGAACCACCACTTTCCGGCCGTTAAAAAAGTCTCGGTTCAACACTGTGACCGTTGAGCTACGGTAACGACATGCATTTATGACGAAAAGTCTGTACAGGTTGCTCCATCAAATTGCGGTTGAGTCATTTTATGACCTTATATGGTAATAGTTGCTTTCGAACGCGATCACCCGATGAGTCACACACGTCACATAACACTTTTAGAATGATACAACCAAACACGTTTGAGCCGTTATTTATACACTAATATCACTTTTGTTAAATGTTAAATCTACACAGTCTTCGCAGTTATTTAAGAGGAATCGATTGGTATATTTTTTGTAAGAATAATCCACTTTTAACCCTTAAAAATAATAAAATACACGGAGACAAACTAAGTAGGTACGTGCGCTCCAATGAAACCTTAGTCACTTACTTGGGTACTATAGTATTATGGAAACGGTAACAAGGGTTATTACCGTTTCCATAATACTATAATAACCCTTTTTATACAAATTTAACATAAAATTAACATTAGTATTAAAATATTAGCGAGTTGAGGGGCAATTGTATATATTATAGACACAATAACTTTAACGAAAATCTAATCTAATAATAGTTTCAAAGTATTTTACAATGTCTTTTGATGATACTTTATGAAATGTAAAGTTCTTTGTACACGCGTTTACATTTTGTTTAAGTAATGGAGGCAGGAGAAGAATTCAGTGACTTAGTGATATATCGGTATATCAGTAAAATATTTCTCAAAAACCGATGCAACGTCCTGATCTAATTTATTTAATTTGTTGTTAAAACTTAACTGATAGCATAAATTGCAAGAGCTGACCTTACCAGTTTCACTATTAATTATACTCCATGTCATTTTAATTTTATTAGGAGCCGTCTTTATTTTATTGCTCAAATACAAAGACTTGGCTACGGAGCACGCTCTTTTAAATATTTTTGAATATTTTTTACATATTACCTAAATTCAACGCTAGTATTATATGACATTTCATTGTAACGTTCATATAACCTTTACTCTTACGCTCCTACTGTAGTCCATTCATCGAATGCCTTGTAGACTCTCACAACAATGAGGTGCTCGAACTCAACACATGCCATCTCAACGGAGAAGCTCACAATATCTTTACATTCTTTACATGATAATAATTTACTAGCTAAAATTAAGGAGCCACCTCTTAAAACCGTTTCTCTATTGAAAAAACTGACAACCTGGTGATTACTGAGGTTAAATATTAAGTTATAAGCTTTCCAATGTTCAGTAATACATAAAATATGAATATTTTTGCTATTTAAGAACTATATAATTTTTAGCTTTATGCCCATCATGGCTTGTAGAATTATACAATTGTAATTATTAGGAATTTGTAAGCTACATTCTAAATTACTTAAATTATTATAACTGCCAGGGATTACCTCTATTGTCTCATTTTCTAATTTAAATTCTTGGAAATTATTCCAAATTGCACATTAAATTATTATGCTGCTCAATTGGAGTAGATTTTTGGGTAGACAAGTGCTTGCTGAGTTAATATATAAATAATAAGATAGCACATTTGCTATCTGTCTTAAATTATACCCGTAGTCAAAAATTTCTTAATTAAATTATTAATGTCTCTTAAATTAATTCTTTTATAATTGCTACAATTAAATGTCAAATTTCAATTATTCTTAAATGACAAATGATTCATTAATAAATTTAAGTCGTATATTATTTTATTTTCCTGTGGTCAACCTTGTATGTAAGGCAATGTAAACAAGATCATTTTATGTAAATTCAAAGTATTTAGGTAGTCAATATATTCTAATAATTGATTTTTGTTTACATTGCCTCTTCTCTCAACAAGAATGATTGATGTGCCATTAGGACAAAACTTACTAGCTAAAACTTTATTCATTATATGACTAAAGGATGCTCCATCATCATCATCATTACAGCCTTTCACAAGTCCACTGCTGAACATAGGCCTCCCCCAAGTAATGCCACAAAGCACGGTCCTGAGCCACCTGCATCCATCGACTTCCTGCATGTCTTACCAGGTCGTCACTCCATCTAGTGGGGGGTCGCCCTACACTACGCCTACCGGTACGAGGCTGCCACTCGAGAACCTTTCTTCCCCATCGGTTATCGGTTCTTCGAGCTATATGGCCGGCCCATTGCCACTTCAGCTTACTAATCCGTTGGGCTATGTCGGTCACTCTGGTTTTACTGCGGATATCCTCATTTCTGAGTCTATCACGCAGAGAAACTCCGAGCATAGCCCTCTCCATAGCTCGCTGAGCGACCTTAAGCGTCCTCATACGGCCAGCAGTGAAGGACCACGTCTCAGATCCATAAGTCATCACTGGCAACACGCACTGGTTGTACAATCTAGTTTTTAGAGATTGAGGTATACCTGACGAAAAGATATGTCGTAATTTCCCGAACGCTGCCCAGCCGAGTTGAATCCGTCGATTGACCTCTCGGTCGAAGTTGGACTTACCTAGTCGGACTATTTGTCCCAGGTAAACGTACTCGTCAACAACTTCGAGCATAGTGCTCCCAACAACTACCGGCATAGGTGTGACATGGACATTGAACATGATCTTTGTTTTGTCCATGTTCATCTTAAGACCTATCCGTTGGGAGGCACTATTGAGGTCATTGAGCATAGTGCTTAAGTCCTCCAGCGATTCTGCCATAAGGACTATATCGTCGGCAAATCGAAGGTGAGTGATGTACTCGCCATTGATGTCAATACCGTATCCTTTCCAGTCCAGTAGCTTGAAAACGTCTTCCAATGCAGCGGTGAAGAGTTTCGGGGATATAACGTCACCCTGTCTTACACCTCTCTGCAGTTGGATAGGTTTCGAGCTCTGGTTCTGTACTCGGATAGCCATCGTAGCCCTACTGTACAAACACTTCAGCACTTCGATATACCGACAGTCAACTTGGCACCGCTGAAGGGACTGTAGCACCGCCCAAATTTCGACGGAATCAAAGGCTTTCTCATAGTCCACATACGCCAGGCAAAGTGGCAGATTGTACTCTTCAGTCTTCTGTACAATCTGCCGCAGGGTATGTATGTGGTCTATGGTACTGAAGCCTTTTCGGAAAGGATGCTCCAGGCATATAATAATTACTAATTAGCAGTTCTTTTAAATGGTTATTTAACATCATGCCTAAATTTTTGCCTATTTCTTCACAATACATAATCACTATTTTTTTTATATTTAAATTACTTTTAAGTTTAAATTCTTTGTCATGTATTATCATTACCATTACTATTTACATTAATATTTACACATTGTCCCCGATGAACATAGTATGGAGCGCTGATACTCACTATGATGTTTTATTAAGAAGTCAAAGCGCTCCTTATTATATTTACATGACTTTACCTGATCATTCATGACCGATATGTATTATTTTATCTCATCCTGAGCCGATGCATATTTATTTCATATAATTTTTAGGGAGTTCTTAAGTGCTAAAGTGTCTGAATCTAGACTTTCTATTTCAGTCTCATAACAGTTTATTACATTTTGCACCTCAATTGAATATAATTTAAGCTTATTAATTAATTCTTGCTTTTCTTTACATACATTTATGTTTTTTTTATTATTATAATTTTAGTTTTATTTAACTCTTGCACTTTCCTAACATATTTATTATTTTTATGTGTTTCTTTAATTTTCTTCTGCTGTAAATAATCCTTCCTGCTGTTCTTGATGTGACATAATCATCACCTGTCAAATCGATTATTGTGAAGGGTTGCAATGTTTTAGAAGACTTACATTCTATAAGCTCATTGAATACCCACCCAGACCTTGAGTTGGGGACGCTTTCAAGTCATGTTTGTATTATTTTAACTGCACAATCTGCTCATTAGCCTCACTAGGCTGTAACTGCAATGCAACAATTAATCTGAGGGATTCCTCATATACCGTCGAACTTATGCAGCAAGCTTTGGTCAAACTCATCGACCGTTAGTTGAGGCTGATCTCTTTCTTTAGTCTGTATGCAACATAACCATATCACTTTTAGTAATATTTTTGACAATTATATTCATTGTTTTCTGTTGATTGTCATTCCTTTATTTAAACAACTACTCACAGCTGTGGGTGCCGTAAGAGGCAACGGAGGTAAAAAATCAAGAGTTGGACAGTGTCGTCTTTAAGAAGCCTATGTTCAGCAGTGGACTTTTGATGTGATGTAATGGTAATGGTAATATAAAGTTAAATCCTACATACGTCCCATCAGCATCTTCTTAATAACGACTTTAAAAACAGCGGTTGCCAACTGGCTATCCAAGCGTGGCAACTGTGACAAATATCTCCTATGAAGCAGTTCAAGGAGGAAGCTTATGTTCAGCAGTGGATTTTAGTACGGTGTAATGATCACGGTAACGGTAGGAATTAATTATAACGTTTAAATTTTATAAATATGTAATGGTCGGTGACCGGGTAAGACGAAAATCAATTATTTCTATTTCTTGTTCAAACCACTAACTACCCGCCGCTCCGCCCATTTGAAATAGAAAACCTCTCGTGTTCAATCCCACAGCATAAATGTTGTGGCATTTGGCATTTGGTGTAGACTGGCAGTGTCAAATTTCGACTAATCCATTTAGCCGTTTTTGCATAATTAAATAACTAATATCCAATTAAATTAAGAAATTCAATAAGTTTAAGAATAGATACAACCTTTGCAGTGAGAATAATGAATTATTTCAATCTATTTTTAAATATAATCGTACAATTGTGTTACGATTTTGTTAACGCCAAGTTTAAAGCTGAAAGAAAGAAGTCGCCCGTATGTGTAGAACATAATTTAACATAAATTGAGAAAAGTGAAGTATCAGAGACGTATATTCACAAAATAATATTCACACTGCTTGTAGACTTGATAACCGATCATTATGGTTGTTTTATGGATGTAACATGAATGGGTCGGCTCGACCAGGGAAGGATCACGCTCTCAGAATACTAGCGTAAAATAACAGTTTAACACTGTTATGTTTCGTATGGTGATTATAAAGATCCGGAGACCTCATTTTACTGAAAACGAGGCATTCAATCTTAGTCCTTAGGGATGACAACGCATCAGCGTTTTGATTCTTAATCAAGGATAAATGTAAATGTCTGTAGACCACAGTATCCACTTATCATCAGGTGGACTGTGTGCTCGTTTGTCACCCTCATTCTATTAAAAAAAAGCTACAGATTATGCCGCGTGACTGCGTAACTGTACGTATGCATAACCGATTATTTTTTTTGAAATTATTATAGATACAGATATATATACCTAAATATATTTCTTATAGCATTGATAGCATTTAAAATGTAATTTGTATATTTATTAGGATAGCCCGCAACTATATCGCTTTTCAACCGCAATAGAATCACTTGATACACTACAATGAACATAACAGTAATAAATGTACGTTTTAAAATAAAATCGCTTTATTCCACTATTCATATATAACGAAGTTCAGTCTTTGACGACGACGAAAGGTTTGGTTATCTCGTAATTTCTCTTCGCAATGGAATACAATACGAAGATAATATATTCAGTGAAACAGGTAACACTACTCGCTGAAGTTCCGACAAGTTTTGACCCTTTTGAAATACGAGTACTTAATATGTACTCGTAAATATATCTAACGTATAGTTGCAAGAAGCTGATAACTAAATACCACTATTGTAACCCGACGGTAATTTGACAGATGACATGTTACTACGCATTTAACTTATTAGTACCCGGATATACGAGCAATTTTTATATGTATATATATATATACACTTATATATATATATATATATATATATATATATATATATATATATATATATATATATATATATATATATATATATATATATATATATATATATACACACAAAAATTGCTCGTTTAAACGTATAGGATATTTTCCATGAAAAAGCGCTACATAAGGAATAGATAGAGAGCAAGTGGAATATAATCACAGTAAGAGGCGGACATGTTAATTGTCGTGCTTAAGATTTGATTGTTTTTTTTTTATTTCTGCTGCCAAGCGGCATCAACCACCGATATATCCCAGTTTAGATGGTATGTAATTTTTTTTTAATATAATAAAGGGCTATGAAGCATATTATCTGTTTTCAGAAGCAACATTGTATCTGTTGTTCTACATCGTATTTTAATCACTGGTAATTGGGTGAAATATTACGAGGGCGGCACTGAAAATTTGGGGAATCAAGGAAGTGACACAACATTACTATTTAAAAATGTATTTATTGCTTTTTGAAGTATTCTCCGCGAAAATTGACATTTTCCATACGATGGAACCAATCATTGAAGCAACCATTCCATTCGGAAGTTGGGGTCTCCAAAATGGCCGTTTTGTAGGTGTCCACAGCTTCTTCAGGTGATGAAAATCTCTGTCCACGCAATTTATTCTTTATTTTAGGGAAAGTATAGAAATCATTTGGGCTTAGGTCGGAGCTGTACGGCGGATGGTCTAATAATTCTATGTTTTCTTGCTCTAAAAACTCTTTTGTTCTATGTGCGGTGTAAGAACTCGCACTGTCGTGATGGAGAATGATGCGGCGGTTGCAGTTCTCTTTACGGAGCTCAGAAACGACCTGTGACAAACAAATGCTAGCATACCATTCTGCATTAACTGTTCTTTGTCCTTCAAGAGGAATAGTCGTAACATGGTATTTTTTGCAACACTCCGTGAACGAACAATTTTTGTTGGCTTTAACTCATTTTCGAACACCCAAACTCGTGACTGGCTTTTTGTTTCGGGTTCGTATGCGTAAATCCAGGATTCGTCACCTGATACAATGTTATATACAGCATTTGAGGAACCTGCGTGGAATCTTTCGAGAGTTCTGACGCACCAAGTAACGCGAGCCGCTTTTTGCTCTTCACAGAGCGAATGCGGTATCCATCGAGAAAACAACTTTTTTACACATAATTGTTCATGCGAGATTATTTTTATTTGACTCATGCCAATATCTAAAGTTGCCTGAATTTCGCGGTATGTCACATGTCGATCTTCCTCAATCAGCTTACGCACAGCATCAACGTTTTCTTGGGTGACTGCCAAAGTAGTAGTAATAGACTGGACATCAGTAACGAAACTGTCGTCTGTAACTTTTGTCCTATAGGATATATCTCCGATTTTTGTAATTTATTATAAGTGACATCGTCAAAAGGTCAAGACGCATTCATTTTATAAATTTAAAAATATTTTTAAAGAAAATATGCCTGGTTATGCATTAAAGTATTGTAAATCACGATATGGAGCAAAAAATGAACGGGATTTCGGTTTATTATCGTAATAATAATATGTATTTACCAAATAATCTTTAATTTTTATTATTTCTAGTAGATTGTTCGATAAAAAAGAAAAATTATTGTAATAAGTGCCCTCTGTTATCCAGTAACGTCACTACTTATTTACAAATATGTTAGTGATTTAACGATGTGCCTACAACGGATTTCAACCTTATGTTTAGTAGTGTCACCTACTGGGAAATAGCTAAAATATTTTCTAAATAAATATTCAGTGTAGTATTGCTATATTTCGCTAGAGGGTGTAATACATGCGCGTGGTCACAGCTTTGTCCGCTCTATAGTGTGTATATATATACATAAACCTCTTTGGTGACTGCAGTTTTTGGACGACCTTGTTGGGGATCATCACTGAGCTGGACTCGTCCACGTTGAAATTCAGCAAACCAGCGATAAATTGTGGTTTTGGCTGGGGCTTCATCACCAAATGCAGAAATCATCCAGTCAACACGCTGTTTTTGTGTTAAACCACTTCGAAAGTCATAATAAATCATCGCTCTTGAATTTTCTCGAGTCAATTCCATTTTCTCAAAGACTAAACAAGTTTGACAAAACCTTGTGACAAGACCGAGAATCTTTTTTTAAATAAATAAATGGTATTCGACTTTTAAAACCAAGGATTTTCAATTAAAAAGATTTTAATATGAAAGGAACTGCGGAAATATTCCATTCCCGATACTTTTAGTACAGCCTAGTAGCACGTTTGTCATTTGCGTGTATTAAGAACTAAATTTCTTTTTTGACAGGCAAAAGTAGTTCTCTTAACATCAAAATAAAACAAAATGTAACAAATATTTTGTAACCACTTTCTTTAGCTAAAGTAAATAAGAGCCGTACTAAGCCACGTAATAAATCTCCAACTTAATAAAGTAAGTTTAGCAGGCTCGGTCTGAATAACAATGTTTTTATATAGAAAATATGTGCGTGCTGCTGTGGAAACGCAGGTCATTCGCCGGATAATTGTAAGGCGCCCCTTTTATAACACGCAATTGCGTGACGCCTGTATCACGCATATAGCCCGTTGGACGTGAAAAATTCAGGATCATTTCCTGCATAAAGGTACCCATTTAATCGAAAATTAATTAGTTTTATAATTAGCCGATAAAGGTACATGAGTTAACTAAGTTTCAGTTAATTATAAAAGTGCACTATGATTACGAGCTGTTGTTTTAAGGTAAGTAAATGTAAAGTACTTAAGTCCCACTTCGACCGAGATGTCGATTGACAGATTCAACTCGGCTGGGCAGCGTTCGGGAAATTACCTGAAAACGAGATTGTACAACTAGTGCGTGTTAGCAGTAATGAATTTTTATCTGAGACGTGGTCCTTCACTGCTGGCCGTATGAGTACGCTCAAGGTGAACTATGGAGAAGGCTATGCTCGGAGTTTCTCTGCGTGATAAACTTAGAAATGAGGATATCCGCAGTAGAAGCAGAGTGACCGAAATAGCTCAACGGATTAGTAAGTTAAAGTGGCAATGGGCCGTCCATATAGCTCGAAGAACCGACAATCGATAAGGAGAAAAGGTTCTCGAGTGGCAGCCCCGTACCGGTAAGTGAAGTGTAGGACAACCCCCCACTAGATGGAATGACAACCTGAGAAGACATGCAGGAAGTCGATGACTGCAGGTAGCTCAGGGCCGTGCTTTGTGATATTTCCTGGGGTAGGCCTATGCTCAGCAGTGTACTTGTGAAGGGCTGTAATGATGATGATCATGATATTTTATGACCCACTAAACTACTTACTAGGATATAAAAAATATTAAAACAAATTCTCTAACTGGAATTCTTTCCTCAGTATACACTGCTTACGAACACGGCTCTGAGACAAAATAAAACTCTTACCACTAACAATTGACGATATCAATACACAATACATATCGGTCACCCATCACCGGTATAAAGGGATATAAAGATCGAAGAAGGGATAAAAAGATCCGCGATGAGGTACAACATTATTGGAGTAAGGGATGAAGCCGACAAACAAGCATACATTCCACCTGATAGTAAATGGTTATTGTGGCCCATAGACTCCTACATTTATCCTCGATTACCAATCCAAATGCAGATGCGTTGTCACCCGTGAGAACTTAGATGGAATTCCTCGCTTTCAGTAAAAAGTGTCTCCGGTTCTCTACACTCACCATACGAAACACAGCAGCGTTAAGCTACCATTTTACGCTGATACTCTGTGAGAGCGTAGTCCGTCCCCGGTCGAGGTGACCTATTCGTGCTACAACTATAAAAACCTATAAAAAGTTAGCGTGGTAGGGCCACGATGCGTCTATATTATAGTTGAAGCACGAATGGTTTGTCTCGACAGGAAAAGGACCACGCTCTCACAGAAAACCAGCATATTCGTATGTGTGGATTAAATACTTACACGCTACTCAATTTTAAGATAACGTTAAGTCTCGTAGTATCACAGTCACTTTGATTTAAAGTGATAGAGACGGCATAAAACTGACCGACATCTTAATATTTAGTACGAGTAACGGTTGAGTATTTCGGCATTATTTTAAAATTCTTTGAGTACATACACATATATGTAAACTTTATTGTATATACTTACTGGCTTCCTCAACAGGACCGCCTCTTTAATATGATGGAGGGTTTGCCATAATCACCATGTTAGTCAGACGAATTGGCATTCACACACATACATTTGACGAGCTCAACATTGTTAATCTGAAAATTTTATACCTGGCACGTACAAGATAGTTATACTAATAGATATCAGAAATCATGACGTCTTTTTACCCTTTCCTACAGCCGCTAGTAAGGCAACCCACAGAAAGAAGTCGTGTTATGGGTTTTCTTACGCTGCCTCTTCCTAGAAATATTTAAACAATTTTTCATATTCAATTATTCTTTACAAAACTTGAAACATTAAGAAATAGTTATACAAAAATATGTAGGTAATAAAATGATAAATAGGAATCATAAATAAATGGTTTCTAATTCTATAATACATTAGAGAATCATAAAAACATTTTTAAAACTGCTTTTACTACAGCAAAAACTTTAAAATACTCCACATATAGAAAAATATGTTCATATTTTCTGTATTTTGTAATGATGGCAATAGATAATGAAGGCTATTTCCGTAATGAAATAGCCTTCATTATCAAAAAAGTCAAAATATTGAAACTATTAAGCTAATCTGTAGAGATTAGTACTGAAAAAAAGAAATATATTTTGAAAAACAATTGAATGGGATATGTTATTTAACTAAAAAAAAAACATTTGAATATTATCTGACACGTTTAAATAAAACTAGTTTCATACCCATTTACTAACATAAATTACTAATATAAATGCACACTTGAAAAGATAATGTACTGCTTCCGTCTGCTTTTCTAGATAATAACTTAATAATAATTGCAGAGACAAAACAATTAAAAAAGATTAGTTTTATTTTACTTCATTTATTAATAACTTCAAAACTGCATTGGTTTGTGTTCTTTTCAAGGCATATATACAAACAACTTATTACAAGAACGAGTGATTTTACCAGATAGCCCACAAATTGTAAAACGTAAAATAAAAACAAAACTCCAGGTCCTGCAAAAATATGATTTTTGATATAAGTAGCAAATTTTTAAGTCTTCAAAATAAAACACATTTGAACTTCGTTAAAGCCGGATCAAAGCTGGTATGGAATGAAGTTCTCATCACCTTTGACCACAATTTCTTTATTGTTCTCAAGAGAGTTGTATTATAATTGCTGTCTTTTGAGAACTACTTTTGGAAATCGATAAATATTTTTACAGTATTTCTTTTGAACATGACTTTCACAACAGGAATTGCTCTTGTATCGTGGGACAGTTAACATAGATAAATTTCACCCGGAGCAATTACTTATAGGCCGTACAAATACTTCGGGATTCAAACCCGTGGCCATTAGCGCTATAATTCATAGCCACTGTGTCACGGAGCCGTAGTCATTATTTTCAAATAATATTATTACTATAGGGTATTTCTATTACGTTCTCATCTGAATAGGATGAATAAATACCTGAAAATATACAAAGATATGTTTTAAATATAAATAAGAAATAATAAAATAGAATATCTCTATATATAAAATCAATTGCTATCCGTTTGTATCACTAAAACTCGAAAATAGCTCTACTAATTTTGGTGAAATTTTTGTGTGTATTTGGGTAGGTCCCTGGATGGTTTAAAATCACAATTTCACCCAGGAGGTGGTGCTATTGTCGAGATCCAGAAATCACCCGTACGAAACCGGGGCGGGTCGCTATTATAGAATAAATTAAAGTTATATAAATATTAGGCAACTAAACATAAGTGGTATCGAGGAGCACGCCTCCTGCATTTAACCACCGGACATAACCCAAATACCTA
This sequence comes from Parnassius smintheus behrii, assembly GCA_036936625.1. NCBI lineage: Eukaryota > Metazoa > Arthropoda > Insecta > Lepidoptera > Papilionidae > Parnassius > Parnassius smintheus. The sequence goes on from JAUPFT010000008.1 coordinate 29,279,308, forward strand.
GCCAAGATTAAATTGTTTTGGGATCTTTCAGGAATAATTTCGTTTGGCAATGTCACCTAATGTCGGTCACCTCGTATGGAAAAACCATTCCAGATATTTTTCTTTTTTATGTGTTTAGGTTTCAAAAGAATCTCGTCATACGTAATGATAACGTCGACCAAAAATATCCCTGACTGCATCCGAACCACTTACAAAATACCAGGCTTATTCGCAAGAATAGTCTTGTCTACGATTATTGTCCGGTCGCAATAGAGCCTAGTGTAATAATTTAGAGTAAGGCTTGCGGCATGTATGAATTTCAACCGTTTTCTGCTCCAGGAGACCACTCCTTAGCAGATAACCCAGATAGCAAGCTCATGGTGTAGTATCCAGGCTAATTGATTTTCTGTGTAAATATTGAAGTATTAGAAAGCAGCAAAAAACTGGATATAATATGTTAGGGATAAGTGCCTAAGTGACTCCCCGGGATGACGACGAAGTTCGACAGATATCTACGGTGATATCCAATATAACGTAACCTGATCTTATATTGCACAAACAAATCCTTGATTTTTCTAACAGACCATTAATAAGTAACCGGGTAAAGAAAGGCAAATGTGTCTACAAAAGGCTTGTATAGAATCTCCAGCAGAGATTCTTCTCCTTCAATGCCCGGCTAGAAATACGTTGTACTGCAACGTCCTGCTCGTTAGCTAAGAATAAGTGGTTAATCTTTTATCACACGTAATGACGTCCGTGTAGAATGGGTCATCAGATTTTTTCAAGAAGTAATAACGAAGACTGTACACTTCTCGAATATTCATGGTTAAGGCACTTAAAAATTCACGCACACTTTGTTACCGTAAATACGGCCTCGTTACCGACGATCGTGGATAATTCATCTTACCTTATTCCCTGTCTCGTGTACTACATATATATGTACATAGATGGTCTAGAAAGCTTCAGACCTAACAAAGATTCATGAAATTTTTTTCTAAAACTTCATTTTTATTTTTCTACATAGCCTACTTGTAACTCTACACACGTCTGCTCAGCGATGCTCCCATCTCTCTAACCCGCCCTAATAATACTCGGCATTTTTCTCTGCAAAATAATTGTTCGCGATAGTGATTTCCTCCCCATTTGATGAAAATCTCTGACCTCCTCCAGTTTTTAATTGAGGAAACAAAAAAATCGCTTGGGACTAGATCTGGCGTAACTGTCGAAAGATGCATAACTACATTGACGAGTGCTGCCATCTTCACGTTGAGGTCTGAAACTTTTCAGACCACTCTTGTATTTCATTGCTTTTGTCTTTCGATTTTTTATTGAAAATCGGTCTGTGAAAGTATTAAGGGAAATTACAACAATGCGGACTGTTCTGTCCAAGATGCTAAGTTTGGTTGAAGCCCACCAGTGTCTACCAAAGGTGTACATAAGGACAGGCAGGGCTCAAAAGTTATATTCAAGTTTTTCACGCCCGACAAAAAGCTGTTAAGCACCTTTGTTAAGCCCGCAAAAAACAGATCGTGAACTAATTGTTATGTCACTCATTTCAGTTCGTAACATGTCAGTGCTTCAGACTGAACCCTGGATGTTAGTAACCTTAACCCTTTCAATATGAAGAATCTCGCACCTATCTGTTCCACCGCATTTTCTATTAAAGAGAGCGATTGGAGGTAAATAGTTCAGGTAATCCATGTAGAAAAGTAGGTTCAATTTTGTTCATCCTTTACGAAGTTGATATCCCTTCACGTAGCCCTCCTTTAAGTACTGTGATGGTTCCGACAAAGGTATAACAAGATTGACAATTGGACAAAGAAGTAGTTTCTCAGCCGTAATTCACTCCCTAGGATTACAAAGTATCATCTCATTGTCCTATTCACTGCTCTAGGAACATTATAAATGTACAATAGATCTTGTACAGTTGGAGGTCCCTCTTTAGCAATATATGAAGTACCACGACCACTGCCCCGACATTATAATTATTGACGATACCGAAATTGCTTTTTAAATGCTCCTTTTAAGCCCTTCTGTAAGTACCGTAATGGTTCCGGTGGCTATAAATGATAAATTTTTGATGGTCAGTTTAAAGTAATAAAAATAAATTGAACTATTTTATACAATAATTAAGGGTGACAAATGAGCACGTAGTCCTGATGGTGTGTGACTGTGTGTGTCAGTAATACAACCGTAATACAGTTGCAGCGTGGTTCTGTTACGTAACAACAAATAATATATCCTCGCTATGTTATGCCGTCACGAGAATAACCAACACCTCATCTCATTCTGTAATTTTCATAACAAAGTATTGCCACGCTTATTAATTACGAGTACGCTTGTCTATTCTGATAAAAGATTTATTAAGTTAAAACCACTGGTTTCAAAACTTAAGAACGTCTTAAAATTATAAGACGTCTTAAGTTATTATATGAATATCATTTCAAAAAATAAATAATTACACGGACTTCGTATATAATACAATGAGATGGAACGTCTCTGGAATTGGAGCGTTTGGAATAGATCATTATAGAACATTGCGAAAAGCTCAGAAGCTCTTATGTGCCTTCCGATAAAAGGCTGCGTACTACAATATACTGAAGCACCTCTATTTAATGTGGAAAACCTTAGTTAAAAGTAAAAGAGAGTAATGTTGACAACAATGCCTGTCTTTTTTACAAATCATTCGTTTTATATCTCAAATTAATATCGATGTTCATGTTCGCAATTAAAAGACGGTATGTAGGTTTTGGATAAAAATAAAGTTTTATTTTTTATTTTAAATTATTATAAGTCACTTAAATACTTTTAAATATGGATTAATATTTAAATTTAACATGAGATATGGCAAATAAATCCTAACACAGTACATACGCACAATCAAGTAATAGTAGTAGTGCTGTATTAACCAGGGCTTCCGCGACATTTGTGGCGGTTGGTTGGGTACCCACGACGGGACCACAGCGCGGGATCCCGTTTGACGCAGCGAACGCTTTAAGCCTTTATGATTTTAGATTTTAAGTTCTAGTATACTGTCACAGCGCCTGAACTCCGCGACATGCAGCGGCGCTCATTTATTTGTAAAAAAACGCCCGCGAGCGAGATACCGCGATGTAGAGATCCTTGAATTTTGAAGAAACAGTACACAGTGGCAGTTATGTATGCCATTTTAAAATTTCAGACCGGTAAGGGGCAGTCATCCGGTAATTACTGCAACCACTTACCTGCCTTACAATACTGACAACTAAGTGTACGAACTAAGTCCTTAAACATGAGCCTATAGAAACAAAATTGTATATACTGCATTATGCATTAGGTGGTAGGACTCACTTTTCCTACGAGTAAGTCAGGGTAAGTTATTTATTTCTTACCACTCTCTTATCTATATCTTCCGTCAAATAGCAGGTGCTGCACTGCTGCACGCTGCGTTGGACGCAGTGTACGCCCTAACGAATTATCCTTTTTCGCTGGAGTTACAGATATTATTATTATGTCTGTTGTACGTATGTTACGAGTGGTTATTAATATTTCTTGTGCAGTTAACATCAGTCAGTTATCACTAGTTCAGTTCAGTTTAAAGTAAACCTTTAAAGTTCTCAACAAATATTTTAAAATTTTCAGACAGTTTCTAACACATTTTTAGTGTTTTACTGGTGAACTTGCATGTATTTTTTCATTGACTACTACCTGGTTTTTATTAATGCCGTTTATTGAGGCTTCAAGTATACTATTCAAGTTATTTGAAATTATTATAATCTATTAAAGTTAATGAATTATGATAATTGTGTAATATGAAAAATTATGTTGAATTAATTCTAATAATAATAATTTAATACTAATAATAATTCTCCAGTCTTACAACGAATTAATAATATATTATTTTACTGCGTTACATTACAAAGTATAGATGATATTTGTAATAGATTAAAAGATGATGAAACACAAAACTAATTCTAAAATTGCATTTCCCTAAAAAGCGCAGATATAACAAGTCAGATATAAATTTTTTAATCAAAAAATCAGATAGAACATATAAAAAAAAAACTAGTGACAGTTTTAAAAATAGTCAATTTATTTCCTAAAAATATATTTTAATGTAATTGTAATTCTGTAGTGTCAAGTTGTAAATGATTATTACAAAAATAGTTCGACTACAAAAGATATATCAAAAAAGGTCACAAAGATTGATATCGCAATATGTTGGGAAATTGACGCCCCGAGGTTCATTTAATCTAATCCGGACTAACAGCGACAATCTTGTCACGCGTTGGCAAACGTAAAATTCATGCTATGTATTTAGGACATTCGTGATTTTTTTTTGTAAAAACTAATAACTTAAGTAAAGGCTTAAATATATATCAGTTAGTTAGCGTGGGCTTCCTCGAATTATTAATGTTTTGAAGCAGGCAAGGCTTACACATCGCATCTTCAAAATATTTTAATTTCTCAAAAACTGGTTTTCTTGCAATATTTTCGTTTAGCGAGCACATTGTACATTGGTATTCAAAATTGAGAATAACAATTTTAGTAGCGCGAGAGGAAATCGTGAGAATCGGGTTGCTCAAGTACTTAAGACAAGCACCCAGGTCACGAGCTACCTTGGTCAATTTATTTTAATGAATTTTAAAGTAAATTAAGTTCCCACACCTCCCACATCTCTGTTTATTAGGGTTCCTTGTGATGTGAAAATTATCATAAATATACATATATACCTATTACCACTTCAAAAGCCGGTGTAATTTAAGTAGCAGGAGTAGCCCTAATGGTTAAGGGCACAGAGTGCGAAACTCTAGTCATGAGCACAATACCACCATTTGACTACTGAGGTTAATCACTCCTGTATTAACAAGCATTTAAAGGCTTAGTTATAGTTGTTGAAAGGGAATGTTATTCCTCTTAACAGTAATGCTAGTATTCTTTATAATAAAAAATAAACTTAATATGCTACTGTTACTTTTTAATAGTTAAGTGTAATTAATAGGCTTAGTTATCACACGCTCGGCGGTGAAGAAAAACTTCTTGAGAAAACCTGTAAATTGAACTGATATAAAGCGGCGTTATTATTTTCTGTCCCAAATAATCATGTGAGAGCTCTATGTAAATTACTATATAAAAAATTGTACAACATTAAAATAGATAAATTATTATATTATAAAATTAATAAAGTATAGTTACGGTAAAGTTGCAATAAAAGTAAAGTTTTTGTGGGTTCATATTAAACTAAAACGATTTAAAAAAGTTAAATACTCTTTTTAATTTATTTGAAATTTGCAGGATTTTGTTAAATTTTCGCTAAAGTACGAGTGCGTATACAAAATTTAATCCAAAGGAAACGAAAACGAAATTCAAAATAACTTATCCCATGTTTACACAATCTTTTTGTGAAATTTCAATTCCATTCGACGATTACATTGCTATAGATGCTAAGGAAAATGTTAAGATTGATTCAATTTAAATTTCGTTGTGAGTAGAAAACCCATTTAAAATGTACTTATGTACCACAGAGGTTAAACATAAGCAAAAATCTTTTTAATCGAAGCAACATAAATGAACTCGCTAATACAGAAGCACACGTCCTGAACTTCCACATGCAAAACGTAACGCTTTTACGAGTACTTACATGTATGACTACAAATTCCACTAATCAGTCTCTTTTGTAGCAATATGCTCTCATCCAATTCCCTTCAAATATATAAAATGGAATTTTTGTTGAACGCAAACATAGTAACAAATATTATACATATAACTTATATTCATAATTTATAGTTTCCGAGAGGCTTGCTTGCAGTAATGACGGGGGGAAGATACGCATTCTTGGGTAAAAACCCAACAATGCGTATCGTCCTATGTGTGATTTAAGTCAACCAAGAGACATTCGCTAACGTATAGTTATGGCTAATAAATGGTAGTAATCATCACAAAAGTGTCACACCTAAAATATCTTACAATTACATTGTGAAGGTTCTATTTTCGCAACCGTTTACATCCTACTTACTAAAAGAAATTTTTCCTTGATTATCATATCATGTATTTCATCCTCTAGTACAAACTAGTAATATCGTAGCACTAGTTAATCCTCGGAGATAATAACGCGTCTGGTGTCATTATTTGTTTGAAGTTGGTTAGAAGTGTCCGAGGGCTGCAGTTGCCACTTACAATCGAGCAAACTGTAATTTTTTCAGTCACTCTAATTAAGAACAGAATGAATGCAAGCGCCAGTGAAAGTTTTAGTTCACATTTTTTTTTTCGAAAAAGAGAACCTTGCTTTACGGAAGTATAACGAACCACGCTCAATGTGTAAATAGAGAGGTAAATGTGCGCAAAGTGATGTGACTGTAATATTCTGTAAAATATTCCTTAAGATTTAATTACTGTTTAAGGTAGTAAGTATCGTAATATCATTGAAACAATAGCATTTTAAATATATTCTATTCTAATCTAAATTTTATGTGATTACCTAGAATGTTACTGGATAAAATTTTAAGCCGAAGCCCAACCGTGGTGTAAAAATTTTATGCTTTTAGAACATGAATATCGTTTGATGTTTAAACGAATTAAAACAAAATCATTATTTTTATTTTTTTATGACAAGAATTAAAAAGATATAAAATATGAGTCGAAATATTATTACAACGTCTATAGATGAAGATCACTTAGCCTACACTATAGTCGACCCTTTGCTTATTATGCCTTTGCTATATGTACTTGTCTAGATAGAGGGTTGCGCTGCAATCGCAACAAAAACAACACGCCAGATTTGAAGCGCTTGTGTGAGTACTACGTACACAAGTATGCGTAGCTACCATTGTTCAACAAGCGTCAACTACGTCGTAGCTGATGCACATGGGCGAACTGAGTGGTCCCAGCTCTTGAATATTTCCTTTAAAAGTAGGGGAAAATATATACAAATATATAGTTTTTGAAGTAAATCTAATTTGTTTTAAATTTATGTGGGTATAAATGTATACATTTAGGAGTTTCTACATATGTATGGTTAGTAGGTAAAATATATTATTTGTAATGACAAAATAATACTATTGAACGTTATTCACTTTGATGAATATTCTTAATATTCTTGTTCGGATTCATTTTAACAAGTCATTAAACTGAAGAATCTTTCATACTATTGGATTTTTAATATTTGTAATAATTCTTATGAAACAATTTATTATGTATATTTAGACAATTGCGAAATATTTAATAGCTGAGATGTACTGCCTTCATTTTCATTTTAATTTTCGACAATGTTTAACTTTCATCCTCTTCGTAGTCATCTTTACTCAACACTGGAAAAGTCGCATTGATGCATGTAGATCCTCTCCGCGGCTTTTTCTTATTATTTCTATCCATTTATTTCTGCAAATAGAAGATGTATAAATAAAAATTTTACAGGACAAAGTATGTGTTTATAATTCAAATATATACATTTTGGATCAAGATAAAACATTTTTTTTTAATTTAACGCTCTATTGGGTAAATTTAAATTCAACCAACACTGTGAACCAAAACTTTTAGGATAAAATTACACTTCATTAATTAATCGTTTTCCTAAACGTATAGTTGTTTAAAGTTTACTTACTGATAATAGGTAGCTTGTTTAGTTTTTTTCAATCGTCTTTTGTAATTCCTGTACATTTTTATAGCACATATCTTCATTTTACATGCCATAGAAGACGTGTTTACAGTTAATGACAGCGTCGTCACTGAGCGGGCGAGACGAGCTTATAAGCCAACAGTTAGCTGATATTTTTTTGGACGTTTAGATGCTTGGATTTTCCCTCTAGACAATTATATAATCAAAGATTCGACCAATAGCGACGACACCCGCCGACGCGCTGGCAACAGCTATCGTCGGCATCGGCGGTTGACGACCAATACGTCGCTTGTAGCTTTATCACTTAACTCCAAAAGTTCTGGATAACTTTAACAAAATAAAGTGCTGCAATAATATTGATATTGATATTTTGTAGGTATATAGAAATGACTGCTTACATATCCAACTAAACTCAATACTCTGTGTATTGAAAATAATTGGAGCGAAGCTTAGCGGAGCATACCGTAGACCTCTTATCCCTAAATACATAATAATAATAATAATAATAATAATAATAATAATAATAATAATAATATTCCACAACTATCACACAACGCCATCTAGTCCCAAGCTAAGCAGAGCTTGTGTTATGGGTACTAGACAACTGATAAACATACTTATATATTTCTAAATACATAAATATTATAGATAAATTACACCCAGACACAGAACAAATGATCGTGCTCATCACACAAACATTTGTCCTGGGTGGGAATCGAACCCACGACCTCCGGCTTAGCAGTCAGGGTCACTAACCACTAGACCAACAGGCCTGTCAAATACAATATTTTTTAATCTTATATTTATTTAAGTGCGTACTTGTTGCCATGATGGTTATACCAGTCTTATCATTTACTTAACTGTTTAATACACATACATTATACCTACACATACAGAGTTATTTTTCAAAGAGTAGCCAAATTTTAAACTTAAGTACAAATAATATAGAAATAATGATATACCGTTATTAAAGTGTTTGAAAATACGAGTAAATAAGGCTTTTGTTTACATTTATCCCCAACTGATTGTAATTTATGGGCAACAACGTATTTGCTAACCGATCGATCCTTACGAATGTGTGTGTGCGCGCAGAAAAATCGGTTAAAATAATGCATTATTAATTTAAAAGGTAAAAAGGACAGAATTTTTGAGATTTTTTTATTAATTTTTTGTCAACATTTGCCTATATTCTCTTTAAATTTGGCCAGTTATTGCAAAATAATCTTGTATATATTTTACATACTCCCTTTTTCACAATATGTCAAATTATAAACCATCTAAGCTTATTTGAATAATGAAAATGCCAGAATATTTAGGAAGACACCAATATGTATCACATTTAATTTAAGAAATGTAATTGTAGCAGTTCTTTTTATTTTGTTCCGGACATATTCAATTAACAGTTGGTAAACATCATCTAGGTAGGAATTTCCTTCATGAGGAATGTCAATTTTTAAGCGTATATGTTTGGGTCTCAGTCTATGAGATATCCTTACTTAATTATTTGTAACTTCAGCATTATCAAAATAAGGTGAACAATGCGTTCACTTTGAATAGTCTTATTACTCAAGTCCTTTGTCTTTTGATCTTTCATTAAAATATCCCTTCCATTGATTGCAACACTCAATTCGGTATTTGCTAAAAAGTTTCAAACCACTTGGTCTAAGTGAAATCTTATTTCCGTATTAATAAGCTGCTTTTGCAAAAAAGTCAGCCTTTTCATAATCACTTCCTAAATGAGACGGCATCCATTGCAATTTCAGAAACACACCATTGCACCTAAGATTATAAATTTTATTTAGTGTATCATAAGCTATCTACTTAACGTTAACAGTCTATAGATTTCTTTTCATGTTCCCAACCGTTTTTATTGACCCGCTGAGGGAGGCATATCCCTCTTGTTCCTTATAATGTAATAAAACTTATAACAACAACTCCGCCACACATAGGTTTGCTAAACAGACATTCTTAGATTTAAAAAAAACTTTTGACGAAAGATTTTCAATGTAGTTAAGGCAATCGACATTGGCTACTGATTAAAATATATATTGTTACTAGCCCCGTGTCAGCTTCTAATGCGAAACCTTGAATATAATATATCGACTGTTTTGGTCGACACAACGTGGTCTACAAAGAGCCCCTCTTTTACTGGTGCTTAGTAATACATAAAAAGTGAGTTGATTTTCGCAGTAGTAAATTTAAATAAAACAAAATGATTTACATTGCACACACACCTGTCAACAAGCATGTCCAAATCTGCCTTCAATGTCAACTTTTCTTTTGGTGACTAACAGTACGTTCGATTTTAATTAAAATCTCCGAAATTGGCTTTAATGAAAACTTGGTGAGGTATCAATATTTTTTATAGGATAAGTTCACCCAATAGTAAGTGGTTGCTGTGACCCATAAACAACTTTTAATCCTCGATTACGAATCAAAATGCAGATGCGTTGTCACCCATAAGGGCTAAGATGGAATGCCTCATTTCCTGTAAAAAGGGTCTCCGGTTCTCTACACTCACCATACGAAACACAGCAGCGTTAAGCTGCTATTTTACGCAGGTATTCTGAATAATTCAATTCAACGTCGAATTAAATTCGTATATATTCGTATTCATCGAATAATTTCTTCTCGAGATATGCGCGAAGATGAAAAAACACTAAAGTACGAAAGTAGAAAAAACACAAACAGGGAGAACCTTTTTAAAATAATATATCTCAAAATATTGGAATATTTTGAAGTTTCAAGAGGAAGACTTTCATCAAAGAAGAAGTCAAGCATCGGGCCTATTATAACAATTTCCAAATCGGGAGTTAATAAGTATCTTTTTATTTGTGTTTTATTAAATTTTACAATATTTTCTTTATTTAACTTTTGTTTACGCTTTAACAATTTCTGTAACAAGAATTGTATACAGCGAATGTGATTCGGATTATCCAGTACTCCAAGACTCATTCATCCAGTTAAACTTAGTTTATTATTCTGACCTACATTTGCGCTCGGTGCTTTATGTCACAAGATACGTCTGTATTTTGGTTTAAAAAAATAAAATATGCAAACTCAATAATGCGACATTTTTTAAATCTCATTACAAGGTGAAAATGATAGAAATACAAACGTAAACGTTAGAAATCTGGATGTGGATTTAACAACTTAAAGAAACGAATTTGAGCAAAATCATTTTATCCTTACCTAGACTGGTTAAAGAAAATAATATTATAATTTTAACGTGGTAGATCCACGCTACAGCTATATTATGATTGTAGCACGAATGGGCTCGACAGAGGTAGGACCACGCTCTCACAGAATACCAGAATAGAAGCTGCTACTAAAAGCTTGATGCTACTGTGTTTCTGTGGTGAGTGTAGAGAACCGGAAACCCTTTATACTGTAAACGAGACATTTCATCTTAGTGTTCACGGGTGACAACGCATCTGCATTTTGAATCTTAATCGAAGACTTAACCTCAGGTGGACTGTGTACTCGTTTGTCATCCACATTTTATATGAATTTTTTTCATAAAAAATGTGGTAGTAGTAGTGGTAAAAAGTTATAGTATTATATGAAAACACCTTACTATCGTAGACAGCATTATCTGCCGAGTTTTACTTCTTTTCAACTGTATTTTAAAAAAGACGACCTTATCAATTTGAAATGTATTTTAATGCATGTGAAATAATAACTGCGATATTAATTATTCGACTGTGCTGCTAATTTGTGAACGTGGTATGTTTTCACCGGGGTCGCATATTATATATAGGTTATTTAAAAAAAACACAAAGAAAGTAAAAGCAAATAAGTTACTTTCTTAAGGATGTTATGAAGGAAGCAGGTGGGTTCTCGTAGCTTTTAGAGATTATTCACAGTTTCGCAAAGGCATCACATGATACCTTAAAATATTTTAATATTAAAGGAACTTTCTCGGAGTATATATGTGTTTACATATTTAGGAACAGACACAAAATAATAGACAAAACAATTTTTTGAAATAAAATCTTCCAAATTATTATATAACTTATATTATACTTTGTAAGTCTACTAACTTTTTACTTTTCTATACTCTAAAAGCATTTTCCAATATGTTTAAGAGCTTTCAAAATAAACATTTCTATGGAAATTATAATAATGATTATTTAAATATGTTTTCAATAAAAATTGTTTTGTTACTATACTAAGACAGGTATTTAACATAATAACTAAATAATAACATATTTATTCCTACTTTACTGCGTTCCATATTACAAAAGAATAAGAAATGCGGTCTTAATGCTTTGTGTACCAACTATAAAACAAATACAAATAAGTAATCTCACATTAATATAAATCCCAGGACAATATGAAACAAATTTTACAAGCATACTTTATTTGATGTTTAATTTGCCTTTTTATTTATAAGCTACAACTTCATTTTATTTAATTACGCACTTATATAAAAAGAAATCATAATTTTAAGTATAATATATTCATATTTGATTTTTATATCATTTCTGAGTAAAATATAAACTTGAATATATTGAAATAATACTAGTTTTTACGGAATTTACCGCGTTTATTTAACTTGACGTTTCAAACGCTTTACAGCACTCATGGTCACGTGATCATGAGTGTTGTAAAGCGTTCGAAACGTCAAGTTAAATATACTCGATTAATTCCATAAAAACTTGTATCATTTCAATGTGTAGTGTTCGCGTAAATATAAGAAATCATTGTGTAAACTTGAATATATTTCAAAAATTAAAAATTTATTAGAGACAATTACTCGTTCTGACTTATAAATAAAAATTGGGTTTGCTATTTTTATGGTTATTCATTTTCAAAGCACCCGTTTATTTGATCTTATCATTAATAATGACAATATAAATAATATCTTGTAATAATAGGATAATCTATAATAAATGACTAACTAACAGCATAACGTGACAGGCGAGTTCAGTGAAGGGAACAGGACACAGCTGACGACAGTAATCCTTTTAGTGACTAACGAACAGGCCAACTACCGGATAACAAGCCGTTGCACTGTATATCTTTATATTTAAACTTTCTTTCAAACGTCATAATCATAATTATGTACATAAAACTTGTCAAAAAAGACAGTTAACTTCAACACCAACAGTCTGCAAGTTAACTGAAAGAAGTTAAAGTGAAATAAAATTTAAAACCGTTTATTATGACTGTAAGAATATCCACTGCTCCGTAACATAACGTGAGTGTTGTAGAGGCAATAGAGGGAATCAAATCAAGACATAGGCAGTGTCGTCTTTAGGAGCCCTACGTTCAGCTTGGCGGGACTTTGGATATGCTGCAATGGTAACGGTAAAGTACAGTTACACCCTACATACGTCCCACTGCTGTGCACAGGTCTCGTCACATTTCTGAAAGGTTTATGAAGTAATAGTTCAATCATGATGGCCCAGTTCGATTTAGCAAACTTCAAATGTCTTCAAAATATTTTATTCCTCACACATTCCGATTTCCTCACTCTCCTTCAAAGCTGAGGACGTAGTAGATCATCATAAAAATTTAAATTAACATTTTTTTCGGTTGTTCGCGTACTGTTGCGGCTAGTGCTGTTCTTAAAGTATCAACACCTTAATACAATAATACACACGTACTAACAATAAATAAATAATATGCTAAATAGTCATTCAATATAAGCAGTGATCAAAATTTCATCTGTCAGCATAATCAAAAAAGGATTGTGAACAATCATAACACGATCGGTAAATAAAATTGATGTCACACATAAAACAGCCTACGAAGGGTAAGGGTAAATAATGACAAATGGTAAGGGATAATAGAGGTATTGACCGCTCTCGCCGTAATCTCTTCGTGATCACAAATATGATGGTCAATAATTCAGTCCCGCCGACAAATTTGCAAATTTCGAAGTACATATTTCCTAATTAGGAGTCGATTTTTATGCTACTATATTTAAGCATTATTTTCTTTCTTTAGACCCTTTATGTAATAACTATATAACAAATATGGATAAAATAGCTAGCTAACTAGCTAGGCTGTCGCTAAACTAACTGTTTATTTTTACTGTGCCGTCTTTGTTCTAATGACCATTAACGAAACTGATGTTCATGCATTTCGGACAAAAATGTAGTAATTGAGTTAATTCTAGCAAGAAATGCTCAGTAACAGTCCGAAGTCAGTAGGTAGTTCCTGCGCCTGGTTTCTCTTTCGTTACGTCGAATCTCCATCCCATCGGAGTGAGGGGTAGAGAATGCATCTGCTCTCGCGCACACACCCGTGCACTATAAACCTACACCGCGTATATGACTTGTCTCCGTTGAGACTGACCGGATATTATTTTTAAGGCATAATATTATTTTCTAATTCCAATTACTTATGAATAAGTAATGTATCCAAAATTAAACTCTGATTGTTATCATAACAAAGTACGCATATTATCAGTTTATAAAGTAGTAGTCAATTTAGAACGATTTAAATAAATGCATTTTGTTAATAATACTTCCAATTAAATGTCACCGTCATTTAAGAAAAGCGACATTCATTTGTTACAGTCAAAATACGAGGAAACAAAACAGAAATGCTTTCCGACTTAAAACGAATAGCAAGTCACAACTTCCTGCTAAATAGTCATAATATATCACACTGCGCCTGTCGCGGCTAGACGTCTCTTACAAGAAGCTTCCAAAATCACCAACGATGAAACTAATATTCAAATTACTGCAATAATTTTATGATAATTGAATATCCAACTTACTATGTTTCTTTATAACTTTTTTTGCAGTCATAATATTTAGTGACCAGTTGCAAAATTTGTAGAAAGGTCAGACGAGACCGTATTTTTTTCAAACCATCGAACATAGTGTAAAAAATAATTTACTAAACAGTTCGTAAGAAACATATTAGAAACAGGAAAACCAGAAAAATAATAACATGATTTATTATTGGGGTTATTTTTTTTTTTTTTTTTGAAACTCACGGTATTTAAATCGGTTTAAAAGTGTTTGAAACAAGATTTATAATGCGCTTTGTTGTATGCTTACAGTACTAGTTTCTAGTTTTATTTTTACTTGAAAAATATACTGTAAAAAATTTTAAATTTCAATCAGTTTTTAATCCTAGAAAATTGATGTTTGTTAGTCTCGCTTATCTAGAAAATATCGGTTGATATTAATTAAATTTTTGTGCGTTTTTGAGTGCATCCCTGGATGGTTCAGAATTGAGCCCGATAGGTAGCGCTGTTGTCGAGATCCAGAAATCCCCTTGCAAAACCGGGCGGATCTCTAATCAAATGTAGATGTCTATGGGACACATCACCCACCTTCCATCAAGTGAACTGTGTGCTCGTTTGTCCTCTATATTCCATAAGAAAGTGAAACCATAGTACTACATTATTGAGACAGTTGTTACTTATAGTTTATTTGCATTTTTTTTAATTTCATTAATGATTTTGGTCTGATTAGTAAATAATCTTTAAAAAAATACAAAAACTAATGTAATTCTTAACTACGACAGTCTCGAGTCGAGGTTAAAAATTAAAGGTTTTTCTAAGATCCAAGCCACTTCAAGCTTATTTGTGTCAAAAAGCTTTTCATTCTTTCATTAAAGTTAGGCTTCAATTTCGGCTCCACCTCCGATATCTTTACAATGTTTAATTAAGTGTAACGTCGAATAAGTTGAAAACCCAGTACCTTTCGTTATAACGACATCTATACTAATAACTTGTTTAAGCCTCTAACAGGATCTTTTAAGCTTTTATAACCACTAACCTATTTTAGCCCTTATGAAACATTTTAAACATAAAAAGGAAGTATAACATATATATATTTCGTTGCTAGGCTTACTTTCATTTCTAAGAGTGTTATGGAGTGGAAAAGTACCCACCGCATCCGCTTCTCTGCGATTTGGTGAACTCAACAAAGCTTTGAAATATTTTGACTAGATTTTTCCCGCGGCTTCGTCACGTAAAATGTGTACAAATAAGCAAGTTCTTAAAAAACGGACGACACTATGCCCCGCAATAAAGTAACCAAAACAAAACAATTATATATATATATATATATATATATATATATATATATATATATATATATATATATATATATATATATATATATATATATATATATATATATATTGCATACTATACGCGTAATAAAATTACAAACAGATTTTTGTCTGTGCATTTGTGAACGATAATCTCCACAATCGCTAAACCAAAATTTAGATGTGGTTTTAAATGATTAATTGTTATAATTTGGGGACATTTTATTTCAATCGGCTTACAAAAAAAAAAGAAGTGGGCATGGATATAATTTCTCTGACTCTCTTATCGATGAATTTCTTTATAGAATATGTGCGACAAACGAGCACACAGTCCACCTGATATTAAGTGGGTCCTGTGGTGGGTGACATCTCCATTTATCCTCTATTAATTAAGAATCAAACTGCAGATGCTTTATCACCCCCGAGGACTAAGATGGAATATTCCGTTTTCAGAAAAAAAGCTTTCCAGTTATCTACATTCACCATAAGAAACATAGCAGCATTAAGCTATTTACGCTGGTGTTCTGTGAGAGCGTGGTAGTACTCCGGTCAAGCCGACAACCGTAATAAAGCTGCAGCGTGACTCTCCCACGTATAAATATTATAAACAAGTAAATTAATAAAATAGGTAGTGTCCTTTTGTATAAATTTGTGTTACATTATATCCAAACTCTTAATATAATTAATCGTTATGAAATTTTTATTATATTCGTAAGTAAAAGGTAAACTGTCTTCATTGTCTGTCAATGTCAGTTTTCACATATTATATTTTGTGGATGGTTAGTAATTGGATTTGTCCGATTGTCGATTTTTTATGCTAGCTGTGCCTGCGATTTTGTACGGGCCAACATGTTGAGATTGGCCTATGTGGATATCAGTAACAGTTGTTAAAACGGTCAGCCCTACGTGACTCGGTTGCGTGTTAGGAACTTAATAAATTTATATGCATTATACGAGTAAAGACGTCATTGTAAGGAATAAGAAATAAAAGAAGAAACTAAATTAAGGCCAACTATATTTCTGAGAAATGCGAACTATTATATTTCATGCCATCTTTGTAAATATCTTTGTTGTAATTTGATCTATCTCATATGTATTGGTTCAATGTTTTTTATAACCGAGAATTTATTATGTATTTATAAGAGATTTTTATATGTATGTTGAAGAATTTAAAGTGACAGTGTATATCATCAAAGCAAGGCATAGACTTCTTGTCATTTATTATAGGGTTTTAGTAATTTTTTCGCCACGCTACTCCAGTGCATTTTTATACGATAATAGATTAAAAGATTATGATACCTAATCAGCAACAGAGTTTCATTTGTATACTTATAAGAAGAATTTACAAATGATGAATGTGCGCTTATTAACGCATAGCGCAATAGCACAGTAGCGCGTCAATTGCTGGCACAGCTAGTATTTTAATAAAATGTTGATAATCGTACAAGACATTAAACGTAATAATTTTGTTAAAGTTCAGCAAAAATGACCTCTTAGATTGTAACACTCCTTTATGTTTATTTAAAAAAAAAACAATTTACTGCGAAGATGTATTGCTTACATTAATTGCAATGGGACAAACATCCAGACCTAGGACATTTATTTGTAGGCCATTCAAACAATTCTTTCTTGGAGATTCGAACACGAGTGCAGCGCTGCAGTCAAAAATACTTTACCACTGTTTTCTTTTTTGTCACTCTTCGCAGGTTTCAGAATTTCTTAAAATAGATTGAAAGATAAAGGTTACATCATATTCGTAACATAATTTCTCTTTCATTATAAAAAGTAGGTGCTTTATAATCTTTTACTTCTATCCAAAGTTAATATATATTTTTAAAGTACAAATATTTCATTATAATTCTCTTTTTAACGGGAATTCTGAATAAGTGTTTTGACTCATTTTAGTCAAATAAAATGATACTCATTTTAAAATGTCTTTTAAACAAGATATAAGATTTGTTTAAAATTCATTAAAATACACAATTTTGCCCTAAGCCATTTTTGAATAAACTAGCCGACTGATATTGAATTTTTACCATTAAATACAGGGACTGTTGATGATGTGCCCTCTTTTCTGAATAATGTTGCGAAAAATAGAGTAGTACAATACAAAAAAAATATATTCTCCATTTTACGAAATGAAGCTGTAGTACTTTCAAACTCGGCTCACTCGTTCCGCTGCTCTGCGACACAAAGCACTACAAACGCTGACATTTAAATGGGCGTCACAGATGTCGTTGAAATGTCGTCCGTGTGAGAGGGAACAAATGGTGATGTGCTCGGAACATCGTTCGTTTGTACGAGTACGAGTGAGTCTTCTAAATTGAAAATATCATAACGTAATTCATTTACAAAGATATTTTTACGTAATGATATATTACATACATATTATTTACGCAAAAAACGTTCTCAATATCGGTTGGATGGTTTCAAAGTCTGTAACGAACATAGGTAGAAACGTTTATTATGTTTTATACAGTTAAATAGATATACTAGCGATCTGCCCCGGATTCGCACGGGTGATTTTCGACAACCGAACCACCTACCGGGTCCAAATGTAAATATAAACCATCTAGGGACCCATTCAAATACAAACAAAAAATTCATCAAAATCGGTTAGATAGTTTCAAAGTCTATAACGGACATAGGTAGAAACATTTTTGTGTTCATATAGATAGCACCTTAATAAAAATGTGTTATAATACCTACAATATATTACTTTATAACACATAATTATTAGTAAAATTTAACAATCGACTAATACTTTATGTAATACTGGTATTTACACAATTATTTGACGTAAACGTTTATATGCACATTGTACCACACATTAACAGTGGAGAAGAAACGTATCTAATATTTTATGTTTGTATATATCGCTGCTCTATCGGTTTCACCACCAAAATCTCATTAAATTATACTAAATATTATTTTATTTTTATAAATTGAACAAGGTACCAAGTCTAACGGCTAACGGCTCACCATTGGCGTTTAATGTAACATCCGTCCGTTGTTAATCTACTCTACGATACTAACGAGAAAAAATTATGTGAATGTGGATTCCCTGAGGGCGTCAATCTCGACGAGTAAACAAATAACAAATTAATACAACTCATCAAGTCAAAAAAATATTCTTTTTCGTCTTATTCTAAAATTCATATGGTTTGTGAAATTTCTCCGACCAGCTCAAAAAATTAGAGAACTAACTAAAGAAAGGATCGAAGAGAAACTGTTTTTTTCTCTTTAAATCGTTTATATTTATCGTGAAAATACTATTTACGTATCATAAGATGTTTGTATTCTATAACAGCCCATACCAGTCCAATGTTGTACATAAGCCCCTTCTACTGTAGGAAAGATTGTCCGCAATACCTCCACGCTTGCCAGGTGGATTTGAACCTTTGACACTCTTTCCCTTTGCCTTGTATTTTCCAACAGTCACTTAGAAGGCAGCATACCGTCGTTTATGAAGTCCATGATATATTTCTGTCTTTGGGTGAGTCAGTCGAATCTTGCGTCACCCACGCTATTAAAAATGTTAAAGCTACAGCATATCCCACTGCTTTGCCCAGGCCTCCTCTCATTTCTGAGAGTGTTTTAGGCGATAGAAATGTCAGCCAGGCTGCTCGAAATGTTTTTTTCTTATTTCTCAGGCATGTATGTGGGTTAATCAGCACTCAAAATTGCAATTAACAGTTTCATAGGTACCGGCGCGGAGGGGATCAAATCCGGGTGGCTCGCGTACTATGAAATTTACAGGGAGCGTTTAGCCCCTGAGCTACCACGTCTCTCGATACAAAAGGAGATGATTAATTCCTTTACACCGCGCTGCTATCACTAGGCTAAAAGTATTACGTACAACACATTGATATAATATACATATATTCTTAATTATGTGTTAGTAATAATTTCAGCAATTACTAATAAGGATCAAAATATTTCACTAAGGAAATTTTTTATGAAAAGAGTTTTTTTAAACCAACAAATCTCAACCGATAAAGAGAAGACACAATGCATGCATAAGACTAAATCCTATTTTACCCCGAATCTCTAATGTTCAAATTATTTCTGTCTCGTATCTCAAATTTACTAACTTATGCTATCTGCATATTGTACACACTACGAAATACAACATCGTCCTTAAACGGATTATAAGATTATGAGTCAGTTTCTATCTAGAATATAGTGTCTTTTTTAAAGTTCATTTTATTCCGACAAAAAATAAGGTTATTTTTTGTTTAATTAAGAGTTTATTTATAATTTATTTTAAAACAATACGCTAATTAAAGTTACGCTATATATTTATACTGACCGAAAATCTAAAACTCCGCTAAAATAATATATAGTCGCATTCGTAATAGTTTATCAAAAAAAACCATACCAATATGAAAATATCTCAAAAAAAAACGAACGCGTACAAACGCAATTTGAAAATTCAATCTTACCTTATAACGAGAAAATGCTATACTTTTATTAAGCCACCCCAACATCATTCCGACTGTATTCAAGTCAATAATTTTATTCACAAGAAGAAACACATTGAAAGTCAACAATAACACTATATTTTAATTTATACGTCATTGAGACACATTCATAACGGGTTTATAATTTTTCACTTCTATATATAATTGTTAATTAACAGCGATTATTCTGTTAGTAACGATGTAACTAAATTTGGCCAAAGTCACAGCGACACGTCGTACAGTCACAGTAGCGTTCGACGACTAAGTTCCCGCCCGCCCAAAAGCGTCGAGTCTATCCGATCTGTGGCGAGGTGGCCCGAACTATACACGATTTTACGAAACCCACTCGATGAAGTGGTAAGTTTTTATGAGTCCCTATCCATTGAGCGCAATAGGAAAAATATAAAAGGTATGTTTGACACCTGCCTCTGATAACTTCTGTAACTCGGTTCAATAATTTTTACTTGTTACCGACCTTTCGAGTGGGAAATAAAAGCAACTGATCTTTTAAGCTGTCTTTTTACAATGTCCTTAGGATTTTATAATTTACTGTTACCGTCACAGCCTCTAAGGTTCACTGTTGAACATAAACCTTCCCCACAGTTGTCTTTATAGGAAGGAAATTGACCATAGGGCCATAGTTGGAGTTAGGAAGGCGCTGCTACCCATTTCCTGATTTGTTACCCTGTCGCCTCTTATGACAAACACGGGTTATGATATGAAATTTTGTGTGCAGGGAGTTTCGGGGGCATTAATTCGATCTAGCTAGGATTTATTTTTAGAAAATGTCTTTTTGTCAGTGTTTTAGGCAATGAAAAACTGCTACAATATCGTTAGAATAAGAAGGTAAATTTTGACAATTTAACAATGATTACAAATAGCTTAATTGGTATATTGGGCGGTCACGAAATCGTAATACCATGGTTCGAGCCTAGACCGACCGACCTACTTTTTTTAATTTTTTTTCAAGTTCCTTTCTTTTTTGAGAAAATCTATTTTTTCGAGACCTCTTTTTAGTATTTTTTAAAAACACGAAAATTTAAATTAAACTAATTGCACTCATGATTTTTTATTCAAATAACCAGTTCAGTTTTTTCTATTATGTCGCTAAGATCAAAAAATATTATTCGTATTTCATCAGTATGTAATTTGTATCTAAATATAATTTCCAAAACACAATAATTAAAAAAAACGAGCGAAAAATACCGAGCAAAGCTCGGTCAACCGGGTACTAAATATATTATTAAACGTGAACAATTTTACAAGCATTAATACTTGTCAATTCATTGTTAAATTCCTAATCGTATTGAAACATGCAGTCTACAAAAATATTATTTAAAATTACGTTGTATCAACAAAAACAAAGCAAACTCTTGTACTAAATCCTTTTAGAGGAAATATATATAGCCCAAAACAAGGTCCGGCAATTTATTTAGAAATCATCTCTAAGCTTTCTAAAAAAAAGATTTAATTTGGAGTCCGACATTTTGGAATTTTATAAACAGGTAATGGTTTCCTTCCTACAACTTCCAACAAGGGTACCGTTTCTGCGCCCATCAATCGGCTGTCTTGTGTTTTAAATATGAACTTTGAAATGTCGTTCAGAAGTAGACTTCCGGGTATAAGGTTAAGGAAAATGATGTATAGAGATAGTACTTTGAAAAGAAACCCAGGTTCGGAAGGTCCTTCTGATCCGTCTGCGAAGGACCAATTGAAAAAGAACCCAGTAAGCGAGGTCTTCTTGAAAAAGAAACCAGGCGTTCGTAAACGTTCAACTAAGAAACAGAAGGGAGGAATCGAGGTTTCTCTCGATCCAGCCTCCTATCACGCCTAAGTTGGGTTCGGGAACAACGTATGTGATCTCCGCAACGGAGTAACACACAAGGGCGATAACCTCTTCGGGGATTACGGGTCTTCCGAAGTCGTCCCGGTCCCAACGCCTTAATTCTTCGATGTGGACTGTATAATTTTGAGGGATGAATTTCTTGGAAATAAAACAGCAATTATCTTCAAACCGTTCCGTGAGAGAGTAATCACTTTTCCCTATCACTTCCCTACACTTTTTCTTCTTATTGACTGCTGGTCTTGCACTTTTTCCTGAACTAATCCTGAAGGATTCCCGAACGAATTGCAAGAAAACTCGTTTACTGAGCTACCCCTGAGCTATACGCGAAAGTGAGCCGCGCCATTTGCGCGCTCGCGCAACTTAATTACATCAATTTGTACTATCACTCTCTCACGGTTTTCTCAATCATTTATTTTGTATAGGACATACATTTATACAATTTACTTATAAAGATAGCACAAAAAATATCTTTACAACGATATACGTTACATTTTCATATCACAAAAAACCTTTTATTTATTAAACAAAATGTGCCTATTTTACTCACATATTCAACGTTGAAATTTCTTAAATATTTAACATAGAAAGTTGAAACAATATTTTCCACTTGAAATTATACATATCTTAACTAATACAACAGTTTAATTTACACTTTCTCTATACATTTCACTATTAAAACACTTTTAAATTTCTTATACAAAACTATCATTATTTCACTTGTTCACAGGAATTTTCACATAAAAATAACACAGAATTTACCTCTTTTACACGTACAATCAATCTGAAATGTTTCACAGGTCATTACATACATAAATTGCTGAAATTACAAATATTTAAATTTTTACATATTTGGCCTCCTAAGTACGTGGCTAGCGTGCGTCTGTGATCTCACACTATTTGA
Organism: Parnassius smintheus behrii; assembly: GCA_036936625.1. Taxonomy (NCBI): domain Eukaryota; kingdom Metazoa; phylum Arthropoda; class Insecta; order Lepidoptera; family Papilionidae; genus Parnassius; species Parnassius smintheus. The sequence goes on from JAUPFT010000008.1 coordinate 29,302,113, forward strand.
ACAACTAACCTGGAAAGTTTAGTATACACTAATATCAACAATACTAGGTGAATAACTGCTTCTATATAATTCTCAAACTGTAGGAAACTATTTCTAATCAAATTCTTATCAGTATTTATGTTTCTTATGAGATAACATAGACAAAATATTTCACGAATCAATACATTGAAAATAGGCATTTGTTTTCATACAAAACATATCAAACTCATATAAGACAATACTTATGCAATTAATTTCCATTAATTCTACTTATGCATAGCGATCATCTCGACCGGGGAACAAATCCGGTCTCTAACTTTATTTTCATATTTCTTTAAATTAAAATTATTAGAAAGATGATTTCAACCGGGGAACAAATTCGGTAACATAATTTATATCATAAAAATTCCCTATATGAATTTATTAAAAGATATTACTAATAAAACAATAAACTGTTCCGGCCTGGGAGTCGATCCCAAGACCTTTCATATCATTAATTCAATATTTCTTTAAGATTCAACTAAGCATTTTCTTATTAGTATACTGTTGCTTGACAATTTGCTTTTTAGAAGCTATTCGTAATCGGTTAACTAATAAATTGAAATATTCTTATAGGCGCGTCGCCAACATACTTCCTTTTTTATTACATAAAGCTCGATTTTCATAAACCTGAATAGATTTAAATTCTTCGAACATCCGCGTAATGAATAAGCTACTAATAACCACCGCTAAATAAAACAAAATATACAAGTGGTAAAATTAAAAGAATTGTACAACCGACTTCAATAAGACCGCAATTAAATACGTATTATTAAAGATAACTCAAAAATTACTCGTCAGATCTTGTTTAAATTTATATGGGTCCACACAAAAAACACCAGATTTAAGATTAAAAAAAAGAGCTATTAAAATCGGTTAACCGAGAGAAAGTTTATGAGGTATTATCACATGAAAAAACGTACAGTCGAGTTGAATACCTTTTCCTTTCTGAAGAAGCCCATAAATAAAATATATAGCATGTTATAAAAAGAAAAACGTCAACTTATAATATCTATTTCTTTATATTCAATGTGATTTTCATCGCAAAACTTTATCGATTAACTTAATAGACGTGTCTTTGTTATCATACACCGAACACTTAAACCTTATCGACGGAGATTTAGGCTATGTAACCGCAATAAGTCTAGTAGTTATTTCATTTATAATCGTAATCCGCTCCTGTCATCGCCTTAGTTGAAATTCTGAATAGGGTATTTGTTGACGCTTTATTCATGACCAGCCTTTAAGCATATTTGAAATTAAATCTTCACTCTTATTGACAGGCATACATATACATTTTACTCTGTTAGGTTTCACAGTATTTATAATCAATAATAATTATGACACAGAAATAGCCGTTCTTTTATTTGGCAGACATTTTTGACATATTCTTAAAGCTTAATTATTACGTAATTAAAGAACAGTTACGTCGCGATCGTTGGCTCGTTCGCTTATGTACGAGTTTGTATGTATGTATGTATGTTTGTATACTAAAAAAGCGGTTTAGGTGTGCGCAAAAGGTCTACACGACTAACTTTGCAGTGGAAAGAATAAAAAAACATCATATGTTTTAATATTTTATACAATTTATCATTCGGCACAAAAAACGCCTAGACTGATTTTGCTCAAAATTGAATGAGGTTTAAGTTACATAATTATGCGTCAAATGAAACCGGTCCCATGTCAATATCACTCTTTGTTCTCGAGATACACAAGGCAAAAATTGAATCCGAACAAACATACATATGTACATACATACGTACGTTTATGTGCACACATGGACATCCTCTTAAAACCATACTATTCAAATCTAAAGTACTTGAAACGGAGATATGTTAAAATTTCCAATTTGCTAAAGCGGACCCATTACAATAACTTCCCACTGGGAAGTTGATAACAATTTTTTGAAATATTTTTTTAATTTATCATCAAATAAAAATCGTTATAAATTTGCTACGCGGCACAGCGAAAAACCATGCCGGTTTTGTTTGTATGCTGTTCCGTCTACATTATTATAATACTATTTACTACAAAAATGCTCGTCATATTTATTTTGGATGGTATTGTTATAAATTTTTTTGAGTTACTTTGCGGGTCTGAATTTGGTTTGAAACTGTATGCTGTATACCTAAATTAGAATTATTCCTTTAACAATTGCTATCGGACTTTATCATGGATATTGAGTATCTTACAGAATTTAAATATAAAATTTTCATTTGTTTTGACTGAAGTTTAATTTTTATAGGTACAATCGCATTTAAAATCCTAAGTTGTAGTTTATAAATGTACTGTAGGTGTGATATATCTGTTCGTCCGTAGCTGCTTAGTCATAACTTATGGGAAGTTATGACTGTATCAGAAAGAGTTCGTTATAAAGTATCATTTTGACGCGAAATTTTAATCGCTTTCTAATTTATAAACACATTCGCCAAAATGCTCTAAGCCTATCACATACTCGTACACCTTCATTAAAGTTACTTTTAGTAATGCATATTCTAGGCCAAAGAGAACCATTAATAAAAACTCAGAATTGTATCGACAGGCACCATGGATTAATAAAAAAAATAATTTGAGTGATAAACATGATGAACTATTTAATAAATGGAAGAAAGACCAGAGTTACATAGTACAGATTAGAATACAAGAGAATGGGAAATAAGTTAAACAATGTAACTGATTATTACAGAAATTCTTATTATAAAAATAAAATTATTAAAAATTTTGCTAATTCAATTAAATTATGGCAAATTTTAAACGATATCGCTAGTAGAATTGTAGAAATAGATAATTTTGACACTGTCGTAAAAGATGTTTTGCCAAACTGCAACATAAATATATTAAAATATGATCAAAACAATCTACCAGTCGATGTAAATAATTGTAGCATGTACTTTAAAAAGGCAACACCAGATAGTGTATCAAAATAAATCAATAAGTTAAGTACTGATAAAGCCCCAGGTTTTGATTACATTAGAATGAGAGATATCAAGGCCATTGTCAATATAGTTTCAGAACCCTTAGCTAAATTTATAAATACCTGTACTAAAATAGAGATGTATCCAGATGAACTTACGGTGTGTTGTGTTAGACCAGTCCATAAAAAAGATAGGTTTGATGACATAAATAACTATAGACCAATTTCTTTAACATCATCAATATAAATATAACAGCGGAAAAATATATCTGTAATCAAACATGAGTTCCATCAAAAAAGTAATATTTTAAGCTCTAGCCAATTCGGTTTCAGGGCCGGTAAGAACACTGCAATGCAATTATCGGAATTTACGGATCATGGTAATTCATGGATGAATCATAAGTTACATGTCCTATCCCTATTTATAGATTTTTCTCGTGCCTTTGATACGTTAGACCATAATAAGCTGATAAGGAAGTTAGATAATATAGGTTTTCGTGGACCTCTTTTAAATTGGCGGAAGCTACCGTGTTAGGATTTGTGAAAGCTGCAAACTGCACATCAGTCAAAGTAACCGGAGGCACAGCTCAAGGTTCCGTACTTGGACCTTTGCACTTTATAGCCTATGTCAATTACATGAATAAGATCTTTAGACATTGTAATTACTATCAATATGCTGATGATACGTATATTTACTATACGTATGCTTGTGGCTGCTAAGGATGTCAATGATGCCCTGCTTCTGTTACAGAATAATTTTGATATTATACGAGTACATTTGCTTCGGTGACTGCATACCATCAATATGGGATAAATCCGCAGTACATAATTCCTAGCATAATATTACAGGATCGTTTTAAGGTATTTATTTACCCCAAATGTATCGCAATATATCGCAAATACAGTTTTTTTTATTCGTGGATACTGCATAATGTAACCACCGTCAAGCGATGATCCGCCAGTACAGTATCGACCGCGGCGGAGCAAGGATCTTGCTATGCGGAGTGAGTGCTTCACCAACAAAAATAGGATTCTCAACCATTTCGTGCAATACATTAGGTACAGTGTCATGAACTGTAGGAGTCATCTGCTTAGCCGATGAAATCTATTGTTCGCGGGATTTGGCAGTTTATAAATTCCACTAAAGGAGAAGGTATCATGTATCATGGGCGGCGGTAGTCACTTAACATCAGGTGAGCCGCATGCTCGTTTGCCCCCTCTTCTATAAAAAAAAAAAAAAAAAAAAAAAAAAAAAAAAAAAAAAAAAAAAAAAAAAAAAAAAGAAGGTGATCCTTACCAATTGGAATGCTAAGCGTGGAATTTACAGCTTCAAGTGCAACCCTTAGCTTGGTGGCAATTGATTTTATGGTGTCTTGAGGTTTCTGCACAGCCACTTCAAAATTTCTTTTTGTTCCATTTTCTACATTTGGGTCTCGACACAGGATACTCGTAGTTCCAGGTTCCTATTTTTATTAAGAATTTCATTATTTTTGTTTTTAAGCGCTTTAATTGTGCATTCTTGACTTTTGACACACTTCTATACTCGATATTTGCATTCATTCATGGGTAGCGAGGAGAATATTCTCACACTTACTACAAACTGTTCCGGGAATTTTTTTCATTATTTTTTTTATTACACGTCAAACATTTCGTTATACCCATATTGTAAGTTAGTTACGCGTAACACAATACACCGTGCGGTACGTATAACATGAGCCGACGGAATGATTACATATGTAATATAGTTATAAATATTGCATAAAATAAAACAATTGGTGAACTAGTTTTTGCAAATGACATGACTTACAATAAATAAAAATTTATTTGACTTCAGATTTCTGAGTCAAACGATAAAACATAATGTAAAAATTCAGTTTGATTTAAGTAAATCAATAAAATGAAATTCTTTTATTTCTATAATCGAGAATCATAAATGTAAGAATAGTAAGTAAATTACGTCACGCTCCTGATCGTAGATTAACTATTTATTTTACACTAATCAATTTGAGGCCGTTTTTTTTTTCCACTGTTATTTTATAAGGAATCTAGCGGCAACAAATTGTTGCTTACAATCGAAATCAGCCCACTGTAGCTAGTCTCTTTAGTTTTGTTCACTCACAATTTTTCTTTTTTATTTTATTTTACCCGGCCATGATCACCTATATTAAAGATAAAGCGTGTATGTTCCGCTGTTAGATTTTGTGTTCTTTATTATAATTTGTAAAACTTATCCTATCTTCTTGTTGCCCAAATAAATAAATAGAGGAGAAAATAGCAAATAAACAAATAAGAAAAGTCACTTAGTTTGATCTACATTCAAGTGTTACCGTTATATCATCATCATCATTCATCATTACAGCCTTTCACAAGTCCACTGCTGAACATAGGCCTCCCCCAAGTAATGCCACAAAGCACGGTCCTGAGCCACCTGCATCCATCGACTTCCTGCATGTCTTACCAGGTTGTCACTCCATCTAGTGGGGGTCGCCCTACACTACGCCTACCGGTACGAGACTGCCACTCGAGAATCTTTCTTCCCCATCGGTTATCGTTTCTTCGAGCTGTATGGCCGTCCCATTGCCACATCAGCTTACTAATCCGTGGGGCTCTGTCGGTCCCTCTGGTTTTACTGCTGATATCCTCATTTCTGAGTCTATCACGCAGAGAAACTCCGGGCATAGCCCTCTCCATAGCTCGCTGAGCGACCTTGAGCATCCTTTTACGGCCAGCAGTGAAGGACCACGTCTCAGATCCGTAAGTTATCACCGGCAACACGCACTGGTTGTACACTTTAGTTTTCAGAAATTGAGGTATACCTGACGAGAAGATGTGGCGTAATTTCCCGAACGCTGCCCAGCCGAGTGGAATACGTCGATTGACTTCTCGCTCGAAGTTGGACTTACCTAGTCGGACCATTTGTCCCAGGTAAACATACTCGTCAACAACTTCGAGCATAGTGCTCCCAACAACTACCGGCATAGGTGTGACATGTACATTAAACATGATCTTTGTTTTGTCCATGTTCATCTTAAGACCTATCCGTTGGGAGATACCATTAAGGTCATTGAGCATAGTGCTTATGTCCGCCAGCGATTCTGCCATAAGGACTATATCGTCGGCAAATCGAAGGTAAATGACGTACTCGCCATTGATGTTAATACCGTATCCTTTTCAGTCCAGTAGCTTGAAAACGTCTTCCAATGCAGCGGTGAAGAGTTTCGGGGATATAACGTCACCCTGTCTTACACCTCTCTGCAGTGGGATAGGTTTCGAACTCTGGTTCTTCAGCACTTCGATATACTGATAGTCAATTTGGCACCACTGAAGAGACTGTAGCACCGCCCAAATTTCGACGGAATCAAAGGCTTTCTCATAGACCACATACGCCCGGCAAAGTGGCAGATCTCTTCGGTCTTCTGTACAATCTTCCGCAGGGTATGTATGTGGTCTATGTTACTGAAGTATTTTCGGAAACCGGCTTATTCGGGAGGCTGGAAGTCGTCGAGTCTGCGTGCGAGACGATTCGTAATGACTCTCGAAAACAGCACGTAGACGCGGCTCAGAAGGGAAATCGGTCTGTAGTTCTTCAAGAGAGCGTTGTCGCCTTTCTTAAAGAACAAAACCACGGCACTTCTGCTCCACGCCTCCGGAGTAGGGCCACCATGGAGGACGGAATTGAAGAGCTTCTGAAGGACTTCAAGTACCGGTGTTCCACCCGCTATCAGAAGCTCCGCTGTAATTCCATCCTCGCCTGGGGCCCTGCCGTTTTTAAGGTTCTGGAAAACCATTCTAATCTCGCTCAGACTGACGTTAAGGATATAATCGGATTAGTGTCGGATAAGACTTGCTCTTGGATGTGTGTGATGTGTGTGTGTACAGCTGCCCATAGAACCTCTTAATCTCACTCATAATCTCGGGTGTCCCGGAAACGATGCTGCCACACTCATTCTTCAGCTTTGACAGTTGGTTCTTTCTACCATTATATACATTAACAATATTTTTTATTCTTAACACAAAACCAACTAATTTAAGGAATTTTTTTAACTGACGGATATTGATTTCGACTTACCGTTATTCTGCCATTAGTTTACTTGTGTATCTTATTTTTCTTTTTACTGTGTTTGCCATAAATAATTTTCTGTAACGCAACTAGACATGACAGACTAATTTATGCATTGTGTTGGTTTATTTGCATTTTACTCTCTTGGACTGAGATTGAATGGCTCGTAGCAGTAGAAATCTAACACTATTACTTGAGTCTCCATTAAGTTTAAGAGCCTAGTTGCGCGCAGGATAAGTGTCTGCCTTATAACTTTATAATATGTGAGCAAGCTGAGTTGAATCCCAGCTGATACTAATGTTACTGTTTATTGCAAGTTCAAGTGATAATTTATCGTTACGTGGTAAAAGAAAATATCGTGAGATAACCTGCATGTCTGTGAAATGAAATATTTTGAAGAAATTAGAGTCTGCCATTAATTTTTGGCTCTTTTTTGCGACATTATCTCACTTAGAAATGAAAGTCACCCTATGTCCAGTTTTGCTAAGGACGTAAGCTGTGATATTAGTTTACTGAAAGTAAATCTATGTACTACAGCATGCAGCGAAGCCTACTCACTTTCACAAATTGTGTGTGTATGTTGATTCGTGAATAGTTTAGATTCAGAATTGGATGCGGTGGGTGACGCTGTTATCGAGATCCATAAATCACCCGTGCGAAACCAGGAGGATCACTAGTATAAATATATTTTTATCACACGATAAAATTATAATTCCAAATTTAGTTTTAATAACGGTTGTTGTCCGAGTCGTTATAACTAAACACAGTATTTGCAATGCCCAAGTGCAACGTTCATACGATACATTACACACGACTTCTATTTGAAAATGAAATAAAAGTTTTATTTGGTAGACTTTCCTGTAGAAGACTTTCCTATATAAGACATTATATGTATTATATTCCCAAAACTTGTCATACACAAATGTTTTCAAAAGTTTTGGTAAACGTTTATATGATACTATAATTAATTGATTATGATACTATAATAAAAACACAATAATGATAAATAAAAATGAAAAAAGCTGTCTTTATTTTTTCAGCGTAAGACAAATTCATTTATCACACGTCACTTTTTAAATCTACTACCCTCCTACCATTTTAAAATTAGTTTCTTTTGACCAAAGAAGTAACAGTAAAAGAAACTCCGCGGACGTTCTTATTTTTTTCATTGTTAGCCCTCTTCAAAACAGGATGCGGATCTCAATGCGACGTTCTTTTTTTGTATGCTTGTTAACTGATATCTTTTAAATTTCGTACCGATTTTAATAAAAAAATATAAAAGTAAACCAACTAATAGTCGATTCAAATTTGAAGGCAAAATTCCAAAAAAAAATTCATTTTACTATTTAGACGACATTATAGTTGTAACCTTAAACTTGTGATAAGAAATCCACTCCTAAGGGTCAAAACTTACCTTTATAAATATGAAATTATAAGCCGACATGATGAACTAAAAAAAAATCACAAAATAGCTTCGTGTTTTTAAGTCGCTTACACTTTGGCTAAGCACTAATTCATAAACTGGTTTATTTTTATAACTCTATGAAGTCAGCTTTTACTTTTTATTACAAGTTAAAATTTTAACAGTTAAATTCAGTAGAATATCATATAAGAAAATCGGTCAAGTGCATGTTGCGCTGTGCTAGATTCGTGTTTCGTGCCACCAATAAGTAGACATATATAAACACCGAGGTTATAAGTGATCAATTACGAATGGGTCATACATAGAATTTATAAGATATTACAATATGCAATTATAAACATATTAATAATATACAATATATTATAATATTCAACTACAATATAATATACAATTATATACAATTATAATATAATATACCACTAAATGAAATAGAAATTTCTAGTAGAAGTCTCTATATATAAGTTTTTATGGGTTAAAGTGCTGTGGAGGGGTACGACCTCATGAGGCCGCAAGGGATTTGACGGAATATGGCCGCGGTCTCATAAGACCGCTAGGGGGTTGAGAGGTTAAAGGCAAATTGGAACCTAAACCATTATGAGATAACACTAACCATTATGAGATTGTTGCTGCTACATCACCAGACGACCAGAAGCTGTTGGCGTACTTCCTCGATGATGCCTATGACGGTTGTGATGACATGACATTCAAGTCTATGCTGCTAGAGCAGTTAGAGAAGCTTGTTCCAACCGGCCCAGCTATTAAAACAAGCAACAATGATAATAATTTGGTGACAAGTGAGGGAAATACCGAAAAGCCGCGACCTGACGTGAAGCTACCGAGAATAGAGTTGCCAATGTTTACCGGGAATTACGACGAATGGCAAAGCTCTTACGACATATTCACTTCGATCGTCAACAACGATTCCTGTTTAAAAGAGGTTCAAAAGCTCCACTATCTGAAAAGTAGCCTGACTGGAGACCCTGAGCTGCTTCTGAGAAACCTAGTAGTGACTGATGCAAATTATCAAGATGCTTGGACAAAACTGACCCAACGCTACACAAACAAGAGGTACAATTGCAACGAGATAATGAAGCGTCTGTTTTCCCAAAAGGTCATTGATGCTGAGTCAGCGACCTCTATGAAGCAACTTCTAGATAATACATCTGCGTGTCTCAAGTCACTATAGAAGCTTGATATCAACACTGACATTTGGGACCCTATCATCAACTATCTGGTATTATCTACGCTTGATACCGAATCACGCAAGCAATGGTAAATGTATGTGAGTCAGAATGTTCAGCCCAATACATTACCATCCTGGAATCAACTTGCGGGTTTTTTTGGAGACTAGATTTCGAACATTAGAGATGGTGGATGGCCAATAATATACATATAAGGCTACACGGAACAATACTTCGAAACAAATATTTAAACACAAGTCATTTCACTCCACTGTTAACAACAACGAGAAGAAAGTGTCAATCAATACTTGCGTGATGTGTTCAGGAGAACACTCATTTACCAATGTAAGCAATATGGATAGGCTGTCCCCAGAGAAGAGGACTGAATACGTACAAGCGAACCGATTGTGCGTCAACTGCTTATCATCGAGACATTCTGTGAGAGGATGTCATCAGTCTATGAATTGTCGTCGGTGTGGACGACGTCATCACATTACACTACATTACGAGAGAGATCAACAAGTGGCTGCTGCGGTTCCGATTCTACCGCTAGCTACTACGGTTCTGTCAGTGATTCAGCAACCGTCTGAGTAGAAGAATCCACAAAATTTGAGTCAACAACCTAATCATAAGGGGGATAAGTCGCTCGCGTCCGTAGGCTATGACCACCTATTCGTAAGCCCACCCTACACGTGTCCCCCGGGTGGTGCTAAATGAGCGACAAGCCGATACCACAGACTCGGCTCCACGCCATGGTAGCGGCGTAAAACATACTACCCAATATTTTCGCACCATGAGGAACTATATAAAAGAAATGGCCCCGAGTTCCTGGTGCTCCTTTAATGGGGCAGGGGTGCGAAGAATCTCCGGGAGGAAAACCGACGACGAGGTTCGCCACCCGTCACGTTCTGTCTCCCGGAGAGGCGAAAATGAAGGTGATGTGTTATGTGTAAATGAGACGAAAAGGAAGGGGAAGGACGTCACTACACATGGCATGTATACCGCATACTGGTCTGGTGTAGACGAGATCGCGCGGGCATGCCAGGGAGTAGGTATCATCCTTTCAGAAAGAATGGGCCAATATGTGAAAGAGTATGAATGTGTAAACCCAAGACTGCTATGGATACGAATGAAAGTGGGCTTAAAGAAGTTGTTTGTGTCAGGTGTCTACACCCCAGACATGTCTAAGCCCACTTATATCCGAGAGCAGTTTTGGGAAATGGTAAGGATGATGTGAATGAAGTGTAAGGGAAATGAAAATATTATTATGCTAGGAGATTTTAATGGAAGGGTTGGGGTGAGGAGGCTTGGTTATGAAAGGATATTGGGAACGTTTGGTGATGTAAGTATAAATGAGAATGGTGAAAGTCTCCTCACCGTATGTATGGAAAAGAATCTTTTTGTGACGAACACTTGCTTTCGCCACTGGAGGATTCACATGTATGCTTGGGAAAGAGGTAACGATAGAAGCATGATAGATTTCATAATTGTGGATGAAAGATTGAGGGGCGCAGTGGTAGATACAAGGGTTTACCGGGGTTCTAACATATTAACAGATCATTATTTGGTTTTATGCCGAATTAATGGTCTATTCAGGCGTTGGCGCTACCGATCATCTGTGTCTACTACTGCGTTGCAGCGTATTAGAACAGAAAGGTTACAAGATGAAGGTGAGAAAAACAAGTTCAAATGTAGACTGAAAGAAAATATAAGTGGTTTGGATAAATTATGTATGAAGGAGTTAGACTTGGAGAATGTATGGCAAAATGTAAAGAAAGGTTTAGTGGATACAGCTACCGAAGTATGTGGTGTTAGTAAGAGGAAGAATGAAAGTAAAAATAATACGTTATGGTTAGATGATGAGATACGTATGGAAGTTGAAGCAAAGAAGAGAGCATGGCTAGATTTACTAGCAACAAAGGCTGGTAATTCTAGCGGTACGAATAATAATATTGAAAGGAAAAAGGCAGTCTTTAAACATCTTAATAAGAGAGTAAAAGAAGTAGTTGAAAGAAAAAAGCAAGAAAGAACGGATAAGAATAATAGAAGAATATCGGATAATTTCCAGGCAAATATTAAAATGTTCTGGAAACTTGTAAGAACTGTCAGGGGACATTCAAAACAGCCTATGATGAATGTTTTAAGAGACGAGAATGGCTATATTCTGAAAAATGAAGTTTTGAGTTTAAAGAGATGGAAGGAATATTTTGAAAGCGTGTTTATGAGTGAGGAGACAACGTGTGTACTAAGTGAAGTAGAAACCCCGAAAGAAGAGGAAAGAGGTAGCGAGATAAGTATAGATGAAATAATGAAAGCAATGAAAAGCTTGAAAGTAGGTAAGGCTGCCGGATATGATAGAGTTTCACTCGAAATGCTAAGGGCTGGAGAGGAAGTCATGCCAGACCTACTGCACACCGTGTTAAATTTATGCTGGGAACTGAAGCGGGTACCGGTAGACTGGTGCAAAGCCGTGATAGTCCCAGTATATAAAGGAAAGGGGTCGCAGCGGGACTGTAAAAACTACCGTGGCGTCAGCCTTCTTAGCATTGTAGGAAAACTGTATGCTAAGGTACTGATTGAAAGGGTCATGAAAGAAACTGATGGAAAAATTTGGGAATGGGATGTACAGATCAAGTCTTTTCCATGCGCATGATCGCGGAGAAGTTTTTGGCCAAAAACCAAAAGGTTTTTTGTGCGTTCATGGACTTGGAAAAGGCCTATGACAGAGTGGATAGGGATGTGCTATGGCAAACACTGAACTCATTTGGGTTAAGCGCTGGCTTGATACAGGCATTGGATTCTCTTTATAGGGACTCTAGTGCTTGTGTTAGGATCAACGGGGTCTACTCGGACTGGTTTGACATCCATAAAGGAGTCAAACAGAGCTGTGTGGCTTCCCCGTGGCTGTTCAACCTATTTACGGACAGTTGTTTGCAAAATTTGAAAGTTGAAGCATGTGGATTAAGAATGGGTGACTTAACCGTCAAATGCCTTTTGTACGCCGATGATCAAGTTATTCTTGCGTCATCAGCGGCCGAGTTGCAAATGATGGTTACATTAATAAACAGATCATTAAAAGAAAGGTGTATGAAAGTGAACGCAAGTAAGACGAAGGTTATGGTTTTCGATAGAGAAGAAAGTAAAACGATTTGTAAAATAAGAACAGAAGGGGAGTTGATCGAGCAAGTAGATGAGTTTGTATATTTGGGCTGCGTATTTAGCAGGGATGGGAGATACGATAAGGATATAAAACGACGAGTGAATGCGGGAAATAGAGTAAAAGGGCCCTGCACTCTATTGTGAAGAGTCAAAATGTGTCAAAAAAGGCACGTATGGCAATTCACAATGCTGTGTTGGTCCCTACTTTAACGTATGGTAGTGAAAGTTGGGTATGGCAGAAGAAGCACGAGAGTAGAATGAACGCAGTAGAAATGCGGTCGTTAAGGAGTATGTTAGGGCTGAATCTGAACGACAGGGTAAGAAATTGTGTAATAAGAGAAGAGTGTGGTTTGTAAGATGATGTTGTGACCAGGATTAAGAAAGGAATGCTTCGGTGGTTTGGTCATGTGGAAAGAATGAATGAGGAAAGAGTGACAAAGAAAATTTATGTTGCAGAAGTGAATGGCAGAGTCGGAAAGGACGTCCTAGGCGAAAATTTATTGACCAAATTGGCGATTTATTGAAAACGGGCCAAATTAGGAGTACCCCTAACCGACGAGCATGTATGCGTAGGTGTATGGATGTGAAAGAGGCGAGAGAGGTGTGTCGGGATTGTGCCAAATGGAAGTCTGTAGTCTCTGCCTACCCCTCTGGGTGACAGGCGTGAGTGTTTATGTTTATTATGTTTATGAACCTAATCATACCGAGTCCAGAGTAGTAGCTCATTTCGCTAAAGAGAGTCATCAGGGCAATCAGAGTAAATTTTTAACAACCGCCCTGGTAAAAATTGTTTCATTAATGATCCTATTAACGGTATAGTAATTTTTATACGTGGTAGAGCCATGCTGCAATTATATTAGTAGTATAGCTGTAGCACTAATGGGTCAGCTTGACCGGGGAAGGACCACGCTCTCACAGAATACCAGCGTAAAATAGTTGCATAATGCTGCTGTGTTTCGTATGGTGAGTGTAGAAAACCGGAGACCCTTTTTACTGGAAACAAGGCATTCCATCTTAGTCCTCACGGGTGACAACGCATCTGCATTTTGATTCGTAATCGAGGATAGATGTAGATGTCTATGGACCACAGCAACCACTTACCATCAGGTGGACTGTGTGCTCGTTTGTCAACCTATCCAATAAAAAAATAGTTTTCGGTGTAGGTGAAGGTGAAGCAAGAACTAGAAGCACGGTATTTTTTAATATTAAATCTTTGCTTAATCCTGAGTTTTCTTTTGTATTTAACGACGTCTACGTGAGTTTGATTTCATTTCTGCCTTCGCCAAAACCTGCAAATCTAGATTGGCCTGAGCTTGACAACATTTCACTAGCTGATTCACAATATAGATCTCCTGGTAAAATAGATGTCATTTTGGGAGTCGATGTTCATAGTGGGATAATTAAAAAGGGTCTTATTAGACATCCTTCCACAGATCGAAGTGATCCACTTGCTCAAAATACTGAATTTACTTACTTACTTACTTACTTATCGTCACGCACAATCCCTGACGGGGTAGCCATAGAGAACAGATCGCCAAGTGTCACGATCCTTACATACCTCTTTCGCTTCTTTCAGGTTCATTAACTTCTTCATACATGCACGTCTAGGTATCCGAGTACTCTTGACCCTCCCCTCTTCGAGCAATTTGCTCACATGGTCTTCGAAAGTTAGTCTCGGTCTACCTCGACACCTTTTAATATTTACTTTCGCTCTATATATTTTCTTCACCATTCGGTCTTCACTCATTCGTTCAACGTGCCCAAACCATTGGAGTACGCCCCTATCAATTTTTGTGATAAGGTCATCTTTCAATCCTGCCATATTGCGAATCTCTTCGTTTCGCTTTCGATCGGCTATGGTAACGCCACACATTTTACGAAGAGATCGCATCTCCACTGCATTCAACTTGCTTTTATGCTTCTTCTGGCATACCCAGGTTTCGCTGCCATATAACAAAGTCGGTACCAACACTGCGTTATGTATTGCAAGGCGTGCACTCTTCACCACGCCTTGCCTTTTTACTAATGCATTCAGGGCACCATTGACTTTGTTTCCGGCAGCGACACGCCTATCCACATCTAAATCACATCTTCCATCCCGGCTGAAAGCACTTCCCAAGTATACAATTTCATTTACCTGTTCTAGACATTCCTGATTTACCCATATTTCACATTTCGTTCTCTCTTCGTCCTTTTCAAATACCAGAACCTTAGTTTTATTAGCACTCAAACGGAGACCTTTAATTTCACATTCCTCTTTCATACACGTGACTAATGCCTGCAGTTCTGCTTCTGATGGTGCAATAAGCACTGCATCATCAGCATACAGCAGACAATTAACTTTTATGTCACCCAATTTCACACCCAAACAGCTATCTTTCAGCTTCTGTAAACAGCTGTCGAGATACAGTATGAACAGCCAGGAAGATATGACACAACCCTGTTTTACGCCCGCTTGGACGCTAAACATGGGTGACAGGTCATGCCCTACCCGCACACAGGCTTTACAGTCATAGTAAAGTGACTGTACAGCCCTTAAAAATCGACCATCCACACCATATCCCGGCAACAGTTCCCACATTTTCTTCCTTGTAACCTTATCAAATGCTTTCTCCAGATCCACAAAAGCACAGAAAATCCTCTGGTTAACACTCAGAAGCTTCTCCGTGATCATGCGGAGAGAAAACATTTGATCCGTGCATGCTCTTCCAGGTCTAAATCCGCATTGTGTCTCCCATAAGAATCTTTCCGATTTCTCTTGCATCCTGCGTGTCAAAACCTTCGAATAAACTTTACTTGCTAAACTGGTCAAGCTGATCGCCCGATAGCACCCGCAGTCAAAATGTGAACCTTTACCTTTATATAAAGGCACAATGACCGCGGATCGCCAATCATCCGGGACATCTCCCGTTCGCCAGCACAAATTGCACAGCAGATGAAAGCTGTCCCAGACGCGAGGCCCACCGTACTTGACCATTTCAGCAGTAACTCTGTCTAGTCCCGCAGCCTTACCACATTTCAAAGTTCGAATCGCACGTTCAATCTCTTTCATGCTGATGACCTCAGTGTCATCGAGGTCCGTGTCTGGCGTGCCAGTCACGGCGTCACCCCCGGATCCTTCACTAAGATCATGACACGCATACAATTCTCTATAAAATTCACTCCATCGCTGCATGACGTCCGATTTTTCTGAGAGGTGAGAAATACTGAATTTGGTTGGATTTTATCCGGTGGGGTTGAAAACGAGTTCCCTGGAGCATGTTCTTTTTCCATCAGTCTTACATTCGAGTTAATGAAGATGAGCTTCTGAAACAATTCTGGGACCCAGAGAGAGAACCAGACAACATTGAGAAAAAGATGACATAAGAAGAATTGAGGTGCGAAGAAATTTATAAAAGGACCACAATGAGGGACACGGACGGACGCTACATGGTGAGACTACCCTTCAAAAGTGCAAACCATTTGCCATGCCATGTTTACGTGGCAATACGAGAGATGTAGCACTGAAAAGATTTACATACTTAGAGAAGAAACTTTTGAGGAACGCATCTTTACGTGAAGAGTATACAAAAGCTGTGGATGACTATTTGATTCAGGACCATATTTTTTCGTTTTATTAAGGACAACAATGATTTGTATAATAAAAGTTACAATTCAAATCTTAGGTAAATAGACAAACTAATTACACAACCAACACCGTTATTCACAAAATTACCGTCCTAATTAAAGTTATAAGGCACAGAGAACTGTTGTTTGTGTTTTCATTAAAAATAATTCTAATCAATTTGTTACCGTGCAGGAAAATAATAACTCTCTAGCAAAAAGAGATCCTCCACGTCTACTCATGCCATCTTGTAAAACTGCATTATACCAGAGGAATTGCCTCATAATGTGTATCAAAGTTTATAATAAAGTTCCAAAAATATTCGTGAACAGCCATTAAGGCGAATGAAAAAAGTTTGAAGCATTGGCTAATAAATACTGCCTTTTATAAAATCAAAGAATTCTTTAACCATAAATTTTGATTTTATTTTTATTGATTTTGCTTAAATAAGTAAATTACTATAGATAGATCCAGGATTTTGCGTGATACTTCTCAAATGAACAAAAATTAAATTTTTCTAATTTTGTTATGTTTTCTTAAAAACATAAATATCAATTGTTTATGAAAGAAAAAGAAAATTTATAAAAGTGATTATGTCTAATTTTATTTTTTTTTAATTTGTTTTTTAACGTATTTATTTTCAATAATTTTTACCCGTGCCACAAAAGGCAAAACATGTGGAAACAAATATTGACTCTGTATCCATCTGTCCGTAACCATGTTTTAGCGAAATAAATGATTTGATTTGATTTGATTTGAATACAAATATAAAATAAAATAACTAAAAAAAAAAAAGTAAAAACGAGAGGCAACAATGCATACCCAGCTGTTAATAGCAAAATCATGAGTATTACACATGTATTACATAGAAAATAAAACAATTTAGATTGACGTTATAAGATTATAAGAAAATAGTAATAAAGATAAAAATAAAAAGTACAAGTCATTTAATACAATTTTTATAGCTTTTCAAAACTGAGGTAGGGACATGGTAAATAAGTTTACATCAGAGAAGCTGTTGTTATACAGTTCCATTATACGACGAAAAGGCGCAAGCTTGCCCGCATTTGTTTTGCACAGAATAAGGAAAAACAAACGATGCACGTGAGTGTTTCGTATTCTTTGTAAGCGACTTGGTACACGAAGGTATCATATATATATATATATATATATATATATATATATATATATATATATATATATATTACATCTAAAACTAAGGTGGCACCAGTTCATAAAGAGATATCCATACCTCGCTTAGAGTTGTGTGCTGCACTTCTGCCCGCCGAGTTGATACATGAAGTTTCTCGAGTTATGAAAGTACGAAAGGAAAAATTATACACCAGGTTTGATAGCATCGAGAACTTCATTGTTGGGTGACTTTTGCAGGCAACAGAGTATCAGAGATTCTTACAATACTGGATCACTGATCACTGGCTCAATGGGGACATGTAAACAGAAATCATAATCCGGCGGATTTTGCATGTCGAGGCATAAGCAGTTAGGAGTTGGTTAATCACGTGTTGTAGTACCATAGACCCACATGGCTGAGCGACAACAAAATATATGAGAGCCAAGGCTGTCGAGAATTTGAGACCGCAAAGGAAGAAAAGCCTGTCAAGTCTTGGCGACTACGATAACTAAAAGAGACTTTCTTTTGGACGACATTTTCTTCATTACCACAGTTGTTACGCGTGATATCTTATTGCAAAAGATTTTCGAAAGACGCTTTCGTCGACAGCGTCGACACCTGCACAGCAAAGTTCACATTTACAGCATGCATGTAGTACACATTTACTTTTATTTTCTATTAAGAATCAGAATGCTGATGCTTCGTCACCACTGATGACTAAGATAGAATGCCTCGTTACCAGTGAAAAAGGTGAAAACATTAAGCTGCTATTTCACGATGACATTCTTTGCGAGCGTTACCCTGGTTGATGCCGATGATAGAAAATATTTTAACGGCTAACAAATGGCACAAAATCTATCAAAACAACACGGAAGCAAAATTTAACAAAATAGTTGTTTGACGGAAAATAGATAAGAGGCTCTGCACTTAACAACTAACCATATAAGCGTGGTAAGAACGAACAATCTTACAAATAATATGGCCGCATCTAGGAAGGGCCACGTTAACCATTGTGTTTTAAAAGACTGGCTATAAAATACACAAATGCATTAAAATGAAACTCATCGGTATACGTGGTAGAGCCGTGCTGCAGTTATATTAGAAGTATAGTTGACCACGATCTCACAGAATACCAGCTTAAAATAGTAACTTGATGCTGCTGTGGTTTATATGGTGAGTGAAGAGAACCGGAGACCCTTTTTACTGGTAACGAGGCATTCCATCTTAGTCCTTACGGGTGTATTTTGATTTGTAATCGAGGATAAATTTGGATAAATTTGTCTATAGGCCGCAGCAACCACTTACCATCTGGTAAGTCTGGGACGGTGTATTCGTTTGTCACCCTATCCTACGAAAAATGAGGAGCAGTTCCTAACCTAATCATTATACGAGGACATCAAAACCCGTCTTACCTTATTTTAACGTAATAATATAAAGGGTTTTAGCTGGCTCTATTGCATTCACTTCTAAGATGATTGATTCATTCTATTCACGACTAAGATGAGACCTTACAGTTATTACACGGTTGCATATTGCGTCGCGAAACTTCAATAAAATCGGGATCTACTGTTATGAGTTCCCTTCAAAAGTGTAACAATGGCATTATATGGTCCGCATTTTATATGAAAGCAACATTGAAAAAGCTGCAATCAACGGGAAGTAGGTACTTATACGTCCAACGTTTGTTATTACGGTTCGTGTTGTGAGTTTTAACCGAAATAAAGTTGTACGTTGCTTTGAAATTGCCAGTATAGTATCAAAATAAATGACTCAGAAAAATCAGCCACAACTGAACAATTTTTATGTCTTTATTTTGTCACTGCGCCTTTTTTGTGTACAAAACAGTTTAAATTATCATAATATACGTTACGGAGGATTGCGCGGTCCGATTCAGAACTAATAAATAAGAGTCACCACTATTTTGTAAATGAATACGTTTTTTAAGTAATTCTTTTAAGCCTAACCAAAAGCCCACTGCTAATCATAGGGCTCCCCTATAAATTACCTCATTAGGACACGGAGGCCTTAGACTATGATCATGGACTATAAGAGTAAGGGAATAGAGATTGTGCCTGTTTTTGCGTACACACTCGTGCACTACAATCCTGTCCTGCGATGATGACTAGTCTTTGTTGAGACTGGGCGCAAGACACACGGCTTAAACTTAACTCAAATTTTATTATAATATATGTAATTAAATTTCATTATTATAATATCTGTGAGAATCCTACAAAAATAGTTGAAATGTTAGAGAAAAAGCTTAGACAGTGGTCATGTTTTATTTCCCACTGGTTTCACTGAAACATTATTTGCTTTTGCAAGAAGTTAAATAATTACAAAACATGTACTTGTACTCTCATCTCACCTCACAAAATCGGTAGGAAAAAGTTACTAGTATAACAATGGGTCATATATAATTAAGAACTATTCTTTTATTAAAAAGAAAAACCAAATTTTAAAAGTAAAGAAATAAAATAATAGCTTCTGAGTTCGGAGTTAAGACTGTTACGGAGAATTAAAGCTCCGAATTCAGAAGTTATTAAGTGAAAATTATTATATTCATTTTAGTCTTTGAAGTCGACTTCGTTTTTTATTTAAAGTTAAAAAAATTACATTTTTGAGTGAACATTACAAATTGAAGGTAACAACAAAAATGTAATCAAATATTTACATTAAAATCTTTATCCCCTATTTTTAATTCATTTTGGATTAGATTTCTTTTAATTTTTATCGAACGACTCTTGATCACCCATATTATAAAAGATGAATCATTTTATTGGTCCACTCATTTATAAGAAATTGGTGAACATAGATAAATAAACCTCGAATTTTCCTTCGTTAAGATGGAAGACGGCACATCGTGTAGTAGTAATGGCTCTAATTATATTAAACTCTTAAGCTCGAAAAACAACAGAGCCAGCACTACTATTTGGTGTCAAAAATAAGTAAAAAGGTGGCACCCTCCTACACGTACTCTTATGTAGAAACTGAATCCAACCAGCTAGTAACAATCATATTAATCATATTTTCAAGTCCCTACCACTTCTTACAAACGTTGCATAGCGTAAAACAATAATACAATAAAGTATTTACGTTAGCAAACAATTATTTTTGCAGTTATAATGTGAAATTTATCACCATAAATTAGAGCGTAACGTTCTTGTGAGCTTTACGCGTGGTTGAAGTAGAATTTATTTCTTAATATTGTTCTATCTATTGCATGTCTTATCCTTAACTTCTGCATTTATACAATTAGTTTTCCGTCATCTTAGAAAAAGCCTAATGCCTATACCGAAGAAAACTAATCCTGCTTTCTTTTCTGAATACTGTCCTATCTCTTTACTGACATTTTATCCTAATTCT
This sequence comes from Parnassius smintheus behrii, assembly GCA_036936625.1. NCBI lineage: Eukaryota > Metazoa > Arthropoda > Insecta > Lepidoptera > Papilionidae > Parnassius > Parnassius smintheus. The sequence continues at coordinate 29,322,967 of JAUPFT010000008.1, forward strand.
TTGAACGCCTTATTTACACCTAGTTTAACAGTTTTCTTTGAATACAATCGGGTTTTTGACCTAGACACAGTAATACCAGGCATTGGTGAACATCACAGATGATATCCGATTAGGAATGGAACATGATGAAGCGACTGCTCTTTGTTTATTAGATTTTAGTAACGCTTTTAATACTGTTGACCATGGTGTCATACTTGGACACCATGGCCATCAGTATTAATGCGCTCTCTTAACGTATATTCTAAATATTAAAGGCGTTTAACATTATTTTGCTTAGACCCACGCGATAAAATAAAATGTGAGTGTAAGTTAAGTAATAAATCTTCCTGAGGATACCTCGCACCTTAAATAAAATGAATTTCCGCAAAGTAATGCCTGATTCTAATAAATATCACCAACAGTTTTTATAAGCTTAATATCCAATCATTTAACTTATTCTTATCATCAATATGCAGATGATTTACAAATATATATTTTACAGGAGAGAAGGCAAACGAGCATACAGCTCACCTGATTGTAAGTGATTACCGCTGCCCATAAACACATGCGACACAAGGGAAATTGCAAGTGCGTTGCCGGCCTTTTCAAAAGGATTAATCCCTTTTCTTGAAGGTCCCTAAGTCGTATCGGTCCGGAAAAATCATTAGTGGTAGTCAATTCCACAAGAAAATTGTGCGAAGAGGAAAACCTCCTTTAAATCACACAGTAGTGGACTGCCAGTCATCCAGTTGATATGGATGGTATCGCGAGTTTTTTCGTGATGTGCGACGCTGAAATTGTGCGGCTAGAATAAGTCCGAAAAATTCGTCAGAGACCTCCTCGTGGTAAATAAGATAAAATACACAAAAAGATGTAACATCTCTTTGCAGTGCCATTGAGTCAAGCCGATCGAAAATAGCTTGGTCACCGAAATTTCGAATGACTCTGCGTTGGATGTGATCAATCGGAAGGAGCTGACACTGGGGAACCCTAGCCCGAAGATGGGAACAGTATTCCATGTTCGGCTGAACTTGCGCCTTGTTGAGTTGCAGGCGGTGAGCCGGCATGAAATACTGTCCCGCTCTGCTGAGCACGCTAAGTTTCAAGGTCATTGAGAATAGCGTTTAGGTCCTCCAGCGATTCTGCCATAAGTACTATATCGCCTACAAATCGAAGATGAGTAATGTACTCTTCATTGAAATTAATACCGTATTTTTTCCAGTCCAAAAGAAAGGGGAATGAAAGTGAACGCATGTAAGACGAAAGTGATGGTTTTTGAAAGAGAAGAAAGCAAAACGGTATGTGAAATAAGAATAGAAGGAGAGTTAATTGAGCAAGTGGATGAGTTTGTGTATTTGGGATGTGTATTTAGCAGGGATGGTAGATATGATAGGGATATAGAAAGACGAGTAAATGCAGGGAATAGAGTGAATGGGGCACTACACTCTATTATGAAGAACCAGAATGTGTCAAAACAGGCACGTATGGTAATTCATAATGCTGTGTTAGTCCCTACTTTAATGTATGGTAGTGAAAGCTGGGTGTGGCAGAAGAAGCACGAAAGTAGAATAAATGCTGTAGAAATGCGGTCTTTAAGGAATATGCTAGGGTTGAATCTGAATGACAGGGTGAGAAATTGCGTGATAAGAGATAAATGTGGTATGCAAGATGATTTTGTGACCAGGATTAAGAAGGGAATGCTTCGGTGGTTTGGTCATGTGGAAAGAATGAATGAGGAAAGAGTGACAAAGCAAATTTATATGGCAGATGTGAACGGCCGAGTCGGGAAGGGACGCCCTAGGAAAAAGTTTATCGACCAAATTGGCGATATTTTGAAAATGGGCCACGTTAGAAGTACCCTTAACCGACGAGCATGTATGCGTAGATATATGGATGTAAAAGAGGCGAAAGAGGTATGTCAGGATCGTGCCAAATGGAAGTCCGTAGTCTCTGCCTACCCCTCTGGGTGACAGGCGTGAGTGTTTATGTTATGTTTTTCCAGTCCAGTAGCCTGAAAACGTCTTCCAATGCAGCGGTGAAGATATTCGGGGATATTACGTCACCTCTCTGCTGTTGGATAGGTTTCGTGCTCTGGTTCTGTACTTGAATAGCCATTGTAGCCCTATTGTACAATAACTTCAGCACTTCGATATACTGACAGTCCACTTGGCAACGGTAAAGGGACTGGAGCTACGACCAAATTTTGACGGAATCAAAGGATTTCTCATAGTCCATATACGCAAGACAAAGTGGCAGATTCTACTCTTCGAAATTCTTTGTAATTTGCCGAAGTGTATGTACGTGGCCCATGGTACTATAGCCTTTTCAAGGTATGCAACCCTCGTCGACACACACCCAATCTTTACAACGTTGTTAACGAGAGACTTGTGGACGATAAATTCGACACCTCCTTGAGGCCGACGGTTGCTCTCCCGGTGATAGAACAAGTTGCCGAATTCGGGGATTACCGTGTCTTTTCCCTCTCTTCTGACCTCAGATAAACCTATTATATCCCAGCGCAAATTGTCTATCTCTTCTTCCAGCTCCAGGATCTTCTCGTCAGTCCTTGCAGTGCATGTGTTATATGTTTCTGGGTCAAGTTGTCTTACATGGCAGCTGAACCTCCACCGGAGATTCTTAGCGCCCCTGGCTCTACGTTACTATCGTCGCCACCGTAATCAGGAAAAGCGTGGCCACCAGGAACTGGGGGCCGTTTCTTTGTGTCGTTGCTCATGGGGGTATATTGCCATCGTTGCCACGCTGGGCGAGCGGGTCGACAACTATAGTTTTTTATCGTTATTAGCTGTTATCAGAAAGATGCTGCTGCCCATCTTCTGCCTCAGTTGCCCTTTGTCGCCTCTTACGACACCCACGGGAAGATATGGGGTAGTGAGCATTCTTAGCTGCCACTACACAGGAAATTACAATATATAATAAAATTTAATTGATTTTCTTAATATCAACTTTAAAGTATGTAAAGCTTATCTTATATTGTTGTAAATAAATAAAAAGAATTGATAAATAGCAAACAACATAATAAAAGTCACTTAGTTTGATCTACGTTCAAGTACCACTACATACTCGTACATTAACGAAACAAAAACATTTTAATCTTAACATAAAACCGACAAAATTTAATAAATTGCTTTTAGCTGAATAAATTTATTTAGATTTCCCGTTAATCTGCTATTTGTTTTTTGTGTAAGATACATTTTTCTTTTTACAGCGTTTGCTATAAATAATATTCTGTAATGAAACTAGACATGACAAACAGACAATTTTATGCATTGTCTGCCTTTGTCTAGTTGCATTTCACTCTCTTAGACTGAAATTAAATGGTTTGTAGCAGTAGAAATCTTAACACATAACTATTACATGAGTCTTTATTAAGTGTAAGAGCTTAGTTGCACGCAGGATAACTGCCCGCCTAAAAATTTTATAATACGTGAGCAAGCCGAATTAAACCCCAGCCGATACTAATGTTAATGCTTATTGCAAATTCGTGTACTAATTTACTGTGCGTTCCGTGGTAAAAGAAATTATCATGAGGGAACTTGCATGTCTGAGAAATGAAAGGTCTTTCACAGCGAAGCTCAATCTCCAAATCGGCTATAGTAAAATATATAAAATTATTCTGTCCGTGTGTGTGACGGAACTTCTCCTAAACGGATGGACCAATTTTGATGAAATTTTGTGTTTACTTTTGCTGATTCAAGAATGTTTAGATTTAGAATTGGACGCGGTAGGTGACTCCTGTTATCGAGATCCAGAAATCACCCCTGCGAAGCCGGGGCGGATCGCTAATACATATATCAATTCCTTTATCATACGAGTCATATTGACAAGGAACATAACAATTATAAGCGATACCGTAATTCCCCTGTGAATTAATGGAAAATTTAGTTTTAATAACGGTTTTTTTTCAGAGTCGTTATAAATAAACACAGTATTCGTAATAACCCAGGGCAACGCTCATACGGTACTCACACGACTTCCATTTGAAAACTAAATAAAAGTGCAAAGCCTGATTGATACTTTTATTTCATCACGGTAGACGTTCCTATATAAGACATTATATGTATTATAGTCAGCCCGAAACTTGCCATACACAAATATTTTCAAAAGTTTTGGTAAAGGTTTATATGATACTACATTGAAAGAAAAACACAATAATGATGTAATGAAATGGGAAAAAACATTATCTTTATTTTTTTCAGCGTAAGATGTTTTAAATTCTTTTATCAAACGTCACATTTTAAGTAAACTACCCTCATATCGTTTCAAAATGAGTTTCCTTTGACCAAAGAAGTAACAGTGAAACTCCGCGAACATTCTTATTTATTTAATTGTTAGCCGTCTTCAAAAGAGGATGAGGTTCTCAATGCGTTTGTACGTTCTTTTTTGTATGCCTTTTTAGTGATAGACTTTTTAGATCTTTTAGTTTAAACTGATTTTAATAAAAAAATTATACATGTAAGCCCATTACAGTAATACTCGATAAAAATTTGACGGCAAAACTCAACTAAGAATGGAAAATGTAAATTCTTAATGTTACTATTTAGACGACATTATAGTAGTTTCTTTAAGCTGATAAGAAATCCGCTCTTAAGGGTCAAAAGCTTATTTTTAAACGGAATTAAAAGCCGACATGAAAAACTAAAGAAAATTCACGTAACAGCTTCTGAAGTCATGGTTTCAATTATTCCATATACTTTGCCGAAGCACGTATTTATAAACTTGTTTATTTTTGTAATTCTTTAAAGCTACCATATTACAAGTTAAAATTTTAACAGTTAAATTCATTAGAATATCATATAAGAAAATCGGTCAAGTGCGTGCTGTGCCGTATTAGATTCATGTTTCGTGCCACCAAAATAAGTATACATATATATATATATATATATATATATATATATATATATGTATACTTATTTTGTAAGTTTGTGTTGTTAGTAAGCTGAAGTGGCAATGGGCCGGCCATATAGCTCGAAGACCCGACAACCGTTGGGGAAAAAAGGTTCTCGAGTGGCAGCCTCGTACCGATAGGCGAAGTATAGGGCGACCCCCACTAGATGGAGTGACGACCTGTTAAGACATGCAGAAAGTCGATGGATGCAGGTGGCTCAGGACCGTGCTTTGTGTCATACCTTGGGGGAGGCCTATGTTCAGCAGTTGACTTGTGAAGGGCTGTAATGATGATGATGTTGATATAGACCCCGAGGTTATAAGTGATTCATTACGAATGAAGTAAAGTAAAGTAAAGTTACAGCCTATATACGTCCCACTGCTGGGCTCAGGCCTCCCTCATTTCTGAGAGGGTTTAGGGCAAGGAAGTGTCTGCCGCGCTGCCCAAATGCGTGTTGACGAACTTCACATGTCTTCGAAATTTTTTTTTTCTTATTCCTCAGACATGCAGGTTTCCTCACGATGTTTTCCTTCACCACTGAGCACGTGGTAAAGAGCCGTGGTAGCTCAGTGGTTAACGCTCTCTATGAAATATAACAGAACGCGAGTAACCCTGGTTCGATCCCCGCTGGCACCAATGAAATTGTTAATTGCAATTTTAAGTGCTGATTTACCACGTGCTCAGCGGTGATTACGAATGAGTCATACACTAAATAAATAATTTATTATATCATACAATTTTATAATATACAATTATAATACAATATACAAGTATCTGGATAATCGAACTTCGCGGCGGCTTTCGCTTATATGAATATAGAATAACATACGGTTGACCCTACTTTTACTTACGTTTAGCGAGACTAACGGAAAGCAATTGATTTTAATGTAAATATAATACTATGTAATAGGTAACTTTAGGTAAATCATTGGTGATCTTATAAAGTTATCTAAGCATGTTCTACGACAAAAAATGTATGATGTATATTTGTCTAGCTATTTTCATCTGCAACAATAAATTCTGTATATTTCCGGCAACGAACATTACATCAAGGCTGTTATATATATATATATATATATATATATATATATATATATATATATATATATATATATATATATAAGCGTTATAAATCTTTGTTCTAATTTACCATTCTTTCACCAACATAGCTAAAAGGATCAGTAAGCTGAAGTTACAATGCTATAGCTCGAAGAACGGAAAACTGACGGGGAAGAAAAGCTCTCAAATGGCATCCTCTTACCGGTAATCGCTCTCGAATCAATTCCTGTATTGCTGCTAAAGAAGTAGGACAACTACATGCGGTTTTGTGTTGACTACCGCCGTCTGAACGAAGTTACGAAGAATGACAGCTATCCCTTGCCAAGAATTTATGACATGTTGGACATCCTTACAGGAAGGAGTAAAGCTGTTTAGCATGCTGGACCTGACCTGACCCTTAGGATAAGGAGAAACTGCGTTCTCGACAGGAAAAGGTCAGTGGCAATTTAAAGTTATGCCGTTTTGATTATGCAGTGCTCGGCCAACGTTTGGAATATTGACGATGCCCGATCTATGCGATGCGAAGCCCGTGTAGTCTGCTTGGATGGCATCATTATCGTAGGCCGTACGTCTGAGGAACACCTTCTAAACCTGAAACACGTGCTCGTGAAGATCCATAGTGCCAACCTCAAATTGAGTCCGAAGTGATGCTCATTATTCAAACGGCAAGTTTGTTTTTTGGGATATGTAGTGTCTGAAGAAGGTATATCGACGGATCTAGAGAAAATCGCCGCTGTCAAAGATTGGCAAATTCCAAAAGATAAGACGCAGGTAAGAGCATTTTTGGGTTTGTGCTCCTATTACCAGCGATTTGTGAAGAACTCTGCAAATATAGCCAAACCTCTGCACAAGCTAACGGAAGAGAAACGACATTTCGGCTGAGATGAAAGTTGTGATATCGCCAGGAGCACAAGAACTGTCTGTGCAAAACACCAATTTTAAGGTGATATACTGATGCGGGCAAGGAATTTAGTTCAAGTTAAAGTTGACACGGACGCAGGTGATATAGGACTTGGCGGTGTGTTGTCTCAACGGAATGGTGTGCAAGTGGGTGTGATAGCGTACTTCAGCAAATTGTTGTCAAAGCCGAAAAAGAGCTATTGTGTCACCAGACGGGAATCGCTTGCTGTTATAAAGTCGTTGCAGCATTTTAGCAAATATCTTCTGGGGCGGAAATTTTATTTATGAACTGATCATGCTGCAATGAAATGGATATTGCAATTCAAAAATCCTGAAGGACAAGCTCCGAGATGGATTTAACTACTGCAGGAATACGACTTTGTGTTGTACTAGGCAAGAGGGCAAGGAAGTGACATCTGTGAGGATGCTCCGGACAGACCAGCTCAGCAACGAATGGAAGAACAGCCTACAACATGTCCAGCGGGAAGATTCGGACATCAAACCGATTCTGGAATAGATGAAAGCCAGTGCTTCCAAGCCCAAGTGGAGCGACGTCTCAGCGATTAGTTCGACCACGAAAAGCTATTGGGCCTAATGGAACAGCTTGCTGATTCAGGATGGAGCTCTGTGCCGTAAATGGGATAATGGTCAGCTACAGAATCTCTCTCTCTCTCAGATACAGAAAGGTGCAAGAGGTACTCCTAAGATCGTCTATGTGCATAGACTGGCGCGTTATTATGGGGTCGACAATGCTCGGGACGGGCATTCTTAGAAGTGGGCAGCTTTGCGCGCTTTAGTTAATGCCACTAGCGCCATCTACTATCGAGTAGCAGAACTAGGAGAGCTTTCTAAAAATTACACACTAGAACTCTTTACACATAGTCGGTCGGGACCGGTATGTGCTCGTACATTCTATATGTTTCGTTGGAAGATGCCTTATACAAGGTTAGTAAGGACCGCGACCGATTCAGTATTGAATTTGCGATTTAAGCGAATACTTCGAAGTGATTTAACTGCGAATTATGTTATATTATTAGTGCGTTTTAGGTTGTACTTGGTGTTCGGTAATTAAACTGTCAATTTTGGTAATTCAATCGGCAATTTTTATTGTCACAAACCCAAGGCTCATAACAGTAAATTGTCTATGGTCGCTGATTTAACTGTATTAAACATAATTTCATTAAAAATGTAACTAGCATTATAACCTTTTTTGCGGTACAGAACTGTCTATTCTTTTTTGTGGTGGTAAATCTGCACACACATAAACAATCGTCTGTTACAATGTAACTCATATCTAACAATTAAAACAATATACTAACAATTTCCCATAAACCTAAATGTATTATATACTACACTCGGATCAGTAGCTCGACCAAACCGCATATTGTATCAAGGCTGTGTTGGTAAACAAATTAGAAACAACACGATTGTCGTTATTGTAATTTTTAAGTTTAAAAAGAATTAAATCGCAATAATGTGAATAAAATTACTGAGATATGAAGAGAGCGCCCATCTCTTTGTAAATTTGATGTGACAGATCTATTTTTGCAGCAAAAAAAAAACACACAATTAGGCATTTTATAGGACGTCGCGTCGACTCAGCCGCGCAATTAGAATATGTCTCGTAGCAGAGCGGCTGCAACTAGTTTTATTTTACGCATATGGCTATTCCCCTCCGGCTCGCCGGTGGCACGTGTGTCTCTATGATTATAACTTTTCAAGCGTTTGTGTTATATACGGATTTTTCACTTCCCGTCATTTTTTTTGTCATTCATTTCATATGCCCAATATTACCTAGAAATTAAATTATATATATATATATATATATATTATAATTTTTATTAAGTTTTCAAATAAAAATCGGGTCTAATCCTATGAGTGTTGGAATTACAAATACTGTGTTTAGTTAAAACGACTCAGACAACAACCGGTTTTCTAACTAAATTTGGAATTATGATTTTGTCGCGTGATAAAAAAAAACATATATATATATATATATATATATATATATATATATATATATATATATATATATATATATATATATATATATATATATATATATATATATATATATATATATATATAATTTAATTTCTAGGTAATATTGGGAAGACGTTGCTGCCTACCTTCCAACGTTGTTTACGCGCACGGGGTGATATGATTTTAGTGGATGTTCATACATCGCCACCACACAGTAAAAGTTAAACTTAAATAAATAAAATAGTTAAATTTTTACCCTTTTAATTTAATAAGGTTGTAACAGTTCCGGGAATCGGGAGTGTTTTGTAATTATTATTTATATTTTATTGTAATTATCCTCTTCACGTATCTTTTTTTGTGATTTTCATTATTCCTTATTATATTTGTCGAGTTATTCCTAAAAATCCGGCAGCTTGTTTTTAGTTTTTTGTTGATAACAATTGCAATTTTTATGTATCTAACATTATTGTGGCCATTACGGCAAGAAAAGTTAAACCAGCCACCTATATACAACTTTTATGTACAAACATTGGATATCTTTAAATCTTTAAAGATAAAAATATACCAGTTTGTAATTTTTGCTTACTAGTTCTTTCATCGATTTGACAATATCATGATCAAGATAAATATTTTTTTAAGTGCTGCAGAATTTTTCAATCTATGTTTGTGGTATGCTTTCTAGTGAGTACATTATTTAACAAAGCCTCTTTTAAAGCTCAACAGATGGAAAACTAATACAATTTTTATATTTTTACAGTAAAATCTACGTACGATATACAAACAACAAAATAACTTTGCTATAAGATAGTCACCCGGTTCTACAATTAAGAATTAAATTTAGCCTCAATCTTTCAAAGAGACGTTGACTATTGAAGCGGGAGCACTTCGAGCTAGCTAACGAAGGAAATCAAATTACGTTATCCAGAGCTGTCGAGTGTCGACAGATCGCGTTTGTTAAAAAAACCATGTACGACTTAAGATTTTAATTCATAGTCCCCTTTAATCATTTTCTATTTTGATTAAAATATAATTTGCGCTACTTTCTTTGGTTAAGTATTTTAATTATCTCCACTTATCATCAACTTCCATATAGTCCAACTGATTAAGTGGATGCTATGGCCCATAGACAAATAGTAGCCCAGTATTCTGAAATTAAATAACTGTATATTAACTTAAAAATAGCCACTTTTGTGTAATAAATTGGAAAAATGTCAATTTGCCAATGCAATGCTTTTGATTGCTGAATAAAACATGTGATATATACCGAAATTTATACCAAAATTTTAAGCTTAGTAATTGTAAGGTACAGTCCACCTGATTTGCAGTTCATGAATACCCGCTGCTAACTTCATACAAAGAATGCGTTATCACTCCAAAGATCTAAATTGGAATGCATCACAATTTGTACTTATCCCCATCAATATGATAGCGGAATTAAAGGTAAGACTACCTCAGGAGGGTACCAGTACCCCTGGCGAATCCCTCGCTGAGTATCCACGACCAAGCTATTTCACACCTGAGCGTGGGTGCTCAGGCTGCCCCCTATATTCTAGGGGATATTTCGCTCAAGAAAAGAGCTGCTCGGGGCTAGCTAGCAATAACACCACGGCAACCCCTGCCACGCTATCCATTAATTTCTGTAATACCATCGGACTTCACTCGAACCTAATTACCGTTCACTACTACTTGCTCTTTCTAACCAAGACGCAGGTGTCCTCTCTGGCTAATACTTCGTATCTCTCCTACCCGGAGTACTAATTAGAATACTCCTTTGTTCCTCCAATTGGAGTTTGCGTATACGTCAGAGAGGAGATCGGTTCTCTACGCTCCGGCAGTCTTGAAGATTCGTACCTGTCATCCTTTGGCTACGCGTAGACAGCGGCAACCATCCACGCGTCTACGGATGCCTCTATAGATCCCATAGCGGTAATGCCAAAACAGACCGACTCATTATCGACAACGTCCGAATGTTCTGCAGATTCCTTGCTACAGCAGATCCCATCCACAGATATCGTGATCCTTAGCGATTTTAACGACCCACCATGCTGAATGGCTCTGTTCACGTTAAACCGATCATGCGCGGAGATCTGTTCATGACTTTGCCTTGGCGAATGGTCTTACACAGCTGGTTACTTATCAGTTATCATGTTTCCGTGGACGCCCCTCTAGGCTCGTCAGACTGTTATGTTGTCCGAAGTGTGGTGCCACTCACGCTGAAATCGCGGTTGCAAGCTGCAGGCTTCCACCGTGGTTGGCACTATAGGTCAGCCGATGGTGATAGTATGCGTTCTATATTTGCATCTTACTCTTGGCGGCGAGTTTGCTTCCCGTTGGATGATCCCAACATTATTGCTAATTCTATCACTGATCTGGTACTTCAGAGTTTGGAATTTTTTATTCCTTCCCCTGTGGTGCTCATCGGAAGCAGAACTCAGCCATGGTCTAATTGCTAAAAATAACATCATACTATAAGCAGGAGTGCTGCCGGGCCTGGGCTGACGCATCAACGTCTCGGGGTTTAAACACCAGCGCTCTTAAATGATCCATTATACGATCACAGGCTGCAATCTTCCGGGAGCGTTAGTGTTTCAACTCAGCTACATGTGCTATTAAGCGGTTTTTATAGATCTTTTTGGTTTCCTTTTATAAGAGAGACTGTAGTATATTGTGGGTAGATTAATATTGTGATGTGATGTCTTTCGAGACTCTCCTTCAAAAAATAATAAAAGTAGTGTTGAACCAGCTATCGTCTATTTTATTACATGGTTACAGCGATGTTGAAAATAAATTAGACAGTCTATATAAAAGTACTTTGTAGATAAGGGACTTGGTTTTAAAGTAAATTGTGTACATTCTGTAAGTAATGGAACACTTGCAACCTCCCGTAGAATTAGTGCTCGAAGACGGTCGGGCTTCGCGAGCAGACTCATGGCGGAAGTGGCGGAAACAATTTGACGTGTTCATTAAAGCCTCGGGAGTGGCTAAAGAGAAAAGTTCAGTGCAGGCGAGTTTGCTGGTCAATCTCATTAGATCGGCGGGTTAGGATGACGATATTAAGTGTTTGTTGAAAAGATTTCATAAGTATTTTGGGACAAAACTAAATGTCACAGTATCCTGGTTTAAGTTTTATTACGCGAGGCCAAGAGGAAGGCGAAAATATAGATCAATATTTTACTGCACTAAAATTGCTAAGTCAATCTTGTAAGTTTGGTAATCTCAATAAAAGCTTCATACGAGATAGAATTGTCTGCGGTACCATACGCAGCATTGTGCGTGATCGGCTACTTCGTACGGATGATTTAACATTAGAAAAGGCGGTCCAGATATGTCAAGTGGCAGAAATTTTGAAGGAGGCATATACATGCATCGAGGATAGTCCTGATGGTAGTGAAATGCGAGTTGATGCTGTAATGGATGAAAGCGGTCGCAGCTACGGCGGTGTACTATGCAGCGGCGGAGCAAGGTGGCGTGGAGAGCGGCGCGGCGCTCGTGGCCGCAGACCGAGGTTCGGGAGTGAGCCGGCGGCTTCGCGAACGCGCTGCTTGTCACCTACTAGGTTGCACTAAAAGTATCGGGAATGGAATATTTCCACTGTTCCTGTCATATTAAAATCTTTTTAATTGAAAACTCCTTGGTTTAAAAATTGAGTACGCTGTTCTCAATGGAGGTCTCTGCTTCTTGGTTTGACTCACACATAAGTAGCTTTGCCCAGGTCGGGTCCCTCCATTACGGGGCTGCAGACTGTCTGACCTCCATAATGTTTTATATAACAACATAATAACATATCTCTGTAACTTTCCCACCTTTGAATTAATAATGTAAACCTGATACGAGTGGAATAGGGCCGTTTTATCTTCTTAACCTTTTAAGAGCCCTGTCTTCATGAACGGGGTTAACTTAGGTTATAAGGTACTGCTAACAGCTTTCAGTTACTCTAGTGGATATTTATTCTTCCAAAAGACACCTAAAAGAACTAAGTTACTAAACAAACACAACGTATAAACCGACTGACTTTAAGGAATTGCTTTTAACTGACCAACATTGATTTAAACTTCTCGTTATTCTGCCATTAGTTAACCTGTGTATCTTATTTTTCTTTTTACTGTATTAGCCATAAATAAATTTTTGAAACGCAACTAGACGTCAAAAATAGACAACTTTATGCATTGTGTCTTTGTCTAGTTGCATTTTACTCTCTTGGACTGAGATTGAATGGTTCGTTGCAGTAGAAATCTTAGACTATTACATGATCTCTATTAAGTGTAAGAGCCTAGTTAAGGGCAGGATAAGTGCCCACATTAAAATTTTATAATATGTGAGCAAGCCGCGTTGAATCCCAGCCAATACTAATGTTACTGTTTATTGCAAATTCAAGTGCTTATATACCGTTTGTTACGTGGTAAAATAAAATATGGTGAAGAAACCTGCATGTCTGAGAAATAAAATATTTCGAAGTAATTAGAGTCTGCCATCAATTATTGTTCACCACCTACTCAGAAATGAAAGTCACCTTGTGTCCAGTATTGCTACGTATGGAAGCTATGATATTAGTTTACTGCAAGTAAATCTATGTAATGCAGCATGCAGCGAAGCCTATGCACTTTCATAACGAACCTAAATCTCCAAATCATCGATAGTAAAATATATAAAATTATTCTGCCCGTATGTGACGGAACTCCTAAACGGATAGATCGATTTTGATGAAATTTTGTGTGCGTGTGATTATGTTGATTCAAAAATGATTTAAATTCACAATTAGATGCGGTAGATGACACTGTTATCGAAAACCAGAAATAACCCGTAATAAGTCGGGGCGGATCGCTAGTACATATAAACATACATACATACATATATATATATATATATATATATATATATATATATATATATATATATATATATATATATATATATATATATATATATATATATATATATATATATATATATATATATATATATATATATATAATTTTTTTATCACACGAAAAAATCGTAATTTCAAATTTAATTTAGTTGGAATAAATGTTGTCCGAGTCGTTATAACTAAACACATTATTTGTAATTCTCAAGGGCAACGTTCATATGGTAAATTACACCCAATTTTTATTTCAAAACTTTATAAAAGTTATTTGGTAGACCTGTAGAAGACTTTCTTATATAAGAAATCATCTGTATTATATTCTCCGAAACTTGCTATATACAAATGTTTCCAAAAGTTTGGTAAACATTTATGTTATACTGTATTAAAAGAAAAACACAATAATGATGAAATGAAATGAAAACAACCATCTTTAATTTTTCAACGTAAGATGTTTAAAATTCATTAATCAAACGTCACTTTTTAAGTCTACTACCCTCTTACCGTTTCAAAATGAGTTTCTTTTGACCAAAGAAGTAACAGTTAAAGAAGGTCCGCGGACATTCTTATTTTTTTTATTGTTAGCCGTCTTCAAAACACAATGAGGTCCTCAATGCGACTGTACGTTCTTTTTTGTATGCTTGTTCACTTAACAAGTATAGTAGAATATCGCAATATCGTTTTCAATTATGAACCGATTTTAATTTAAAACAAATTATAAATGTTAACCCTCCATGGTAAGTCGATAAACATTTGACGGCAAAATTCCAAAAAAAAATTATGTTACTGTTTAGACGACGTTAAAGTTATCACCCTAAGCTTGTGTAATATACAAGTACCTGGATAACTGAACTTCTCGGCGGCTTTCGCTTATAGGAATATATAAAAATACGGTTGATCCTACTTTCGAGTTTTGGCGATACTTGGACAGTAATTGATTTTTAAATAAATGTAACAATAAGTAATAAGTAACTTTAGGTAAATCATTGGTGATCTTATAAAGTTATCTAAGCATGTTCTACGACAAAAAATATATGATGATAATACAATATTTATCTAGCTAACTTCATCTACAACGACAAGTTTTGTATATTTTCGGCAACGAACATTACAGTTAATGTTTTATAATGTCGTGAGTATAACCTTTATAACACTTAGTTCTAATTTACCATTCTTCCACCAACAGAGCCAGGGAAAATATCACTAAGCTGAAGTAACAATGGACTGGCAATATAGCCTGTAGTATAGAAAACCAATGGAGAAGAAAGGCTCTCAAATGGCAGCATTTTATCTTAATCGCTCTCGCATAATTTCGGTTATTTTATAATTTGGTTCGTTTTGTACCAAAGTTTGCTTCCGCTTTATGGTCATCCTTTTGAAGTGTACATTTTGACAGCATAGAGAGCATGCAGAGTTGTTTCCTTCGCAGTGTTTGTGGCAGATATGATCACTTGCGTCGTCTACCATCATACGAATCTCGATTAATTGTTTTTTATGTCCATCCGATTATATTTGAGGACAGAAGGAGGAATGTGCCGACCAAGTATTTTTGAACAGGATTGTGCATTCTTGTATACTACGAGTAATCCGAGTTCCTAAGACTAAATAACTTCAATCCCGGTATGCGACAAGGTGTTCAAGGAATATTCAGGTTAGGAGTACATTTTTTATACGTGGTAGAGCCATGCTGCAGTTATATTAATAGTATTATTATTATAGTTGTAGCACGAATGGGTCGGCTCGACCGGGGAAGGACCACGCTCTCACAGAATATCAACGTCAAATAGTAACTTAACTCTGCTGTGTTTCGTATGATGAGTGTAGTGAACCGTAGACCCTCTTTACTGGAAAAAAGGCATTCCATCTTAGTTCTCAACGCACACGGATGACACCGCATCTGCATTTTGATTCGTAATCGATGAGAGATATAGATGTCTATGGGCCACAGCAACCACTTGCCATCAGGTGGACTGTGTGTGCTAGTTTTTCACCCTGTCCTATAAAAAAAACACAAGAACACAACATTTCCTTTTTTAACCCTGTTGTCAAAATGTGCCGTGATTACGACAAGATAAGGAATAGTTACGTACATCTAGATATATTCGGTAGCCTTCTTAGATTTAAAATAAATTTACGAGTTTCTCTTAATATTTAATGTATTTTTATCTACTTTATTTTTGCTACGACTAAGTTTCTACTGCAGTTGTATTATTATGCTTTGTACACTTTTTTAGATTGTAGTTTACATCAACGCCAATATACTTTTAATTTTAAAACTTTATATATTTTATCTATGTTTGTGTATCTTATTCAATAAAATAATTTTTTGGGGGAGATATAATATGTTCAGCAGCGGACTATAAAAAAAATTAAATGATAAAGGTTCGACAGAAAGCGTTCATAGAACAAAGTCTGCATAGCCAACTAGTAAATATGTAACTAAAACAAAAAGTTTCATCTAAAAGTACTTAATGACCAAATTATAACCACATAATAATCTATCATAACTCTTAAAGATTAAACATTCTACGAACAAAAAGATAAGTTATAGTTACATAAAATATTTAAACGAGAAATTTCATTTAGCATTTTCCAACTCCGAAACGGATGTGTGAAATTGTTCGCAGTGTATTTGACTGTGTATAAAAGGAAACGAGCAATTACATGAGTATTTATCTGTATTACGCCGGCCATTGCACTGTGCACACATAACTTACAGTTTGTAGTACAACTAAGTTCGGATTTCCCGCATGTCGGCAACTTAGTTGTATCTACTAAGATAAGCAACACACACCAGAATTAAATCGTATCGCGTGATTTATTTCAGGATATTACTGTAACTTAAATTTTGCTAGAATTGTAACCGGTGTATAAATTTGAAACTCGGCATGCATGCTAATTAATTTAATGGTACAAAAACTTTATTCGCGTTGTTTGCTTATTTAAGGACTACGAGTAAATAAGGTTTATTTTCTACTAAGCGCACACGATAAGGGTTTCAAGCTTAAATTTCAGTTCACACTTCAATGAGGAAGTGTTGAATGTATAAAATTAAACGAAAGAAAATTTAATTAACATTTTTTGGTGCTAAGTCATTTTGCTTAGTGGAAGTAAAGACAGGACTTTAGAATGTATTATGTCGAAGTTATTTTTTCACTTCATCTTACTAAGTAAGTAACCAACTTAGTGCGATCAACAATTTATCTGCCAAACAAAACGGCTAGCGTGACATGTGAACGCTTAATAAAATTTAGTAAAACAATTGTGTATAATACTCAAATTCAGTTACTTTAAATTTTTTAATTATAAGTTCAAGAGCCGCTTCTTTATTGTCAAGTTTTCATTTTCCATTTAAAATTAAATTAAACAAGTTTCAAATGAAAATGAAAAAAATAATTTATGAAGTCTGCACATAATGGTATAATTTACCAACTTTGAATACAGCCTTCTTTCCCGTCACAATCGCGTTCGAATATAGTATGGTGGTTTTTTACAATGGGGTAAACTAAAGTCCTCATTAAGTCGGCAGACAAGTAGATATGCGAGACACAAACATTAAATAATAGTGCCAACATTCTAGGTAAGTGCACACCTGCATATTTAAAGTGCTCAATACTGAGACCATCGTGACCGGGTGACTTACCTGCAACCATAGTTCTAATAACACGTGCTATCATTTTGTCACTCGCCACCATTTTGAGTTCACGCTTGGTTTCAGCATTGGACACGGGTGTAACGACGGCCTTAGGGGTGATGTGACCATAAAATGATCCCTGAAAAGATCTGCAATTTGCTTCATGTCACTAACCCCATTTACTGCTTCAGGAAGACTAGGTCCAACGTTGAGTTTATTCGTGGATTTCCTTCGTGGAAACCTTTTAAAATCTTGTTTTGAATGATAAGTAGCCAATTTATCCATTTTTAATTGATTCTGGTGGTTTTGACACCATTTCAATCTACTCTTGAAGACACGGCGGCTGTTAACCATCTCATCATAGACAAACCCCTGCCTCGGTCGACCATACCTTAACCACATCATACATTTGGACCTAGCCTCCCTGTGTGCGTCACCGACATGCTGATTCCACCCTATTAGTACACGTTTTTTTCTTTTTACACATATTTCCTTGGTGAGTTTTGATTGCTGCACATTATAAAACAGACACTATGTTTTTATATAAATTATCTTTGACACTCCTATGACTCATGTCGTCACAAAAACCATAGCTACATTTTATAAATTCTGACGGAAAATGTATTGACTTAAGGTTGTTGTTACATAATTCCGTATAATGAGTTATTTGTTTAAGGAGAAGTTAATCCAATGTGTTGCTCCAATATGATTTGGTTCTGTCACATTCAGGTTTCTTCAGGATGTTTCCTTCATCTGTACAGCACTTCAAAGTTCACATTTACAGCATGTAGTACACATTTACTTTTGCCTTCTATTAAGAATCAGAATGCTGATGTTTCGTCACCACAGAGGACTAAAATAGAATGCCTTGTTACCTGTAAAAAATGTGAAAACATTAAGCTGGTATTTCACGACGATAATCTTTGTGAGCGTTACCCCGGTTGATGTCCATGATAGATTACATTTTAACGGTTAACAAATGGCAAAAAATCTATCAAAACAACACGGAAGCAAAATTTAACACACTAGTTATTGACGGAAAATCAATTAGAAGCTGCGCTTAACAATTATCCATATAAGCGTGGTGAAGATGGACAATCTTGCTTACTTACAAGTAATGCCGCCGAATCTACGTTAACCATAAGTCTACGTTAACCATTGTGTTTTAAAAGACTAGTAATAATAGTAATAAAAGACACAATGATTTTAAATGAAAAATTGATCGAAAATGATGAGTAGTGTATATTCTAATCATTATACAAGCAGTGGAATATTATTACATCAAAAGCCGTCTTACTCGTCGTACCTTCTTTTTACGTAACAATATAAGGGGTTTTAGCTGACTCTATTGTGTCCATTGAAGATGAGACCTTACAGGTTTTACACAGTTGCATATTGCGTTGCAAAACTGCAATAAAATCAGAATTTACTGTTATGATTTCTCTTCAAAAGTGTAACAATGGCATTATATGGTCCGCATTTTATATGAAAGCAACATTGAAAAAGCTGCAATCGACGGGAAGTAGGCACTTATACGTCCAACGTTTATTATTACGGTTCGTGTTGTGAGTTTTAACCGAAATAAAGTTGTAAGCTGCTTTGAAATTGCCAGCATAGTATAAAAATAAATGACTCAGAAAGATGAGTCACAACTCAACAATTTTTATGTCTTTATTTCATTACTGCGCCCTTTTTGTGTACAAAACAGTTTCAATTGTCATAATATAAGTTACGAATACGTCATTTGCAAATGGTTGTGCCTGAAGCTAAAGTACCGAATATTTTACAGCTGTACCATAATAGTGGTTCAGGAGGCCATCTGGGAGTTATGCGAATTCTACTGTAGATTTGAGAATGGTTTTACTGGGTCCACTGTCGTGACGATGTCGAGGATTGGTGTCGCAAATGTACAAGATGTGCGGATGTGAAGAGACCTCAGACTCATTGTAGAGGTGCATTGAAATTGTACAATGTTGGTGCACCATGGAAGAGAATAGCACCCAACGTTGCTGGGTCGTTTCCGGAAAGTGATAGTAGTAACAAATATTTCATAGATATGATGGATTACTGCACTAAGTGGCCAGAAGTTTCCGCTATTCCAAATCAAGAAGCTTTACAGTTGCAGAGCAACTAGTTCATGAGTTCTTCTGTCATTTAGGAGTACCTTTAAAGATTCACAGAGATCAAAGAAAGAATTTTGGGTCTTAAATATACCAGGAAACTTGCCAAGTTATGGGTATTCATAAAACATGGACAACTTCTTTTCACCCGCAATCTGATGGAGGAAAGGTAGAACGACTTAATCATACGTTGGAGAGGCACCTATCAAAAGGTATGGAAGATCGGCAACGAGATTGGGACAAGCACATATAACCGTTTGTGTTGGCATATCGAAACGCTGTTCATGAAAGTACATCAGTGATACCAGTTTTCGCAAACCTCGGAAATGAAATACAGTTGCCTGCAGAATAGGAGTAGATAGAGCGGAATACGACCCGATGCCCCAAGCAGAACAAAATAAATGACATTTATGAGCAGGTCAGACAATCGTGCCAGCAAATATCCGAAAAGAAATAAACTCGGTATGACCGCAAAATGAACAACAAAGGGTTCGACGAAGATTCACTAGTGTAGTTGCACAATCCAGTCCGCAGCAAAGAGAAATTCTGTAAGCTTCAAGGTAAATGAGACGGACCGTACCGGATTGTGTCAAGAATCAATGACGTATCCTACCAGATACAGAAAGGTACAAGAGGTACTCCTAAGATCCTAAGATAATAATGAATTGGAAAAAAATCGATATGCAAAATTTATACCAAAATTTTAAGCTTAGTTTGTAAGTTACAGTTCACCTGATTTGCAGTTCATGAATACCCGCTGCTAACTTCACACAAAGAATACGTTGTCACCCCAAAGGTCTTAGTTAGAATGCATCACAGTCGGTACTTATCCCCATCAATATAATAGCGGAATTAAACGTAAGACTACCCCAGGAGGGTACCAGTACCCCTGTAGAATCCCTCACTGAGTATTCACGACCAAGCTATTAGACACTTGAGCGTGGGTGCTCAGACTGACCCCTGTATTCTGGGGTGGCGACATTCCGCTCAAGACGAACTGCTCGGGGTAAGCTGAGGAATAACACCAAGACAACTCCTGCCACGCTATCCGTGAATTTCTGCAATATTATCGGACTTCACTCGACGTCCACTACGAGTACCAACTCGAGACGGTGACGCTGGCCTTGCTTTTTCTAACCAAGACGCAGGTGTCCTCCCCGGCTAATACTTCGTATTTCTCCTACCCGCTAGACTAGACTAGACAGAGAAATGCGTAAACGTATTATGTTTATGTGCATGAAACCGTAAATAATTTTTCTCTTTCATCTTTTTCTTAAACGGATATAAATTTTACGAACAATTGTTAGTAGAATAACACGTTTTCGCTGGGTTGCCTATCAAAATACGTACATATCCGTTATTGACTCTTTAGTCAGCAAACAACTTTATTCGAGGATACATTGCAGTGCTCTATCCGCTTTCACAAGCTCGTGTCTTAAATTATTCTCGGATTACAATTTGTTTCAGAACTAAGCTCAATAGTGAGCTTGATAGTAGCAAGAGGAAAAATAAATAAAAAGTTGTGCGAGTCAGCACCGACGCGTGACTGAAGTTTACTCTTGCAAAACGATTGTCTTAAAATGTACGCAATCGGCAGAGGAAGTAAAAATGAACTATATATTTATTTATATTAAATTGATAAAATATGTTACAGAAATTATATTACATAATAATTTATGACATCTAAAATTTATAATGTCTATTATAATTATTCATTTTGCACTCTAAGATACGCGAGTATGTTGCGCAGAGGAAAACAATAACGGCTTCACTTTTTGTTAATTTGATTTCATTACCCATTACATTGCGCGTATATTAACAAAGATATTTTACGATTTTACTCAAACGGTGTGCTTTTATAGCTTAATTAGATATTAGAAACATAAAAATATAGGTTTATAAATATGATACATATAACTGATGTTTGATGAACCTAGCTGTTTAATAATTTCCGATACGGGATAAACAATGTACAGAATAAAACACCACAGACATTTGTTTGCAATGGTTTGAAATTGATTTTTTTAAACGTCCTCTTTATTTAATAGAATCAAAAAAAATATTTTTAACTTTAATTATTATTAGTCTAATAGACTTAAGTAATCTTACTAAGTGTCTAATAAAAAAAGTAAAGTCTAATTCTTCTGAACAAAAATAACGATGAATAAAATGGTGATAATATCAATACATTTATTATTATTAAAAGTTCAGTCATTATAAATAGAACCCGGTTGACCGAGCTTTGCTCGGTATTTTTCCCACTGGTTTTTTTTTTAATTCGTGTGTTTTGGAAATTATATTTATATACAAATTACATACTGATGAAATACGAATAATATTTTTTGATCGTAGCGACATGTAATAGAAAAAACTGAACTGGTTATTTGAATAAAAAATCATGAGTGCACTTAGTTCAATTTAAATTTTCGTGTTTTTAAAAAATACTAAAAAAAAGGGCTCGAAAAAATAGATTTTCTCTAAAAAGAAAGGAACTTGAAAAAAAATTAAAGAAAGTCGGTCGGTCGGTCTGGGCTCGAACCATGGTATTACGATTTTGTGACCGCCCTATATACCAATTAAGCTATTTGTAATCATTGATAAACTGTCGAAATTTACCTTCTCATTTCTAACGATATTGTAGCAGTTTTTCATTGCCTAAAAACACGGACAAAAAGACATTTTCTAAAAATAAATCCTAGCTAGATCGATTTATTGCTCCCGAAACTCCCTGCACACAAAATTTTATGAAAATCGTTGGAGCCGTTTCCGAGATTCCGATTATATATATATATATATATATATAAGAATTGCTCGTTTAAAGGTATTATATATAAATAAATATATTACAAAACTGAACAATTTAACAGGTATTAAGACTTGTTAATTTGTTGTTAAATACCTAATCTTATTGAAAAATGCAGTCTACAAAATTATTATTTTGATTACGTTCAGTCAATAAAATTAGTATAAAAAATAGTCCTGCACTAAAACCTTTTAGAGTAAATGTATATAAATAAATTACATCAAACTCTATGCCTAAAACAAGATCCCGGCAATTTATTTAAAAATCATCCCTAAGATTTTTAAACAAAACAGATTTCATTTGGAGTCCCACATTTTTGAATTTTGTAAACTGCTAATGGTTTCCTTCCTATACGGGGTTACCAGTTCTGCGCCCATCAATCGGTTGAGTAGTGTTGTGAATATGAACTTTGAAATGTTGTTCAGAAGTAGAATTGTGGGTATATGGTTGAGAAAAATGATGTATAGAGATAGTAATTCCTTTTTTTTATTACATAAAGCTCGATTTTCATAAACCTGAATATATTTAGAATCTTTGAACATTCACGCAATGAATAAGCTACCATCTTATTATCCATCGCTAAAAAAACAAAATACATAACTGGTAAAATTAAAAAAAATGTACAGCCGCCTTTAATACAACCGCAATTAAATATGTATTATTAAATATAACTCAAAAACTCAAGGGGCACCAGCTTTCAGATTAAAAACGAATCATAAAATTGGTTCACCCAGAGAAAATTTATGAGGTAATACACATAAAAAAGAAGCATACAGTCGAATTGAATACCTCTTCCTTTTCAAAGTCGGTAAAAAATAAAATATATAACATGTTATAAAAAGTAAAACGTTTATTTATAATGTCTATTTCTTTATATTCATTGTGATTTTCATCATAAAACTTTTTCGATTAACTTAATAGACGTGTCTTTATTATCGTACGCGAAAGACTTAAACCTTATCGACGGAAAATGGGGGAGATTTAGGCTACGTAACCGCAATGAGTCTATTAGTTATTTCATTTATCATCGTAATCCATTCCTGTCATCGCCTTTGTTGAAATTCTGAATAGGGTATTTGTTGATGCTTTATTCATGACCAGCCTTTAAGTATATTTGAAATTAAATCTTCACTCTTATTGACAGCCGAAAATTTATAAACACATACATTAACTACATATACATTTTACTCTGTTAGGTTTCACAGTATTTATAATCAATAATAATTGCGGCGTCAAAAAATAATCTTACTATATATATATATATATATATATATATATATATATATATATTAAACCATAAAATTACATTAATAAGCATAAAGTAAAAAAATACATTTCAGACATTAAGTATTATAGTAAATTAAAGACATAATATTGTGTTTCAAAAGAAATAAATTTATTAAAAAAAAACTTCAAAATGTGATGAATAACAGAAATACAAGTCGAAAATACTATATAAATAAAGATAAAATAATTGGAAAATTGGTTAAAATGTGTCCTAAGTTATGGAAGGACTTTGTGTATAAAAGAATATTTTCTTAAGTTATGGAGGGTGGTCGTGTTTAAAGGCTTGTATGGAGCAGATACCAGAGACGCACACCCAAGGTCGTACATATATATGGGGTGGTCGGGTGACCGACAGCTTGAAGTACTGTTGCACAATGACTAGTCCTATATTAGGGACTTATGATAGTAAGGTCTACGATACAAAAACGTTACTATAGAAGGTCTCTATGATGTATAAGCATTACGATACTAGAGTTGTGGGTTGAATTCCCATATATTAAAGACATTTATTAGTAAGGTGGTAAGTAGGTATCTATGAATTATAAGCATTACAATACTAGAGTTGTAGGTTGAAGTACTATATATAAATGAATTATGGTAGTTAAGGTCTATGATACAAAAGCATGAAGTACTATATATAAATGAATTATGATAGTTAAGGTCTATGATACAAAAGCATTATTGTAGAAGGTCTCTGTGATGAATTAGCAGTATAACAGTAGAGTTGTGGGTTATAGTCCCATATATTAAAGACATATAATAGTAGGATCTATAATACAAAAGCATTATTGTAAAAGATATCTTTGATGCATAAGCATTCTGATAGTAGAGTTATGGGTTGAAGTCCTATATATTAAAAATATATAATAGTAAGGTCAATGAAATAAAGCAAATATGTGGAAGATCTCAAATAAGTAAAAGTATTATTATATAGAAATGGGATTTGAAAAGGATTGTTATAGTGGCGTGTATGCTGCTCACGAGCAACTGAGACCGAGGTAAACTTGGACTCGCTAAGCGATATGTCCTAGACATATCATCTTAGTGCCGGTGCTAAGTGGGTTTGTTTTAGCAATACGCCTTTCCTGTGGACATCGCTCATCCATACCGTTTGTAGGCGGCGTCGTAGCGCATAGCAATGCGTCGTCTATCTTTTTGGTATAACATGAGTATGCTTGGTAGTACTTTTAAGTGTAACAAGCATACTCAACTTCACGTCTTAGTGCATTAGCGCTATGATACGTGGAGTTTTGTCCACTGGCGTCTTAGTAGCGTGCTACTATGACGTTGGTACTATTTATTAGTTAACAACAATACAAATTTTGTTATCAAAGTCGACATCATCATCAGGATCATGTGTGTTGTGAGGCGGTGCCAGCCGTATGATACTTGCATTGATGTTTACTGCTACTTGCGGTAGGTATTGCGTATAGTGATGGATCTGCGGGTGTACTGCGCCTGATTTCATGCATCTTGTGGTTCTGGTCGATAGAGGTACGTGGGTGGTGATGTCTGCTGGGGTATCTTGGAATGATGTAAGCCCAACGATAGTCGTATTGATGCTTGTTGCGTTCTGCAGCATTGGGTCTCTGCGATGGTTGTTTGGTGGGACGCTATTCTCAGTGGCGCTCTCTGCGTCTAGGTTTGACTCACACCTAAGTAGATTTGCTCAAGTCGGGTCCCTCCATTACGGGGCTGCAGACTGTCTGACCTCCATAATGTTTTATATAACAACATAATAATATATCTCTGTAACTTTCCCACCTTTGAATTAATAATATAAACAAGTGGAATAGGGACGTTTTATGTTTTTAACCTTCTTAGAGCCCTGTCTTCGTAAACGGGGTTAACGTAGCTTATAAGGCACTACCAACAGCTTTCAATTACTCTAGTGAATATTCATTCTACCAAAAGACACCTAAAGGAACTAAGTTACTAAACAAACACCACGTAAAAACCCACTGACTTTAAGGAATTGCTTTTAACTGACGAATATTGATTTCGAATTCCCGTTATTCTGCCATTAGTTAACCTTATTTAATCTTATTAGTGTACCTTATTTTTCTTTTTACTGGGTTTGCCACAAATAATTTTCTGTAACGCAACTAGACGTCACAAACAGAAAACTTTATGCATTGTCTGTCTATGTCTAGTTGCATTTTACTCTGTTGGATTGAGATTGAATGGTTCGTAGCAGTAGAAATCTTAGACTATTACATGATCTCTATTAGGTGTAAGAGCCTAGTTACAGGCAGGATAAGTGCCCACCTTAAAATTTTATAATATGTGAGCAAGCCGCGTTGAATCCCAGCCGATACTAATGTTACTGTTTATTGCAAATTCAAGTGCTTATATACCGTGTGTTACGTGGTAAAAGAAAATATGGTAAAGAAACCTGCATGCTTTATTTTGAAGAAATTGGAGTCTGCCATCAATTGTTGTTCACCACCTACTCAGAAATGAAAGTCACCTTGTGTCCAGTATTGCTACGTCTGGAAGCTATGATGTTAGTTTACTGCAAGGAAATCTATGTAATGCAGCATGTAGCGAAGCCTATGCACTTTCATAGCACTAAATCTCCAAATCATCGATAGTAAAATATACAAAATTATTCTGTCCGTGTGTGACGGAACTCCTCCTAAACGGATAGACCGATTTTTATGAAATTTTGTGTGTGGGTGATTGTGTTGATTCAAAAATGATTTTGATTCACAATTGGATGCGGTAGATGACACTGTAATCGAGATCCAGAAATCACCCGTATATATGTATATATATATACATATATATATATATATATATATATATATATATATATATATATATATATATATATATATATATATATATATATATATATATATATATATATATATGTTTTTTTTTATCACGCGACAAAATCATAATTCCAAATTTAGTTAGAAAACCGGTTGTTGTCTGAGTCGTTTTAACTAAACACAGTATTTGTAATTCCAACACTCATAGGATTAGACCCGATTTTTATTTGAAAACTTAATAAAAATTATTTGGTAAACCTGTAGAAGACTTTCCTATATAAGACATCGTGTGTAGTTATATTTCCCGAAACTTGCTATATACAAATGTTTTCAAAAGTTTTGGTAAACGTTTATGTTATACTGTATTAAAAGAAAAACACAATAATGATGAAATGAAACGAAAAAAAAAACATCTCTAGTTGAAAAAGAACCAAGCGGAACTCGACTTTCGATTAAGAAACAGAAGGGAGGAATCGAGGCTTCTCTCGATCCGGCCTCCTATAACGCCTACGTTGGGTTCGGGAACAACGCATGTGATCTCCGCAACGGAGTAACACACAAGGGCGATAACCTCGTTCTTTTTCAGCAAGTAGGTTCAGACGGGGATTACGGGTCTTCCGAAGTCGTCCCGGTCCCGACGCCTTAATTCTTCGATGTGGACTGTATAACTTTTAGGGATGAATCACTTGGGAATAAAACAGCAATTATCTTCAAACCGTTCCGTGAGAGAGTAATCACTTTTCCCTATCACTTCCCTACACTTTTTCTTTCTTCTTCTTATTGACTGCTGGTTTTATTCCCGAACGAATTGCAATTTTTTTTTTTTTTTTTTTGCGCCCGAAGCAAATATGGGCAACCCTCCGGAAAGCGGGGGAGGGAGGCGGTGAATGCTCATAGCATACCGCGCAGCCGGCTGCGTGGTTATGTGGAGACTTTTACCCACTAAGCACCGCCTTTTAGGAAATGGCTTAACGATCTGACTAGAGATCTCTAAGCCGTATACGAACGCGACCCTCCTTGGCAGAAAGGAGGGCGCAAGCAGCGAAAAGCCGCTTAGAAGAGTGCCTAACTAAGGCAGATTAATGGATGTGTTATGGAGGCTCGGCCTGAGCCGCCAGGAGGCAGTTCAGGTCAGCCGAAAGCTTGTTGGGGGGGGTCCGAGAGAGAGTTTCTCGGTCTGCGCACACTATAGCGAGTGTGAATAGGGGCTGCATAGGCAGCTGTCTCACGAATGAGATGATTTGGGTGGGACTCTGAGGCTTTGAAGAATCTCTCAGAGAGTGATTTAAGAAACTGTTGGATTGTTGGGAGCTCTAAGTCTCGATGTAGGTCAGCATTACGGACATAATAGGGCGAGTTAGTGGCCCTACGACAGAATAGATTTTGAACTATTTGAAGTTCATTTATAGCTTTGGGCTTAGCATGTGCGAAAATGGGGGCCGCGTAGGTCATGACAGATCGTATGCAGACCTTATATAGGGTTCGCTTGTTGCGGAGGGACATTTTACTGTGTCTGCCCAACATGCTGTTGAGCCTACCCATGTAAAAACGTGCGGTGCGAGTAACTTTCTTGATATGGGGCTCGAAAGTGAGCCTTGCATCAAGGGTGACGCCTAGGTATTTGGCTTTAGTTTGCCATGGGACAGGGGTTCCTAACATCCTGATTGGCGGAGTGGTGGTGAGACGGCGTCGTTTATATTCGAAGCAAACGGCGGAGCTTTTCTCCGGGTTTACGTCGATATGCCATTTTTGGAACCAAGCTCCTAAGTCGCTTACTGACTTTTGAATCTTGTTCCGAATCTGTGGTAGTGAGTTGCCTTTGGAGTAAAGGGCTGTGTCATCTGCAAAGAGGGCTAGTTTGACACCATTCGACGGGATAGGGATGTCGTTGGTGAATAGTATGTATAGGAGGGGAGCAAGCACAGAGCCTTGAGGAACACCGGCTTTTATTTGACGGGTAGAGGATAGCGTGCCTTCGTGTCTAAAACGAAAGGTACGATCCTTCAGATAGGATGCTACAAGGCGAACGAGACGGTCTGGGAGGCCTAAGTCGTACAGTTTGTAGATGAGGCCCTCGTGCCAGACTCTGTCGAATGCCTTGGCAATGTCAAAGAAGACCGCGATGGTTTTTTGACGGCGAGGGTAAAAACCGCTGAGGATGTATTCTACTATGCGGTGAACTTGTTGGGGGCACGAGTGTTTGGCTCGAAACCCGAATTGTTGTGGGATGACAAGAGGGTCGCCGTCTGTGGGAAACAAATGGCGCCTCAAGCGCACGAGAATGACTCGTTCGAAAAGTTTGCCCATGGCCTTGAGGAGGCTGATAGGACGGTGATTGGAGGGGAGGTGGAGAGGTTTGCCTGGCTTGGGAATGCCAATGACAGTTGCCTCTTTCCAAGAGGTGGGAAAGTAACTGAATTCGAAGCAGGCGTTAAAGATAATGGCCAGTAAGGCGATTACCTGCTCCGGGAAGTGTTTGAGGGCTTGGTTGGAGATACCATCCGCACCCGGTGCTTTTTTGGGCTTAAGTCCTTTGATGGTAGATGAAATCTCATCTTTGGACACAGTGATAGGGTCAGAGGCGGTAGGGGGCGAGTTCCTGCGTCGGACCTCGTCCTCCACTAGTTGAATATGTAGGGGGTCAGTGGGTTGTGAGCTAGGAGAGCATTGAGCGGCAACGCTGTCCACGAAGCACTCAGCCTTTTCTTCGTCTTCGAAGGCAATGGAGCCGTCGGGACGAGACAGAGGGGGAGTATGGGTTATAGCGTCTATCCGGAGGGCTCTCGCCATCCGGTAGTACGCTGTGTGAGAGGGAGAGATTTTCTCCATGAGATTGCCTTTTTCGTGGTCTCTGTAGTCTTGGAGGCGGTAACGCAGTTTGCGTTGAAGGCGGTGGGCTGCGAGTCTATATTCGGGAGTGGGATAGCGTGCAGCTCTACGGAGGGCAGCTTTTTGGCTTTTAACAGGTTGCTAATATCTAGGGGAAGACTAGTTTTCGCAACCGGGACAACTTTTTCATTCTCTTTAAGAGAGGATGTTATAAGTGAGGTGAGATTTTCGACCGCGGTGTCTATTTTCCCCGCACTGTCGAGGGCGTCGGAAGAAAGGGTTATGGGAGGGTCCGGAGAGTCTATAGCCGAGGCTAGAGACTTCTTAAAGCCCTTCCAGTCGGTGTAGGTTTTGGAAGTGGGAGTTGGAGATGGCTGATGGCCAAGAAGGAGGGATACAGGACGGTGGTCGGATCCTAGATCGTCGAGAGGCTCGATTGCTCTAAGGTTAAGGGAAACTCCTTTAACTAGAGCAAAGTCTAGCACATCAGGAGCGTAGGTAACAATGTCGGGATAGTGGGTGGCAGTGAGGGGGCTATAGACAGTCAGGTCGAGAGACTGAGTGATATTGAGCAGGACCCTGCCACTACTTGTAGTAGTGCGGCAGGCCCATTCAGTATGCTTGGAGTTAAAGTCTCCAAACATAATGACTGAGTCGCCTAATGCAAGGATGGCTTCGAAGTCACTCTTGACGGGGATGGTTCCGCTAGGGATATAGCAAGAGGCTATAATGATTGACTGGTGTCCAGTCATGGCTAGTCTAGTGATAGTGGCTTCCATACTGGTAAGCGAAGGAGTAGATATGTGGGAGCAATGAAGGGACTTTTTGTGATAGATGGCAGTGCCGCCGCCTTTGCGGTCGGGTCTATCGTTACGTATGAGTGAATAATTTTTAATAGTAAGGCCTTTAGAGACCTTGGGGCTGAGATGGGTCTCTTGTAGGAGTAGGAGATCGGCTTCGCGATCTCGTAGAAAAAGCCTAAGCTCTGGGAGGTTATTTCGCAGACCGCGGATATTGAATGAAACAAGCGACAAACCCTTCGGTTTGATACGACCGTGAGATATTGCAGGAGCAAAGGGCTCCGGCATAGTTTAATTACAAGGACCTTAGAAGGTTGATGTGCTCAGTAAGAGCAAGGAGACGGCCCTGAGGGGACTGAGCTGTGCTCAGTTTACCCGCAAGAATAAGAATTTCGTCTAGATTGATCCTATTGAGTGTGTTATACACTAGGTTTAGGGACTCTACTACAGAGTCTGTCTGTTTTTTTGGGTCGGCGGAGGTCCGCGGGATATTTGATTCCTTTTGGAACCAGGGGTTTATTGGAAGTGGCGCTGGCTGAGAGAGCGGAAGGCTCATAAGGGGCCGGGGAGGGCTCTGAGGTGGCCGATAGGGGCCCTGTGGGAGCCGATAGATGCCCTGTGTGGGCTGAGATGAGCCCTGAGGGGGCTGAGGTAGGGGCTGGCCCTGGCTGGGCTTGCGGCTTACAAGAGCCGGGAAGGTTCGGTCATTGACCTGTGGTGGAGCTTTGCGGCTCGGAGGTGGGCGAGGGGCGCGAGGGCAACCTCTATAATTGGCCGGATGGCCTGTTTGTCCGCAGAGGACACATGAGGGTGGGGATTCGGCGTTTTTGGGCCGTGGGCACTCTTTCGAGTGATGGGGTTCTAGGCACTTAATGCACCTGGGTGGAGCTGAGCAGTTGGCTGCCGCGTGTCCATAAAGTTAGCAGCGGTGGCACTGCGCTGGGTAACCGCGCCGGTGAGGTGCTTCGACCTTAACACGTGACAGGCCGCACACAGTGCGTACCTCGCGGAAAATGGCCTTCGCCTCCGGCACATTGGTGAGAACGAGGAGGGCGAGGTTAAACCTTTCGCCCCTGATGCTGTGCATTTTATGCACACCTTCAATAGGGAAGCCTTGGGATTTAAGGTCTTCCAGAATGTCTTCGTTTGCGAGTTCATAGGGAACTCCGCGGAGGACTGCCTTTACTTTCCTTTCTTCGGCGAGGGCGTATGTGTGGTAGGACACACGCTCGGCCGTGAATAGGCGGGTTATGTTACGGAAGTCTTCTATAGACGCCGGAATAATTTTGATGGCCTCGCCGACATTAGTGGCTTGGTCATATTTGAAACCCTTATCGTAGAGGGTTTTGGACAGTTGAGTAAATTTCGCCTTGTCTCTGAGAAAGACAGGGGGCGGGACTTGGTTTTTGGCCAGTTCGGGAGCGCAGCGGGTTGCTGGCTTGGCGGTATTGTCTTTCGACTGTGAGGTGGCAGCGTTTGGGGCTGCGGAAGTAGGGGCAACGATGGGAGCTGCGGAGGTAGAGGCAGCGGCGGAGGGAGTGTGGGCGGCGGCGGCCGCTGAGGCGGGGGGAGTGCGAGAAGTGGCAGCGCGTTTCGGGCCGCGCTTTGATTTCACTAACGTGAATTCGGCTTGGGAGTCGGTTATGGTTCCTTCAGAGTCGGAAGAATCCGAGGAGCCGGTGGAGCTGAGGGCGGTCCTCTTCCGGGAGGATGAGGTAACGGACGTGGTGTCCGAGTGCTCCATTTCGGAGTCGGGGGACGCGGGCGAGTCGGACTGCGGGGCAGCCGCTTGGGTCGCGAGGAAAGCTGCGACGGCGGGCGGGGGTACACATGCCTTAGGGGCATGGGGGGTGAGATTGATCGAAAAGCTATCAAGGTCTACGCCTTGGGTTTTTAAAAATTGGTGGAAAAGAGCCAAAATTTGGCTAGCATCCATGGACGTCATGTTGATCGGGACGGGGGGTGACGTTTTATTCTAAGAAAACTGGAGGTCCCTGTTCTGAGAAGAACAGGGCCTTGGGGGCAGATGGGGAGGACTGACGATCTATTCCAGAAACTGGGGTCCCTATGTTCTGAAAAGAACAAGGGCTTGCTCTGAGAAGAGCAAGAGACGATCTTCTAAGGATAGTATACACAACAAATAACAGTATAACAAAAACAATAACAATAACAGAAAAATTAACAAATAAAACAAAACAAGCAAAGCGCGCTCAAGCCTCCCCGCCGGAGCAAGGGGGCAGGAACGATGCGAAAACAAAGTGACTCACCAACGGCGTCTGCTCGGCCGGTGTTAGCCGGGGAGAGCGGGGCGCGCGGGCAAGCGGTTGCGCTACCGAAAGGTCGGAGGCGCGAAAGAACTGTGTGCACGACCGCTCGGGGGCGGCGCGCAAACGGAACTGCGAATTGCAATCGTCGTTGTTGTCCTCTGCAGGGCATAATGCCGTGCAGGTCTCGGGCCTCGGGGTGTACCCCTTTACCCGGATGTTCCTCACGGCACACTACAGTGTGCCGGTCCTGGGCGCCTTGATGTTAAAGGCGTTGTTATAACGACTATTGTCGCAGTCGGTTAATTTATAAGTAAAAGATGGTTATCTAATAATTGTGTTTAAATAACACAATTATTTGTCAAAGTTGGCCTTTCTGCGGCATTGAGGGGTTTACTCAGACTCCCTAATCTATATAGGGAGGAGTTCTCTTGGATAAGGTCGCCCGTCCGGCGGCCTTGCATGCAACGGCGCGAAGCCGTTGAGGTGTTCGTGAGGCCCGTTGTCGGCACGGTCAAACATACCGCGCGCCAGCCGGACCACGAATTCATGAAGGCTCTCTATCTTGAGGTTGGCCGCTATGACGTCATTACGGACGTAGCGACCCGCACCGACTATAGTTCTTAATGACAAATTCTGCTGGGCCTGAAGTCGCCGCTTCTGACGATCGCTCAGGAGTGCATACCAGGCCGGAGCAGCGTATGTTAGCAAGGGTCTTATGTAGGTTTTATAAATGGTTATCTTCGACTTTGTCGGTAACTTGGATGTCAGGACAGGACGGAGCATTGCCCGCGCACATCGAGCTTTGCGTATAGCAGAGTCAACGTGCGCAGTCATACGCAGCATCCTGTCAATCCGACATCCAAGGTAGGTCACGGCCTTCTCATATGCGATCTCCTGGCCTCTGAGGGTTAGTGGTGGTGGTAGGTTTCTGTAGCGGCGAGTGAGTAGAGCGGTCGTCTTGCTAACATTGACGGCCATCCTCCACTCATCCAACCATGGTGGCAGCAGGTGCAGCAGACGTTGCATCCTGGCAGCTGCTATGTGGGCTCTTCTGGACGACGTGAAGTATGCGCTGTCATCCGCAAATAGCGCTAGTTCGACGTCGTCCTCCCATTCTTGCAAGTGTCCTTCCAGGGTGGGTATGTCATTAGTGTACGCCGCGTACAGGGCTGGAGATAGACAGCTGCCCTGTGGCACACCAGCTGTTATGGTCTTAATTGCGGACTCGGCGTCCTCTACGCAGACGTAGAACTTCCTGCCTTCCAGGAAAGACGCCACTAGCCGCAATATAGCAGGAGGGATACTTGTTTGAACATCTAACTTGTAGAGTAATCCTGTGTGCCACACCCGGTCGAACGCCTTCTCGATATCGAGAAAGACGCCCAACGATATGCGGCCACGGTTGTGTTCGGCCGCAAGCAGGTGCAGCACTCTGGTCAGCTGTGTTGCTGTTGAGTGACCCCTCCTGAATCCATGTTGCTCCGCCCGAAGTTGGATGCACGGGCGGAGACGTCTTAACAATAGTCTTTCGCACAGTTTAGCTATATGCGGTAGCAGCGTGATAGGCCTGTAGTTGGCAGCTCTACGCCTGTCCTTCCCGGGTTTCGGCAAGACGATGACTTTGCCTTTCTTCCAGTCCTCCGGGAAGTGGGATGTCCGCAATATTCCGTTGTAGAGCCGACCTATCTCTACAAGGACTCTATTGGGCAGCTGTCGTAGTGCAGCGTTAGTAATCCCGTCGTGCCCCGGCGCCTTCCTCGGTTGCAGGCGGGTTACTGTCCTCCGTAGTTCAGCGGGGGAGATAAACCACTCTCCTGCAAGCGGTGGCGCGGGCGACGACAGGAGCTCCTGCACGCGGCTCTCTTTCCTTGTATGGGATTCCAGGAACTCCGCACTTGCTGGGTTCGGTATAAACTGCTCCTCGAAGTGCTCAGCTAGGATATCCGCTCTGCCCTTGGCACGAATTGCAATAAAACCCGTTCACTAAGCTACCCCCAGAGCTATACGCGAAAGTGAGCCGCGCCATTCGCGTGCCTGCGCAACTTAACAACATGAATTTGTACTATTACTTTCTCACGTTTCACTTAATTTATTCACATAAATCATACACAAATACAAGTTATCTATTTAGATAGCACAAAACAATATCTACACCATGATATATATTATTTTTTCGTATCACAAAAATCCTTTAATTTATAAAACAAAACATGCCTATTTTAATCACAAATTCAAAATCCGAACTTCTTAAATATTTAACACAGAAAGTTAAAACAATGTTTCCCCACTTGAATTTATACATATGTTAACTAATACAATAGTTTAATTTACATTTTCTCTATTTATTTCACTATTTAAAACACTTTTAAATTTCTTATACAAAACTATCATTATTTCACTTATACACAGGAATTTTCACATAAAAATAACACAGAATTCACCTTTTTAGCACGTACAATCAACCTGAAATGTTTTACAAGTCATTTTTACATAAATTGCTGAAATTAAAAACATTTTAAATTTTTACATATTCGGCCTCCTAAGGGCGTGGCCAGCGTGCTTCCGTGAACTCACACTATTTGAACAACTAACTTTGCACGGCTCTCGGTTATCAGAAAAAATGAAAGTCTGAAATACACTAATTTTAACAATATTAGGTAAATAAGTGCTTTTACATAATTTTCAAACTGTAGGAAACTATCTCTGATAAGATTCTTATCAGTTATCATGTTTCTTATCAGATAACAATACAAGTGAATGTTTTCATTAATCAATCATAACAAATAGGCATTTGTTTTCGTACAAAACATATCATACTTATACAAGACAATACTTATGCAATTAACTTCCGTTAATTCTGTTTATGCACAGAGTGATCATCTCGACCGGGGAACAAATCCGATCTCTCACTTCACTTTAATATTCCTTTGAATTTACATCGTTGGAAAGACGATTTCAACCGGGGAACAAACCCGGTAACATAATTTATAACATAAAATTCCCTATATGAATTTATTGAAAGATATTACTTAGAAAACAGTAAACTAGTCCGGCCTGGGAGTCGAACCCAAGACCTTCATACCATTAATTCGACATTTCTTTAAGATTTAACTAAGCATTTTCTTATCAGAACATTTTAATTGGACAATAAGTCTTTGAAAAGTTATTCGTCATCGGTTGACTTAATAAACTGAAACATTCTTATAGGCGCGTCGCCAACAATCTCCCCCCCGTGCGTTAGCACCATCATTTGGGAGGCGTCGCGGGTACCAGGACTATTATTCTGGATGTAGGTCTCCTCAAGATACCTGTGCTAGTAATGACGTCAACCACTCTGGTGTGACCGTCTGGTCCCGGTAACGTTCTACTAATTTTGCCTTTCGGCCACGTATTTCGTGGCAACGAATGATCTATTATCAAAACAATATCGCCTTCTTTAGGTTCCATGAACTTTCCGTTATTACCTGTTCGCGGTATTAAGGTAGGCATGTATTCCTTCAGCCACCTTGTCCAAAAATGGTCGGCTAACCTCTGTGCAGCGTTCCAATTGAGTTGACCCGTCAGATGCTGCTCTAGAAATAATCCAGGTGTTCGATCACCACATGAGCGTCCCAGAAGAAAATGATTGGGTGTCAAACCCTCTTCAGGACTATCCATACTGAATGTTACCAGAGGCCTGGAATTTACTGTGTGCTCTGCTTCTAAAAGCAACGTATGTAGAATTTCCTCTCGTGGGCTCCTTTCTCTGAGCGTAGCGGTCAACGCAATTTTAATCGATCTTACTAACCTCTCCCAGGCGCCACCCATGTGCGGTGCTCCCGGAGGTATAAATTTCCATTTAATGTATTTCTTAAATGACTCATTTTTCATGCCCTCATGGCATTCTTCGCATGCTTTCAATAATTCCTTATTCGCAGCTTTGAAATTTGTCCCGTTATCGCTGTATATAACGGCTGGTTTTCCTCTTCTGGCGATAAATCGCCTCAACGCCATTATCATTGACGCTGGTGTCAATGAGGCTGCTAATTCCAGATGTACTGCTCTGGTAGTCAGACACGTGAATAAAACACCCCAACGTTTTTCGTGTCGCCTTCCTATAGTCACACTCATAGGACCGAAATAATCCACAGCTGAGCATGTAAAAGGTGGTTCATGATGAGCTATTCTCTCCAGAGGAATATTTCCTTGTGGCACGTTCTGCGGTTTTGATCTGTATGTCCTGCACCACTGACAATGATGTGACACACTACGTACTACATTACGTAAGTTCAAGACATAAAATTTCTGGTTCACCTCATTCATCACCGTCTGGTGATTGGTATGTCCAAAATGATGATGAATTTCCCTAATCATCATTTTAACGATTTCGTGTTTACCGTCCAATATGACAGGTTTTCTACTTTCCTCGGTCAAATTAGACTTGAAAGGTAAACGTCCATTTAAACGGAGTAAGTTATCTTCTCCCATTTCCATAGATAATTTACTTAAGCGTGAACTTCTTTCAACACTTTTGCCTGCTTTCAAGCATTTTATTTCCGAATAAAAACACTCGTCTTGGACGAACTTCCAAATTAATAATTCCGCTTTTTTCAAGAGCGCTATGTCCAACGTGCCATCGGGTCCTTTAACCGACTTTGCTAAAACTTTGTTGGAACACATAACCGACTTTTCGGCTGCGTCGTCGGGTCCTTTAACCGACTTTCTTAAACTCTTGAATTTTTCTACCGCTTGTAAGGTGCGTGTAGTTGCCCCAAGGAATTTCTTAAAGCTGCTAAATCGTCCGTAGTCGGGTAGACTTAACGGTTCTTGCTTTCTTAACGCATTTACGCCCTTTGGCGATTTTTCTTCACCTGTTTCTAAGCCTTTTATGGTGTCCACTTGCTTGGGCCATAAATCAGGACTTTTCCTGAGGAATTCAGGTCCTTGAAACCAGCGATGACTTACATCGAAGGTGAAAGGAAAATTTCTAGTGGCGTCGTCTGCCACATTTTGTGACGTTGGAACCCATCGCCATTCACATGGTTTACTGTGATCTTCGATCTCAGCCAATCGATGAGCAACGAATGGTTTAAAGGCGCGAGGATCTGACTTAATCCACGCTAACACTGTACGTGAGTCTGTCCAAAATACTCTCTCGGACATCTCGTACTTGCTCTCTTCTCTAACCGAGGCAGCCAGCCTGCTGCCCATAAGAGCTGCTTGCAATTCAAGCCTTGGAATCGAAATTGGTTTCAACGGCGCTACTCTTGCCTTTGCGGCGATCAGCGTAGTCCGCCTTATTCCTAGCTCATCCGTGGTGACGTAATACACCGCGGCAGCGTATGCTTTTTCACTAGCATCCGTGAAAGTGTGTAACTCTCCCTTGCCGACGCCTTCAGCAACGGGTCTAGGTACCTCTAAATGACCTAATTTCTTCACTTCCGATATCCATTTACAAAATAACACGTGTAATTCGTGTGAAACTTCTTCATCCCAAGAGATGCCTTTCCTCCATACTTGCTGTATCAGCGACTTCCCTTGAATCGTTATGGGTGATGCGAGTCCCAAAGGATCGAAAACTGACATCACAGCGCTAGTTATCTCCCTCTTCGTAGGCGGTCGTAAACCTTCCATCACCTCTTCCGGTGTGTTACGAAGACTTGTGGAGAAACTTATTATATCCCGTTTGATATTCCAAATCAAACCTAACGTGCGCTCTGTGTGCTCTTTATCTCCCAGCGAAGCACTGTCGCTCTTATATTTATTTTCCATTTTACTTAAAACTTCGGGTCGGTTACTAGCCCATCCCCTCAGTTGGAAAGAAGCATGTTTATGTAATTCATACATATCGTTTACTATCCTTTCGGCCGTCGTCACGTCGGGAAATACCTGTAGATAGTCATCCATATAAAAATTGCTTTCCGTAGCGGAAGCTGCTTCTGGATAGATATGTGCGTTGTCCTGCGCATTCCTATTCTTTACATATATAGCGATGCATGGTGATGATGCCGCTCCAAATATGAGTGACGTCATTCTATACTCTTCCGGTGGCGCGTCACGATTGTGCCGCCATAAGAATCGAAGGCTATCCCTGTCTTCATCCCGGATTTTCACTTGTAGGAACATTTCTTTAATGTCTGCCATTACTGCCACGCTTCCTTCTCTGAATCGTAGCAGAACTCCGAACAACGACTTCAATAAGTCCGGTCCGGTTAACAATGCATCATTGAGACAACGTCCGCCCGTCTTTGCGGCGGCGTCGAAAACTATCCTTATTTTCCTTTTTTGTGGGTGAGTCACTGCGAAGTGAGGAAGGTACCACGTACGTGGGGAAATGGGAATATGGTTCGCTTTCTCTGCGTAACCATTAACGATGAGATTTTCAATTTGCTTCTCATATTCCTTCTTCAACTCGCTATTTTTGTCGAGCTTTTTTTCAATATTCAACAGGCGACTTTCAACCTGCGCTCTATTCGACGGCATGCACTCATTGTCTGTGCGCCATAACAAAGCAGTCTCGTACCTATTATTAGGTATACGACGTACCGTTTTGTTCAAAATACTTAAGGCTCGTTCTTCTGGGTCGTTCGCGGGCTTTCTAGCCGACACTCCCAGAGATTCCAAACTAAAATAATCCTTGATCAATTTATCCATATCTTCCTCCTTCTTGGTGGAAATGTGGTTAACGATCTTGATCGGTTTAATACCACCTGATATGTGACCATGTAAAACCCATCCAAGTTTGGTGAGCGATGCTACAGGTAGGTTCTTACCTCCTGAAATTAATTCACGAGTAACTATGAGATGCCAACTGTCCTGACCAATTAATATGGTAGGTTTGGACCTCTCATACATCAACTCATCCTTAATCGGTGTCAAATGAGAACACCGTTGCAATAATTCTCGGCTTACCGACTGAGGAGAAAGGTTAAGTGACTTAATTGTTTGTACACTTATCTCTTCTAAGTCGCTCGAGTAAATGCCTTTTATCTTAACGTTTAAGCGATACGAACTGTCGTCGTTAATTCGCTTACCTCCCACGGCTTCGATACGTAATCCCTCTTTACGTCCGCGAGGCGCTAATTTCTGAGCCATACACTCCTCTATGAGTGTCATGGTCGATCCCTCATCCAGAAGAGCTGTTGTCTTGACCTTTCCTCTAGGTCCATACAACTCGACCGGTATAATCTTTAAGTATGCACATGCCAGTGCATTCACTGTACTAACGGTTGTGATCTGAGCATCTTTACCCCCCTCGTCCCCTTGTGGCGAGGTTTTTTCATTGGGGTATCGGTGTAGCATTCGATGATGTGACATTCTACATCCCTCTACACCACATTTTTTCGCTTTGCACTCTAACCTCCTATGGTTAGGTGACAAACATTGGAAACATACTTTCGCTTTTTTGACCGCTTCCCATTTCTCGCGAATATTCATGTCCTTAAACTTGTAACAACTCACTATAGAGTGCTCCTTGTTGCATATAACACACTTATGTGTTACCCGACTTACAGGCTTATCCTGGGTTGTCATAAACACCTGTCGGTTGTGCCCTTTACTATTTCGGCGTTCTAGACGCTCGCTCGAATTACTTCGGCGCATATAGCGCTCGCTCACGGCACAGCTGCGTACACCTCCCTTTGAAGTGTGTACAGTTTGCTTCCTGAATTCAGGACGCTTCCTTTTTTCAGGCGCATTTTCATTGTTTAAGGACGCTCCAAATTGTTCACTTAATAAATTTAAAAACTTGGCCATCTTCTGTAACTCTGGCTCCAAAGGATACTGAGCTCGATATTCAAACCATTTAAATTTAATCATAGTTCCGAGTTTCTCTACTATGCGGCTCACTAACTCCGGTGAGTACAAATACTGTGGTTGATTCAACGCTTGTATCGTGGCAACCACGTTCGTAATACGACTTGCAAAAGATCCTATATTCCGGCAATCTTCTGCCAATCTTGGCATACGCTTTACATTCTCGATTTCGGCTAGAATGAGCATCTCAACCCTACCGAATCTTCTTTCGAGAGCGTTCATTATTTCTTCAGGTTCACACAAAGTAAATAACAGCGACTTTACCGCCTCTTTAGCGGTGCCCTTTAATGCCCTCCTAAGGCGTGCAACATTTTGCACCCCTGAAAATTGGCTTCTCGTGTCTTCAAACACCGTTTTGAAAATTATCCATTCACCCGGGTCTCCATCGAACACCGGTAATTCCTGGAGGAAATGAAGCTGGGAAGACTTATCTTTACCCGCTATTTTTATTGCACTCACAATCGCTTCGGTCAATTCTGACACCTCACTCGCGTGTGTTTTCTGTGCATTTCCTTGGTTGCGCTCGATCTCCGCCCCTTTGCGGCGTGATCCTTTACACGCTTCCTTATCAGTAATATCGGGTTGTGCTACACTAACCGGCGCGTTCATTATGGTCTGCTGAACCCAACTCCTTACGAAAGGTTCCACCTGAGTATTCCGCTCTTCTTCATCCTCACTCGAGTCGATCTCCTCTTCTCGGTTGAGTCGTGCCAACTCCAATTGAGACTTGGCTAAGGCAGCAGCTGCCTGTGCTCGTTCGAGCTCTGAGCGTTCGAATTTAATCCGCGCCTCTAATTCGGCTTTCAGCCTCGCCGATCGCGATGACCTACTACCTCTCTGTGACCCTTTATCACTAGTGTGCCCGATTACTGTCCTTAACGATGCCGCTTCTTCAGTCCTTTGACCTACTTTTTCGACCACCGTTTCACTCCTGGATATAACGGATTGTTGTGCGGTGCTGGCCTGCGTACCACTGGTGTCCGTCCTGTTGCTTGTCGTTGCCATGGACGTCCCTGAGTCCCACGTGCATGTGGACGTGTCGGTGGTGGCTCCACCTGAAGGAGTTGCTCCATTTGACGCAGTAGCTGTGGTCGCTCCAGATGGTTCCGCTTCTTTAGCTTTTCTTGAGAGCCCTGTCCTTGTCCTGCTCCCTTCGCTTCTCCCTGTCTGGTCTTGTGCCTTCTTCATCTTGCAGGAAGGTGATTGTTGGCCTACGGTCCCTAACTGTCCCTACGGTCCCTACAACCCCTTACCTACAACCCTTCTACACCCCAACCTAACACCACTACCCCTCCCCCCCCTTATCTCCCAACCCTACAACCCTACTACCACCCTAACAGCCCTATCAGCCCTATCAATCCTGGACGGGGCCTACCGAGGTGAGCCGTCCAGGGATGGAGTCGTGCAGGAATGGAATGGAGGAAAGGTTTAGGAACTGTCCCGCCAAGGAATATGACGAAACAGTCGAGCGGTAGTGCAAGCGCAGTCTCGCTCGAGAGAACTGCTCCACCCGAAGGTGTTGTGCCAGAGCCCAACCGTTTGGCACCGTTAGGTGGTCGGGATGTATGCTGTGCTCGCCGCCCAGTTGCCGGTGACGCCTCGTCCAAGCGCCCTCCTCCAGCCGCGATGCAGTCAGGTGCCCACGCGCACCCTCGCCTGGCAGCAGCAGCGGTGGATGCTTCTTCTTGCACCCTGATGACCTGACAGGAAATGCCGGACACGGTCGTCCGACAGGAAAATGCCAGACACGGTCGTCCGACAGGAAATGCCGAGCACGCTTGCCCGACAGGAAAAATGCCAAGCCCTGCTTGGCCACGATGAGTGCCTTCACAAGACACCTGCGCCCGGCTGCGATACGTGCCCCATGCGAGCACACGCCCCAGGCCGCAATCCCGGTTTTCTTTCTTCCGGTAGTTCCAGGTCCAGTCCTTCAGCGCTGACGTCCTGGTCTTCTGGCCTTTGGTCCTATTGCTTCAGCTCAAACCTCCGGCTTCCTTCGGTTGCTGATCTTCACTCGGCTCCGAAGGTCTTCTTTTCCACAACCAGCAGTCCACAGCTGGTTCCTTGATCCAGCTGGCGGGGTTCGGGTGGTCCTTTTAATCCGGCTCGAAGGACCAATTGAAAAAGAACCAAGCGGAACTCGACTTTCGATTAAGAATCAGAAGGGAGGAATCGAGGCTTCTCTCGATCCGGCCTCCTATAACGCCTACGTTGGGTTCGGGAACAACGCATGTGATCTCCGCAACGGAGTAACACACAAGAGCGATAACCTCGTTCTTTTTCAGCAAGTAGGTTCAGACGGGGATTACGGGTCTTCCGAAGTCGTCCCGGTCCCGACGCCTTAATTCTTCGATGTGGACTGTATAACTTTTAGGGATGAATCACTTGGGAATAAAACAGCAATTATCTTCAAACCGTTCCGTGAGAGAGTAATCATTTTTCCCTATCACTTCCCTACACTTTTTCTTTCTTCTTCTTATTGACTGCTGGTTTTATTCCCGAACGAATTGCAATAAAACCCGTTCACTAAGCTACCCCCAGAGCTATACGCGAAAGTGAGCCGCGCCATTCGCGTACCTGCGCAACTTAACAACATGAATTTGTACTATTACTCTCTCACGTTTCACTTAATTTCTTTATTCACATAAATCATACACAAATACAAGTTATCTATTTAGATAGCACAAAACAATATCTACACCATGATATATATTATTTTTTCGTATCACAAAAATCCTTTAATTTATAAAACAAAACATGCCTATTTTAATCACAAATTCAAAATCCGAACTTCTTAAATATTTAACACAGAAAGTTAAAACAATGTTTCCCCACTTGAATTTATACATATGTTAACTAATACAATAGTTTAATTTACATTTTCTCTATTTATTTTACTATTTAAAACACTTTTAAATTTCTTATACAAAACTATCATTATTTCACTTATACACAGGAATTTTCACATAAAAATAACACAGAATTCACCTTTTTAGCACGTACAATCAACCTGAAATGTTTTACAAGTCATTTTTACATAAATTGCTGAAATTAAAAACATTTTAAATTTTTACATATTCGGCCTCCTAAGGGCGTGGCCAGCGTGCTTCCGTGAACTCACACTATTTGAACAACTAACTTTGCACGGCTCTCGGCTATCAGAAAAAATGAAAGTCTGAAATACACTAATTTTAACAATATTAGGTAAATAAGTGCTTTTACATAATTTTCAAACTGTAGGAAACTATCTCTGATAAGATTCTTATCAGTTATCATGTTTCTTATCAGATAACAATACAAGTGAATGTTTTCATTAATCAATCATAACAAATAGGCATTTGTTTTCGTACAAAACATATCATACTTATACAAGACAATACTTATGCAATTAACTTCCGTTAATTCTGTTTATGCACAGAGTGATCATCTCGACCGGGGAACAAATCCGATCTCTAACTTCACTTTAATATTCCTTTGAATTTACATCGTTGGAAAGACGATTTTAACCGGGGAACAAACCCGGTAACATAATTTATAACATAAAATTCCCTATATGAATTTATTGAAAGATATTACTTAGAAAACAGTAAACTAGTCCGGCCTGGGAGTCGAACCCAAGACCTTCATACCATTAATTCGACATTTCTTTAAGATTTAACTAAGCATTTTCTTATCAGAACATTTTAATTGGACAATAAGTCTTTGAAAAGTTATTCGTCATCGGTTGACTTAATAAACTGAAACATTCTTATAGGCGCGTCGCCAACACTAGTTTTTCAATGTAAGACATTTAAAATTCATTAATCAAACTTCACTTTTTAAGTCTACTACCCTCCTACTGTTTCAAAATGAGTTTCCTTTGACCAAAGAAGTAATAGTAAAAGAAACTTCGCGGACACTCTTATTTTTTTCATTGTTAGCCGTCTTCAAAACAGGATGAGGTTCTCAATGCGACTGTACGTTCTTTTCTTATGCTTGTTAAGTGATATCTTTTTTTTAATTTTGAACCGATTTTAATTTAAAAAAAATGTAAACCCACTATAGGAATATTCGATTAAAATTTGACGACAAAATTCCACCGCTAAGAGTGGAAAATATAAGTTTTTAATGTTTCTATTTAGACGTAATTATAGTTGTTACCCTGAGCTTGTAATAAGAAATCCGCTCCTAAGGATCAAAACGTACCTTTTAATGAAATTGCACAAAAATTTTCTAGGGCTATCGGACATTTTATGATTCTACCTAGTTGTTGTACTGTGCTGACTAAATTTTCCTGTCTGTTCTCTGGAACACATTTGATCTCAATATTTGAAGCTCGTGTCTGCTGTTCAAGTTGCACAAGACGAATTCTGATAGTCTGGTTAGCTACACGCAGAATTTCGTTCTCCTTGACAATATGTTTTGATAATGTGTTTGCATTTGTACAAATTGGTTAGAATGATCAGATTTAACTTTGTCCATATCTTGGTTTAGTGACGACAAAGAAGTGAGGCAAGTGTATTTTTTATTTCATGAATTTTAG
Source organism: Parnassius smintheus behrii (assembly GCA_036936625.1). Classification (NCBI taxonomy): domain Eukaryota; kingdom Metazoa; phylum Arthropoda; class Insecta; order Lepidoptera; family Papilionidae; genus Parnassius; species Parnassius smintheus. Next base: position 29,367,488 of record JAUPFT010000008.1, read on the forward strand.
CGTGTAAATCGTTACTGAAAATGTTTCGCAATTCCTCTCTAATTATTTCTCGTACATTACTAGCCGATAAATAAGAGCAAGTATAATGACTTTTTACCCGCTGAGTTAAGAATTCAATTTCCACCAGTGAGTTTCGAAATGGAGTGTTAGAATGATCTCCTCTTGGTTGTTTACACATGCACACGTCACATACCCATAAACTCTTCATTTCTGTGCTCATCACATTGAGAGATTTTTTTTTTGAAAGTGAAGAAATTGCAAGATGCATTGTAATTCGCGTGCACGCAACATGGTATTTGTCATTGCATTGGCGACATTGCAATGACATGGTCTTAGGGCACTCGGCGCATTCAAAGTTTGCCATGACTTAATGATATTTTTTTTAAAACAACTTAAAATAGTTTAAAAAAATAAAAAATAAAAATCTCTCAGAGTTAGTTCTGAATCCACTGCGCTCAGCATGTTGTCATGTATTCCGCAACTGCGCCATGGTCTATGATATTGATAATGACAAAATTAATTATCAATAATTATGCTATCGAAAATCTATATTAAATGAGATCGAGGAATTAATGTTTTTTTTTTATATAAGAAGCTTAATACCACTCGCGCGCTCCGATCACTAAGCAAGGTTAACAACGGCAGTTTAACGCACAATTTTTAAATGTTTTTGCTTAATATCTTCAGACAGATAACACTGATTGAACTTAAATTTCACAAATTGTTTGCTTCACAATGACTAAATACAGTAAAAGAAATATTATTGCTTTTTTTATAGGATGGGGTGACAAACGAGCACACAGTCCACCTGATGGTAAGTTGTTGCTGCGGCCCATAGACATCTACATCTATCCTCGATTACAAATCAAAATGCAGATGCGTTGTCACCCGTGAGGACTAAGATGGAATGCCTCGTTTCCAGTAAAAGGGGTCTCCGGTTCTCTACACTCAACATACAAAATACAGCAACATTAAGCTACTATTTCACGCTGGTATTCTGTGAGATCGTGGTCCTTCCCCAGTCGAGCTGACCCATTCGTGCTACAACTACACTTGTAATATAACTGCAGTATGGCTCTACCACGTATAAAATGCTTTAATACTAAGAATTTTGCTTGAAATGAATTAATAAATTTAAGAATAGAAACACAGGTGTCTAGTACTCAACGCTCGGACGACGATATTACGATGATTATTTATATGAATATACAAAATCTTTCGAGCTTTAGCGAGTCTAAAGGACTGCAATTAATTTTAATATAAGTATAATAAATCATGGGTAATCTTATGAAATTATCTAAGCATGTTCTACGACAAAAAATATATGATGCATAATATTTATCTAGCTAACATCATCTACCTACAACAATAAACTTCGTATATTTTCGGCAACGAACATTACTTAAGTTTTATAGTGGCGTGAGTATAACCATTATAACACTTAGTTCTAATTTACAATAAGCCGTACCGACGTAAGTTGACATTACAATGGACTGGCAAAATAGGTAACTCAAAGAACAGAAAACTGACGGGGAAGAAAAGCTCTCAAATGGCAGCCTCTTACCGGTAATCGCTCTCGCATCATTTCGATTATTTTATAGTTTGTTTCTTTTTGTACTAGGCTCTGCTTTCACTGTATGGTTACCCTTTTGTAGAGTATATTATGACAGCATCGAGAGGGTGCAGAGTTGTTTTCTTAGCAGTGTTTGTGGCAGATTTGGTCACTTGCGTCGTGTATCGTCATCGTCATCATACGACTCTCGGCTAAATTTTTTTAATGACCAACGATAATATTTGGGGACGCAATTTGCCGACTAAGTATTTTTGCACAAAATTGCGCATTCTTGTATAGATTACGTAGAGTTACTAAGACTAAATATCTTCAATTCCGGTATACAACAAGGTGTTTGAATAATTTTCAGGTTAGGCGTACACAATAATAACACTTCCTTTTTTAACCCTGTTGTCGAAATGTGCCGTAATTACGACAAGATTAGGCACATCTTGATATATTCGATAGTATCCTTATTAGATTTAAAAGAAATTTACGTGTCCATCTTAATATTTAATGATTTTTTTTATTTAATTTATTTTTGCTACGACTAAGTTACTGCACTTATATTATTATGCTAATAATAATTTTTAGATTGTGGTTTAGATCAACACCAATACACTTTTATTTTAGAACTTTATGTAACTACTTTACTTAACGTTTGTGTATCTTATATTTAATAAAATAAAATAAAATCAATAGACCTGTTCCTGAGAGCGTCACAAGTTTAGGTAATTACTTCACGCGGGTAGCAAGAACGACAGAGGCCTGGTACAGTCAGTACAAAAAAGATCAATGTTAACTTTGTTTCTCAGGTGCGATAAGTACGACTATTGTTAATGGAAATAACAAAGGGTTTCCCTTAAGCACCACATCAGCGACAGAATCAGTAACAATACTGGGATCATCCGGCGAGGAGCAAACCCGCCTTCAAAGGTAATTACAATATGAGACTACCACTACTTGTTGCCTTTTGCGTTATTTGGAATTAGTGGTTTTATTTTATTTCATGAGGAATATTTAGGTTATCGAATACGAACAACTGGAGCTTAATGCTACTGTGTTTTGTACAGTGAGTGTAAAGAACCGTAGACCCTTTTTACTGAAAACGGGACTTTCCATCTCAGTCTTCAGGGGTAACAATGCATCTACATTTTGATTCTTGATTGAAAGTAAATGTAGATGTCCATGGGCTACAGCATCCACTTACCATAAGATGGATTGTATGCTCGTTTGTCACCATAGAATACTATAATACACAGTAGAATGGCTGTCAACTTTATTTTGTACGAAGCTTGGCGTCGCCGAACCCGATTCGCAGTGTTGACAGACTGAATGAATTTACACATTTTAGACTTTTGATTAATGTTCAAGGTCATCATTAAAAAATCGTTTAAATTTTAAAACATATTTATTTTTAATAGGGTGCAATATGGCATTTTCTAAATAATTTGTATGTGAAATTTGGAAACGATTGTAACGACAGAACACATCTCTTGTTGACATTTATACGTGTGAATTGACGTATTAGTGACATTTTAGTGGCTACGCGGGCTCCGCCCACTCCCCCGTTCCATTATAAATGTATTATAGTATTCTACGTGTGTCACCCTTATTATATATAAAAAGGTTATAGATAAAATATATTCAATTATAATATTTGTTGAGTGGGTATAGTGGTGGAGGGTGTAGTTATATGTAGCATAGTGGTAGTTCTATTGTGAACGCGATTGTGGAAGAAAAGAAGGTGGCCTTCAAAGTTGGCAAACGATACCATTTTGTGCAGACTTAATAAATAATTTTTTTCATTTTAATTTGAAACTTGTTTTAAATAATTTTTAATGGAAAATGAAATCTTAATAATCAAGAAGCGTCTCTTGAACTTATAATTAAAAAACTTAAAGTAACTGAATTTGAATATTATACATAATTGTTTTACCAAATTTTACTAAGCGATCATATGCCACGCTAACCTTTGTGTTTGGCACAAAGATTGTTGGTCGCTAAACTAAGTTTGTTAGTTATTTAGTTAGGTGTCTGTGGTCTTCCACTGATGTATTCTTAGTGCCTTATACGACATCCATAATGTTATTATACCACGACAATTGACCACATTTTATTAATCTGTGTGTAGTATTAGGTTAAATAAGATTTAGACTAATTTCAGCTATGACATAAAACTTTTGACTAGCTTATATTTGAACAAAGTTATTTTGGCGAAGAAATACTTTTGAGATGATCATCCCATACAGTGATATATTATAAGATAAGAATAGAATTGAGTTAACCGACAACCTTATTCTCTAAACGTCAATTCATGATAGGCCGCCATTTTTACCGCTGGTTACACATAAGGAGTAGGAACTCCAATCCGAGTGTATTTTATTTGTATATAGGGTTGCGCAATATGTTTGTCAATTGTGAACCACTTTTAATATTTACAATTAATATTAATTATACACACTATAAAAGCAGAGCTATTGTATTTGGAGACTTTAACGTTAATTTACTGAATCAACAACAGGCAACCAATAACTACAACGAAGTGCTAGAGGAGAATGGTTACAATATAATAAATAAAATAGACGAAAAATACTGTACCTGTGAAACAGTTTCAACAAAATCAATAATAGACCAAAACATGGTCTATTATTGATTTTGTTGTGTTAAATGTGCGTCGTTTAAGATTTGAGCAAACAGCTCAAATCTTAAACGACGCACATTTAATTTCATCATAATTGAAACCCCTATGTCTGACCACAAGCAAATATACTTTGAAATACAGAAATTCCGGCCTGAACCACTGCGAAAAGTTAGATATGAAGCTATTAACTAACAACTATGTAAAACCATGGTAAACTGCACAGATATTGGTAATAAATTATATGAACTATTTAAAGAGACGCTGGATTCTTGTCTCAGCAATAGTTGATTCCCAAAAATAAAAATTCTTAACCCAACTCGCCAAGACTGGATCAATAGGAAAATTTTAGGTAGAATAAATAGTCAAAATATAATATGGAACAAATTTAAGAAGAATCCAGAAGACAAATTATTAGAAGAAGCATTCATCAAAGAAAGAAACGAAGTATCAAGAACCATTCATAAAAATAAATAAATAAAAACTGTTTATTTCGGACAACTTGAAATCCATAGGAATTGTTAGTAGAAAACAACTTACAATTATGTTAGTAATATAATTTATACATTTTTATTTTTATATTTAATTATTAAGCAGGACATGGTCCTGGAGATCATTTTTTTGATCAGTGGACAGTCCCCACTGTTGGCAATCTCACTCAGTACACTGTGGCCGCTGCCGCGCACTCTGTTTACCAAAGATGCGGTCTTTTTTCGTATTATTGCATCAACACTATCCACACCCGCCAGTGCAAACATCGCAGATGCGCTACAGTAGTAGTATACAATAGTACTTGTTGTATTGAGTACGTAGGGCACTATAAGTCTTTTTGGTGTAGTTGGTCCATAGGCTGCAATAATAAAATGACGCACAATATGTTATAAAACCAAACTAAATATTATTCAAAGTCATTCAATGACTGAAAGAGCAACCTTAAAAAGATGTGGAAACTAATAAAAGACCTTTATAACAACAAAGAAAGAGTAAACTTTTAACATTCAGTGGTTACATAACGTATCAAAATGCCATATGTGAACAATTTAATGACCTTTTTTCTAATGAAGGCTTGATTTTAAATAGTCAAATACTAGCAAATAATAATAATTTAACGTATACAAATAAAGCAAACACTGCCAAGTCAATCGCGCTAACACAGTTACAGCCATGTACAATGGAATAAATTGCTAATTTTATAGATATCTTAAGCACAAATACTAGCTCCGGATTATATGGGGTTAATAGCAAATCAATAAAATGCTTGAAACACATCATCCTTCCTGAACTTACTAATTGCATAAATAATAATCTAGAAAATGGTACTTTCCCTTATAGTTTAAAGATCGCTAAAGTTACAACTATATTTAAATCTGTTCTTACTCTGTTCGAACTTAATGTACGAAGGTGCGAAATTGTATAACCAATTACCAAAAAATATCAAAGAAGCAAAATCAATCCCAACATTTAGAAAGCACTTAAAATGTTATTTAACGTCTAACCTGAGCGTACCTTGATTTCACTATTTTACGCGTCGCTTCTAGTTACGCTCGGTCTGTGTAAGGTGCGCGTCCAAGCACTGTTTGCGCCTTGGCTACGTAAGTCTTTAAAAGTACCCTGTTTATAAGGCTGCGTGGTATGCTATGAGCATTCACCGCCTCCCTCCCCCGCTTTCTGGAGGGTTGCCCATATTTGCTTCGGGCGCAAAAAAAAAAGTATTTTGTTTGTTCTAGAAATAAAAATTGCTAAAAAAATGTATAATTACAACTGAATGTGTTTGAGTGAAATTGATTCGTTATATTAGCGTACGCCCAGGATGAGACTATTATTTGTTTGTATGTGTTTTAAATTTTTTCATGTAAGTGAGAATTATTGTAAATTCTTATGAGAAATAAAGATATCTCAATCCTTATAAAAAAGGAACTATAGTATAGATAAACTAACCCTAAAAATTTAAATTGTCAAAAAGTCCTGCTCCCCGTGGTATAGCGCCAAAAACGCTGGCTGCGTTTCCTCGCTGAATAGCTATACTAAGCCTTTGAGCGAGGAAAGGACCAGCCCTCTTCCAGCCTCCAGCCCGCTCACCAGCAGCGACGACAAACCGTGGATACAGTTCCTTTAGAAACTTCACTGCACGTGGACCCCACGGACCGATTGTCTCTACAGCAAATGGCACAAATATGTAGTCATTTCTCAAAGACTCATTTTTGCGCCATTTTCTAAATTCGGCTGCCTCTGATGCCGCCCTGGCTCTAAAAGAGGTACCCTTGAGATGAGAGGCCGCCAAAGTGTCAACGCAAGTAGCATCCCACACTAGGGTTTTACCTCTCTCCCAAGGGACCAAATAATAATAATAAATAATAAATCATTTATTCATCAAGTAACACAGACTCATATGGGTATAATTATATCACCAGTCACATTACAAAAATTACATTACATTAGGTTCATTAAATTAAATTGAAATCAAAATAAAAATTAAAATAATCAAATTAAAATCTCAATCAATATATCATAAATCAATGTTAAATCATAAATCAATGTTAAAGTAATTAAAAAACAATAAACACTCACAATAAATACCTAATCTTCCCTGCACATGTCATATTAATTCCTACTGTGCACAATGTGTAGGCCACAACAATGGTTGATGTAGGGGCAATCCAGTCTACTTGCTATCGCGGTCAGCATGCTGTTGTGGCTCCCCCGCACTCGCCGTACCAGTGACGCTGCTCGCTTGCGCATTGTAGTGTGAAAACAGTCCACACGAGCACACGCGAACATCGTCGATGCACTACAGTACCGGGGGAGCCCCACCAACATCCTGAACGCGTTATTAAACTGGACGCGTAGGGCACCGTACGATATTTGCGCATAGTCAGTCCACAGGCTGCAGCTGTAAAAGGAAGTGCAATAAGCTTTGAAAAGAGTTACTTTCACTCCCTCCGAACACCGTGCAAACCTCCGGACCACCATGTTCGCTCTGACCGACAGCGCCCTCCGCTCCCGCTCAATGTCAGCATCGTCTCTCAGTGTGGGGGTGACAATATGGCCTAAGTATTTAAACTCATATACTCTTTTTAACGTTATTCCATTAAGTAGAAGAGAAGGCATCTCCGTCACCTTGTTAGAACCACTCTGAAAGACCATACACTGGCTCTTTTTACAATTATAAATCAGCCCCTGACCAGCTGCATAATCCTCACACGTTCTCAGAAGCTTTCTGAGTCCACAGACCGAGGCGCTCAGCAGAACCATGTCGTCCGCGTAACTAATGTTATTGAAACAAACGCCATCTATATGACAACCGACATGTTGCTTGCTGAGCGCCTCAATCAGTTCATTAACGTACAGGTTGAATAAAGAAGGAGAGCTCAACCCACCCTGCCTCACACCACACTCCAGCCTGTATTGGTCTGACATAGTGCCCGCCCACTTCACGCTGTTACTTTGGTTCCCGTACCAAAACTTGAAAATGTGTACTAGTTCATCCGGTATATGGGCTTCCTTCATCTTCCTCCATAGTATGTCATAAGACACAAGGTCGAATGCCTTCGAAAGGTCAAGGAAACAAGCGTAAACAGGTGTTTTTCTTGTAGTGTAGTATTTGACAGCACTCTTCAAACACAATATAGCAGATTCAGTGGACAGCCCCGAACGAAACCCAAACTGACTGTCCTTTAACTGTATGTGTTGATTTAAATGTGTATTTAGAATGCTGTCAAACACTTTTGCTATTATAGTTGCCAGGGATATAGGTCTATAATTAGATATGTCTGACAAATCTCCCGCCCTATTTTTCACCACTGGTACCACAACAGTTTTCATCATATCCGCGGGCAGGTAAGAGTGAGATATGCAAAGATTGTACAACATGGACAACACCCTAAATATATGAGGCCCAGCGTGATGTACATGTTCCACACTCAACCCATCATGCCCAGGGGATTTACCCTTTGAGATAGATTGTATTGCATTCAACACATCTTTAGTTTTTATTCGGGTATTTAGATACTCCCCGCTCACCCCTCCTGAAGCCTGTGATATTGACGGTCCCAGAGGTGATTTGACAATAAAATTGTTTTTAAATTTATCAGCTATACCCTTGAGGTCATTTGTTCCATCCACAGTCACAGGAAAACCAGGCCGACTCCTCAGATGGTTAGTATTTTTCCAGAAACCTGTGAAGTCCTTTTTGCAATGTTTGGAGGCAAGTATGTCCATTTTTATCTGGTCTTGGTGGTTTTGACACCACCTAATACGTGATTTAAATATTTTCTTACATTCATACATCTTTTTGTATACATCTCCTGTGGTAGGACGCCCACACAGCAACCACTCCTGAAGACTCGCCCTGGCCCTCCCGTGACTGTCACTGACATGTTTATTCCAGCCAGCAATATATTTAGCGCGGCAATCCCGCTTACTCTGCTCCCGCTCGCCCCCCCGGCCCTCCGCGGCGGCTTGTGATAAGGCGAGCACGATGTCAGAGTACAATTTATCGACGATAACTAGGTGTTTTGGGTCATTGCAATATTTATCCGCACATTTTACAAATTCAGACGGAAAATCTATCAACCTAAGACGTTTATGACATTCAGTTCTATAAAAAGAAATTTGGTCTGATGTTCTTTCCCCCCAAACCAATTTATTAACAGTATTAATAGGAGTAATTTTAATAGGAGTCAGGCATCCCAAATTACATTCACAAATAACAGGAAAATGATCCGACCATAGTATGTCATACTTGACATACACACTGCCCACAGAGGACTCCGCTGATTGCGACAACACACAATGATCCAACCAACGCTTTGACCCACTAGCTGGATCCATGTAGGTAAAAGTATCAGAAGTCAATCCCAACATTTTTATATCTACAGGTACCCATGCAAACTCATTACATATACTTTTTAGTTCCTTAAAAAATAATTCATTCGGATGAGCGTTAAAATCCCCTAACACGTAAATAGGTTCATTACTATATTCATTACTGATAGCACTTACAGTTCCCAAGCAGTCCGTGAATACAGGCAGGTTGACTAATTTATTGACCGGCATGTACACAGACACCACAATAAACATACACACACAAAGTCATACCGTCGGGTCTCTTGCCATCGTCTCTAAATATCCCGCAAAACTCTAAAACCGATGGGATATTTATGGAGACAAGAGTCCTTCGGATGTCTTCGTTTAAAGAACCGTGACGGGAAAACTTACTTGCACTTTTAAAAGTGCGTGGAGCCCAAACTCATCGACGCTGCTACCACGGGGACACTGGTGAGGTTGACAAATTGCTGCTCTAAGCCGGATTCCTACGGCGATGCGCAAGCTCTCCCCATCAAGCAATGTGCCGAGATTACTTGATGGTAGAGCTACATGCTCTACCATCAAGTAATCTCGGCACATTGGCACCAGTGGCTAGATTCCTTAGTCGAAACAGCTAGAAGGCGAGCATGATCATGTTGACTGTGTAAATTTTGAAATAAATTTTTCTGGACACTCCGTACCAACGGAATATGCCACTGTTTTTGTTGGTTAACTTCCAGTGGGACATTTTCGCCGGTACAGAGCGTTAGGCACGCTTGCCTTGCCTCCGCAGCAAAACACAGGTCTACTTTATTTTTTTAAATTGTGTTACATAAATTATTGACACTATGTACGGAAGCAATTAAAGCAGGTAATGCGATGCTAGAAATGTGTCTTACTCTAATACCACCAAATTTGATAGGTAAAATGGCTTGATTTCGTGCTATTGTATTTAATCTCAAATTTAGAATACTTTCCAAAGCAATTTTAAGACTACCATAAATATCTTTTAAAATATCCGAACATTTCCAGACTGGACTTGAGCGTATTGTTGAGCGTAATTATAAATAGTGTAAATTTATACCACCAACCACCACCTGAAGTATTCAGGGGTGGTTTCGTATAAATTTAAAAAAATGTGAAAAAAACCTTAGGGTGAAAATAAGGAATGAAATTTTTGAAGTAACTCTTTAGACAACATTTAAAGGTTATTACTTTGAGCGTTTGATATTTCTCACTCCAAGGAGCACAAAAACTAAGCTTATAATAAAAAGTCAAATACAACAAAAGTCAAAGAACTAAAGAGAAATCATCATAATAAGTTCTAAAGTGTTGTCTTTACCTCCACTATGTGCAATATCTTAGCACCAATACGTAAAAACTAAAAATAAATTTTAATTAAATGTATTTAGTTTAATTTTAAACATTTGACACTTCCTCATTTAAGTTTAAAGTGAAATGTGAGCTTGAAAACCTTATCGTGTGCGCGTAGCAGAAAACAAACCTTATTTACACGTAGTCCTTAAATAAGCAAACAACGCGAATAAAGTTTTTGTACCACTAAATTAATTAGCATTCATGCTGAGTTTCAAAGAAGTATGCCCACTTTCCATACATTGATTGACCTGTCACTTGATTCGTTTCAGAGGTCGCGTCTACCTACAACTACTGTTGCATAAAATCAAATATTGTTTATAATAACGTATTAACTTATCGCCTTTTCATTTAGAGGCCAGGGAAAAATGCTGTAAATTAAATAAGTTTTTAGGTTATAACCTGTCAACTGTACACTATGGTGTACTATGGTGTGGAAAGAAAAATAACTCACCACACCATAGTATAAAACCACAAAAAATCATATCTAATCATAAAATAATAAAATTAGTAACAAAAAACAATTTGTTATTATGAATATCCATAAATCACATGATGAATTAATAAGATTTTCATTATCTGTGAAACGAAATGTGTAAAACACGTTTTTTTTTTTTAAATATATTTTGGTATGACTTCTGGGCCTTTAAGCCATTTTAAAACTCGTTCCGTCTCCAAAAGTCTATTGAGAACGATAAACATAGTAATATTACTTTTTTCCTGGCTTTATTGGAAAATTCAATTATGCGACATGAAATAAGGAAAATAAAGGCAATTTTATAAGATATTTTAGATCACTAGACGCGTTCAAAAATTTTCAGGTCATGATTGGACATGATTCTTTATACACCAGCTACTATTATATATAATTATTATTATTAAATATATAATTCTAGCAAAATTTAAGGCTACAGTAATATCCTGATATAAATCAAGCGGTATTTTGGTGTGTGTTGCTTATCTTACCAGATAAAACTAAGTTACCGCCATGCGAACGTTCCTACAAACTGTAAGTTATGTGTGCACATTGAAACGGTCGCGAATACTGATAAATAATCATGTAATTGCTCGTTTCCTTTTATACACAGTAAAATACACTGCGAACAATTTCAAACATCCGCTTCAGAGTTGGAAAATGCTGAATGACATTTCTCGTTTAAATATTTTATGTAACTATGTTTTTTTTTGTTCATAGAATGTTTAGTCTTTAAGAGTTATGATAGATTATTATGTGGTTATAATTTACTCATTAAGTACTTTTAGGGGTCAGTTATTGTTTAAGTTATATATTTACTAGCTGGCTATGCAGACTTAGTTCGGCCCTTTCTGACGAACCTTTGTCTTTTAAAAAATTTTAATTCGCAATATCAATACCTAGGGTCACTTATCGGGATAAAAACTATACTGTCTCTCAAGTTGCAGCATGACATTTACAAAATTTCATTAATATCGGTTGAGTCGTTTGAAGTTCATCGCGGACATACAATATGACACGTAATTATTTTAAATATATATTACCAAATTCCCGTGGCCTAGGTTCGAATCTAAGTTGGAGCCAAGTCACAAAGTATTGGTTTCAAAGTGTTACTGTGGTAGAAGTGTCTCCGACACGACATCCTACCCTACCTATAAGCGTTATATTGGAAATGCTAGATATGAAGGAGGTATGGAGGAATCTATTCATCTATCTTTTACAGTTTTTCACAATATGCCCATGCAGTGGTCCTGTCGGACCACTGAATGGACGTGAAGGAGGCTCTTTCATCCAATATGATGACAGAGCTTACATGTGTATATGCAGCCATAATATCATTTTGTGGTATTATCATCTTTGTGTTCATCACCGTTCCTGCTCGACTTGGAGAGTTTGGACAAATTTATGCAAATATATGCCAACTAGTGTAAAGTCTATTCGCATAGCTTAATACGTCCTCTCAGTTCTAACAGGGTTAAAGAGTCCAATATGAGTCGAGTCTGACACATTCAGGTTTCTTCAGTATGCTTTCCTTCACCAGCACAGCACTTCAAAGATTAAATTTACAGCATGTAGTACACATTTACTTTTATCTTCTATACCTCTGTTTCTCGTGGTCTGCGACTTCAGGTCCAGCTCAAGACTTTACAATCACACTACATTCTTTACCATGTAATGGAAGACTTACTAGCCAATGCAATTGCAGCACATTAACCAAAGCCAGGTGTATTAGATACCTAGGTATTCATGTAGATTATACTTTGAGCTGAAAAGAACAAATTATTAGCATCTGTTCTCGTGTAAGAAAACTTATTTATATATTCAGACAATTAAAACAGCCGCTAGTAAAAAATTTCTTATTCAAACTTCAAACAATGCGCTCTGCCAAAGTATTTTGTATTTCTTTTTTTAATGTTACCTCCACACTAGGATTTTCTCCTGTATCAGTTTACAAACATAAATTTCACAGGGACAAACATCCAGACCCGGAACAATTACTTGTAGGCCACTTGTTCCGTGCGGGATTCGAACCCGCGGCCCTTAGCGCTGTGACTCGTTGCTAAGCCACTGCGCCACGGAGCCGTCAAAGTATCATTAATTAATGTGTGACGACGTGGGGTAGCGCACCAAAGACAACAATGATTCAACTTGAACGTGCGCAAAGAGCAATTTTAAAAGTTCTAACGCACCTACCGTACCGACATCCTACTAATAAAGTCTACGATGAAACTCAGGTACTCTCAGCTCGCAAGTTGTTTATAATTTAAGCTCTCTTGAGATACCACCGTGTAACTGCCTACTCACTACCACGAACCAGTAAAAGAAGATTTCGGTGCCCTATACCCATTACCAAAACTACCTTTATGCAACGACACTTCAATTTCATAGCACACTACATTTATAATAAAATTGCCACCGAGAATATCGTTAGCCTTATAACTTTAAGCACCAATAGATTTAAAAAATGTGTACTGAAATGGCTGCAAAATCTTGACTATGTCCAAACTGAAAATCTTCTTACAATATCTAAATAAAATACAATCATTAAAACTCGCACAGACACACAGACACACTCACATACACACACACACACACCCACACAAACACCACACATCCACACATACATAAAACAACAATAAACAACACATTAAACGGTACGTAACCGTAACCGCTATAAACTAATATTAATTAAAGAATAATGAATAGTCTTATGTTCTTGCCGAATATAGACCTAGAACTAAGAATTAGGGAAGGCACTGTTTCCTGAGAAACATGTAATAAACTAGTTCAGGAGACAGAGCTCATTTGTGTTTAGACATATTTGGTTGCTAATAAACGTTATTTATTATTATTTTTGTATTATAATGAAGACTGCTGATGCTTCGTCACCACAGAAAATTAAGATAGAATGGCTCGTTACCAGTAAAAATGGTGAAAACATTAAGCTGCTATTTTACGATGATAATGTTTGCGAGCGTTACCCCGGTTGATGTCGATGATTGACAAGACTTTAAGAGCTAACAAATGCTATAAAACAACACGAAAGCAAAATTTAACAAACTACTTGTTTGACGGAAAGTCATTAAGAGGCTGTACGCTTAACATAATATAAGCGTGGTGAGAATTGACAATCTTACTTACTTACAAGTAATGCGCCGCATCCAGGAAAGGCTACGTTAACCATTGTGTTTTAATAAAATAAATAAGTGAATTCAATATATAAATGAAAAATTAATCGAAAATAATGAGTAGCGCCTATCCTAATCATTATACAAGGACATCAAAACCTTCTTTTTACGTAACAATATAAATGGTTTTAGCTGACTCTATTGTCCTTACAGCTTTTACACAGTTGCATATTGCGTCGCTAAACTGCAATAAAATCGGAATCTACTGTTATGAGTTCTCTTCAAAAGTATAACAATGGCATTAAATGGTCCACAGTTTATATGAAACCAGCATTGAAAAAGCTTCAATCGACGGGAAGTAGGTACTTATACGTCGGACGTTTGTTATTTCGACGGTTTGTGTTGTGAGTTTTAACCGAAATAAAGTTGTACGCTGTGACTTTGAAATTGCCAGCATAGTATAAAATTAAATGACTCAGAAAGATGATTTCATTACTGCGCCCTTTTTGTGTACGAAACAATATAAATTATCATATTATAAGTTGCGAATTCTTATTTAGAACTAATAAATAAGACGCACTCTTGTTTTGTAAATAAACATAGTTTTTTAAGTAATTCGTTAAAGCCTAACCAAAAGTACACTGCTAAACATAGGGCTCCCCTATAGATTACCCCATGAGAATTCTGAGGCCTGAGACTTGTGATTGTGTCTGTGTTTGCGCACACACTCGTGCACTACAATCCGGTCCTGCGATGATGACCAGTCTTCGGTGAGACTGGCCGCAAGAGACACGACTTAAACTTAACTCAAATGTTTAAAATATTTAATTAAAGTTCATTAAAATAATATTTATGAGAATCCTACAAAAAGAGTTATAATGTTAGAGAAAGAGCTTAGACAGTGGTCATATTTTATTACCCACTCGTTTCGCTGAAACTTTATTTGCCTTTGCAGGTAGTTGATTTTTTTTTTGCGCCCGAAGCAAATATGGGCAACCCTCCGGAAAGCGGGGGAGGGAGGCGGTGAATGCTCATAGCATACCACGCAGCCGGCTGCGTGGTTATGTGGAGACTTTTACCCACTAAACACCGCCTTTTAGGAATTGGCTTAACGATCTGACTAGAGATCTCTAAGCCGTATACGAACGCGACCCTCCTTGGCAGAAAGGAGGGCGCAGTTGGCAGAAAGAAGGGCGCAGGGGTAGTTGAAAAATTACAATGTACTTGTACTCTCATCTCGTCTCACAAAATCGGTAAGAAAAATTTACGAGCATAACAATGGGTCATATATTTAAAACTATTCTTTTTAAAAAAGAGAAATCAAATTTCAAAAGTAAGGAAATAAAATAACAGCTTCGGAGTTCGGAGTTAAGACTGTTACAGAGCATTAAAGCTCCGAATTCAGAAGTTATTATGTGGAAATTATTTTTTTTAAACTTTGAAGTCGACTTTGCTTATAATTTAAATTCAAAAAAATAACATTTTGAGTGTACATTACAAGTCGTAGGTAACTTTTACATACTTTGCGTAGCGTAAAATAATAACACAATAAAGTTTTTACTACTACTTTCTGGTAATAATATAAATGAATATTTAAAATGTCAACTTTACCATCATAAAATAGCGCCTAATACACCCTGTTATTGAGCTTCACGCGTGATTGAAGTAAAATTTATTTTTAAAGCAAATATTAGAGCCGTAAATTTAGTAGTGTAACACGAGCTACCCTCTAATCCCTACCCTGGTTCAATCTCTGTTGATACCAATGCAATCGTTTGCTGATTTAAACTACGTAAACAGACCTTAGATTTTACTGATAGTTATTGTTAAATCTTGTCCAACATTCTATTCTTCTATTAAAATGTTTTGCGATTCGCAATCATTTGCATATTACATTATTAATATATATTTATTTTGTTGTCAGTAGTCTTTTCCGTACGTGCATTTAATGCTGCAATATCTCTATTTAGCCTAATGGCTTTTTTAGAATTTAGAAAGAATGATTTTAAGCATTAATTCCGAAATACATTATTTACCATATAAAATAAACTAATAAAATACAGTACCATCACACAACGGTAACACCTACAAAAGTGGTTACAAAAATGGTTACAGCGTAGAAGTAGCGAACCAAACCACTTTCAGGATGCATTGTTATCAGCTGCTACAATTGTAAACCTAGGGTAAAAAGTACAACAATGTGGAACTAAATGTCTAATGGCCTTTCAAGAAATGATGCTCGAGTATCAAAGGTAATTAAACGGACAAACGTCTAATAATTAATCGAATTAAACGCTGAATATTGTTCGCTTAAATTAATGTCGCAAAGCTACGACGAGCGTCGTCGGCCATTGTTCTCCAAATGCACTACCTTGATTAATTAGGACTCATGCTATAGCCAAAACATGATTGTACAATCAGTGCGTGTTGTTAGTGAAGACATATGGATCTGAGACGTGGTCCTTCACAGTTGGCCATATGAGAAAACTTAAGGTCGCACAACAAGCTATGGAGAGGGCTATGTTCGGAGTTTCTCGGCGAGATAGACATATCCGTGAAGATATCCGTAGTCAAAGCAGAGTAACCGACCCTGCCTAATGAGTCAGTAAGCTTAAGTAACAATAGACCGACCATATAGCTCGAAGAATCGATAACCGATGTGGAAAAAAGATTCTCGAGTTGCTGCCTCGTACCGAAGATGCATTAAATCATTGGATGCAGAAGGCTCAGTACTATTATTTATAGCATTCATTAGCGGCCTATGTTCTGACTTGTGATGGGCTTTAATGATGTTTATGATCATCAATAAAGAATCAAAAAAATATTTCCATTTCAATTACACCTTGGCAAAAGTTCCACCTCCAGTAGCAGAGTTTGAGTTAATGTGGATCAGGATTCAGTATTTAATTTATTAATTTACTGACAGAAACCAGCACAAACTAGCAATTTAATATTTCTGTGTTTGGTATAGTGAGTGTAGAGAACCGGAAACTTTTTTTACTAGATACGATTCTTAATCGAGGATAGATTTACTTTTACAAAAATCTTTGGTGCACATAAACTTGAGAGTGCGGGCAGTCAAAATAAAACAATGGCCATTACCTTGGCTTACTCATGATAAATTATCTATTATAAATAAAAAATCGGTCGCACATTGTAAGTATAAATGTAAGCCAAATAAGTTTAATAGGAAAAAGTATATAAATATTCGCAATCACTGCAATGAGGTATGTAAAGATGATCAACGCCAGCATATTCATAAATCACTCAAAAATGGTGATACACCAAACGTCTGGAATTTTTTTTTTCGATTATCGGGGGTTGTGAAATCTAAGAATACTCCATCGACAAACGAAACTTTAATATTTTAAGTGAATATTGTTCTTTTTTGTCGTGTTTAGATAACACTGCTAAAGCTAATACACTAACATATCTTTCAACTATTCCCACTCCCAATCACTCCTCTTTTTTTTAAACCATTCTCTATTTGAGATATGAAGATAATTAACGTTACATAACATAAAGTATATGAGATGCGCAAACATACATACAGACGGATGCAGCGGGGGAATTTACTTTATAATACTATTACTACTGCTATCCTACTACTACTACTATTACTACAATACTATTTACAAAGCAATGCGAAATATTTTATATTAAATATTTTATAAAAGGTACAGAACGTACTTTTTCTCAAATAATACTCGCAGCAAGCTGGAACGGTTTATATAAATGGCACTTGTAAATACTCACCCTTTTAGTTTCAAATTCTTGGTTTAAACAATTACATTTAAGTTAACATTTACGTTTTTATTAATTTCTTATGCTGGTTTCCAGATTTTACGACGTTTTATTTACCGCAAAGTGCGTGATAAATACAAATGATAATTTTATTGTTCCTGTAGACATAGAACTCTGTATACCATCACATGGACATTAATTACGACATGTAAGAGCCACGCACAGTATCACAAGAGGGGGATAACCCGAAGGAGACCTCGTTCGCAAAAGATCTTCACTAGTGCTACGGTAAATTGCTATGTAAGACTACGACCGATAAATACGAAACCACCAAAGCAAAGACGACACTGGTTCATTATTTTACCCTAGTCGATACCTGAGCATAGTCTTAATTAAAACTGTTACATTTAAACAGCCGCTGTCGCCAGCCACGGTCGTGTCTTCAAGTTCAGCAGAGCCATACTTTTTGTAGCTTTATGTTCGTTTTTGTAGCGTTTTGTTTGTTTTTCAACGAAAAAACGATGTACTTAATAAGGAAGGGTAATATTTTTTGTGAAAGAGACCGCTAATCTTCCTCTTCTGAAATTGTTTTCGGTAGTAACCGTGCGATTATCATTACTGTGTTGTATATACAGTAACTGATAATCACATATACAAATTTACAACAGAATAAAAATGCACACGTTTGCTCACTGTCACTACTTGGACAAAAGAGGATTTAAATTTGTAGCTGTCTTTGCTCGTAGCTCTCACTTTAAATAGACTTTGCGCGCTTAGTAACAAACTGAAACAACTCCGCAGCTATTCTTATTCATATATTCAAATTTTATTTTATACATTTTTTTTTTCAAAACGAACGTGTTCCTTATATAAAAAAGACCTGCAAAAACAAACGCCTCTTCTACTGAAATACCCTAGCAGCAAAAGACGTGCATTGCATTAGAAATATTTTACGTTTTTTTTTTTAAGTAGAAAGTGGTCTTACTATCTGCGGTTATCTCAATCCGAACTAGAAGTGACCTATAAAACTAAAAACAACGTTTAAAATAACTTCATAATGTCTTTTCAAATCCAAAACTATATCGTAATGTATACAATATATATTTATATTTTCTTATTATATACTTCAAAATTGAAAACATGTGTGATTGTATCATGTTGTGATCGAAGGAGTTCAAACGGGTAGCGCAAACTGAAAGCTACTTTTATATATTTTGTGGGAACCGAAAAGTTTTTTTAATTTTGTTGCGAAGTTGTGTCAATATACAATTATGTTTTGGGATACGTTTGAATCACATCGATGAGTCGAAAGTTACTTGAAAAGCAAAATCTGTTAATGTTTAAGGAAAAATGTGATTAGTCTGCAACTATGGTCGCATTTATGTTATCTCAAGTGATTCATGAAATGAGGGACTAAATATTATAATATAATAAATAATTATCACTCAAATCTCATTGATTATGGTTATGATGATGATCACTTAAGTAATCAAAATGCTTGGTACATTCATTTTGGCGCGTGTTAGCGTAACACAATATTTCAACTAGTCGCAGTGGATAGAGTTGCAGTGGAAAAGAGTGTGACACTGCAGACTCTGAGTTCGGATCCTGCATTGCACAGCTATTTCTATAGCCGAGTAATAATTGTTTGGTTTCTGGATGTATGTGTGCAATTTATGTATCTAGAATGCCTTCAACATACCGGAGTTTACCAATTGCCGTGGTGACTCTTTTAAAATAAAAACTACATAAGAACACTTTGATATTCATACACAAAATGACAATTGAACACTAGAAACATAGGTAAAAAATAATTTTGCCAAAATACGAACTAACTTTAAATCCTATAATTAATACCACCATAATATTTTATTTATCTCTAGAGCTCAACATTTCCAACATTCGTGGACTCCTTTGAGAGCCAGAGATATACTTACTTACTTACTTACTTATCGTCACGCACAATCCCTAACGGGGTAGCCAGAGAGAACAGATCGCCAAGTGTCACGATCCTTACATACCTCTTTCGCTTCTTTCAGGTTCATTAACTTCTTCATACATGCACGTCTAGGTATCCGAGTACTCTGTAGAGCCAGAGATATGTAAATAAAAACAAATTTATGAAATCTCAATAACATTAAACTACTGAAACACTGAAAGGTCCTCACAAAACCTGAATTTTGCAAAGCTTACGGGAATTTTGCAAAGCTTAAAAATCACCAGCGTAGCCTTTCTTTAATTATATCGTTATGTATAATCGTTAAGTAGCAGGATGACCAACACAGGGAGTTCAACCAAAAAAGCCATGTTAAGAAAGTAAACGAAACTTTAATAAATAAATAGTTTAACACCGGCGATTTTTCTGGACCGATACGTCCCAGGGACCTTCAAGTTCCACCTGCAATTCCCCTGGTGATGCAGTTGCTCATGGGCGGCGGTAGTTACTACACACATAATATCAAATGAACCGTATACTCGTTTACCCTATCCTATAAAATAAGAAAACCACCGGTGGACTCGAGCGGTTTGTGTTGGTAAACAAATCCGAAACAACACGACGGTCATTATGGTAATTTTTAAGTCTAAAAAGAAGTTAATTGCAATAATGTGATTAAAATTTACTTATACATGAAGAGAACGCCATCTTTTTGTAAATTTGATGTGACAGGTCTCTTTTTAGAGCACTAAAACTGAACAATTAGGCATTTTTGTAGGACGTTGATTCCGCCACGCAGCTAGATTTAGTCTAGCACTGCGGCTGCAACTAGTTTTATTCTACGTATAGGGCAACGCCTGCATATAGCTACTCACCTCCGGGTCGCTGGTGGCGCGTGTGTCTCTATGATTATAACTCTTAAAGCATTTATGTTATTAGCCTAGCCCATCAAAATTCACTGCTGAATAAAGGCCTTTTCATGTTATAAAGGATATAGATATTAAAATAATTGCCGCAGTTGCCACTCCAGAAAGGCGGGTTTGCAACTGATTTTTTATTTCCTATTTGTTATTAGGAAGACGTTGTCTACCTTCCAACGTTGCTTACACGCTCGGTGTGATATGGGGCAGTGGATTTTCATACAACACCATAACACATTAAAAATTAAACTTGTATAAATGAAATAGTTTTTTTTTTCACTTTTATATTTAAATGGGCTATATAAAAAGGAAAATAGATAAATAAAGAAAGAGTTCCTTCCGAAGAAGAAGGAGAGAAGTAATTATCGTGCTCTCTGAGGATCTTTTTTGTGATTTTCATTATTCCTTATAGTTGTCGAGTCATTCCTAAAGATCTGGAGCCCATTTATTTTGAGTTTTTTTTTTGTTTCAATTGCAATTTTTGTTTGTTTAGAGTCCAGAGCTGTCGAGTGTCGACAGATCGCGTTGATTAAAAAAAATTCATGTTCGACTTTACCTTCTAATCCATCGTCCCCTTTAACCGTTTTCTATTTTCATTAAAAATATAATTTGCTCTACTTTCTTGAGTTGAATATTTTATTCATCTCCACTTATCATCATACGTACGTGTCACAAGGAGTTTTCTTCCTCGTACGACCTCTGAATGGAATAGTTTACCAAAATAGCTTACTCCTTTCTAAGGGGCCGGCAACGCACCTGCAATTCCCCTGGTGTTGTGGTTGATCATAGGCGGCGGTAGTCACTTAACCTCAGGTGAGTCGCGTGCTCGTTTGCTCCATCTTCTATAAAAAAAAATTTGATAAAAATTGATATGCTAATGCAATGCTTTGAATCAAATTTTAAGCTTTGTAATTGTAATTTACAGTCCACCAGATTTGCAGACCATGAACACCTGCTGCTAACTTTAAACAAAAATAGCATTGTCAGTCCAAAAGTCTAAGGTGGAATGCCTCACATTCTGTATTTACACTGGCGCTCTATACACTTCAGACCTGGGTAACTATCCAGATGGACTCCTAGATCGAACAGGAGTCCTACCAGCAGTAAACAACGTAATATTAATTATCATCAAAGAAACACATAATGTATTAATTTAATCAATATTTACTTACAGCGTTGAACGAGCATGCAATATAATTTATTAAATAGCGACATGTTGACAAAGTTTTAGCGCAATCTGATGAACAGCATGGCAGCGCATTAATACGAACACAGAAAACATAAATTTTTATATATTAGATTGTTGTTTTTGTATGGGTAACTGAAACCCAATTTGTATTAATGTAAAAACCCTTCAGCATAATTGATAAGAAGAGGTGTAAGATTTAATCCCACAAAAAATGGGGCTAGGTTTGTACACAACTTTAGGTGAAACGATGGTGCTCAGGGGTCTACGGCTTTGCCTATAAAAAAATACAAATCCGAACGGATGCCAAGTTCCACGGCAATTGCTTAAATCATAGTATTTATAAAAGAAAAGTACAAGGTTTTTAGAAATACATGACCTTCGTCGTTGTTTATCTCGGTAACGCTGCACTGTTTTATATTTTGAATTAAAATTTTAAAAATTAAATATCAAGAAATTTATTGGTGACTTCTATGTAACCGCACCAGTAACTTTGTCAACACACATCCATACTAATCTACATTGATGCCAAATTTCAAGTTATTAAGTCACCTAGCCGTGTACGGTTAATAATACAGTGTATTCGCGGCGTAAAAGTACACTCCCATATCATCCCGTAGGTTTAAAAAGAATCGGCAAAGGTAAGCAGAAACAGGTAATCCAAAACGTGGTAGTATAGTATAGTAGTGGTAGGTGTTTTCGGTGGTCACTTTGTTTTTGTCATTTTTAAATAGAATAATTATTAATCGCATGTACAAATTTACAACAGAATAAAAATGCACATGTTTGCTCACTGTTGCTACGTGGACATAAGAGGATTTAAATTTGTAGCTGTGTGGCATCAGGAAGCTCTCAAAACTTGCTTGGAACAATGTTACTCGTAGCTCTCACTTTAAATTGACTTTGCGCGCTTAATAATAAACTGAAACAACCCCGCAGCCATTCTTATTCATATATTCAAATTTTATCTCATTCAATTTTTTTCACAATGATCCTGATCCTTATATAAATAACACTACACTATAGTAAATAAGTAGTGATCGTACCATCTGCGGTTATCTCAAACCGAACTCGAAGCAACCTATAAAACTGAAAAAAAACGTGTAAAATAACTACATAATGTTTTTTTAAACCGAAACTATATTGAAATGTAAATAATGTATATTTATATTTTATTATTATATACTTCTAAATTGTAAATATGTGTGATTTTATCGTGTAATCAAAGGATTCCACCGGGTAGCGGAAACTGAAAGTCTCTATCACGGACGAATAAAAAAGTAAGGACTCCGCATCACCTACATAAAAAATGAAGTACCCCCAAAACAAGCCAGCTACGTATAAATACGAACCTACACGCATACACTCACATAAAGATAAGCCGATCGGCCGGCATTACGTTCGCGTATCAGAAATTGATGTAATGCCGTCGTGTGTCAATGAATGGTGCAAAAATAATACCACAATCCAAAAAAAGTGGCAAAGGATTACCTTTCGCAGGTATACCAGTTTCTTATTACATTATTAATTACACACTTTACACACACATATACAGCATAAATGTTGCTAGTATCGCGGTACGGAGTCCTTACTTTTTTATTCGTCCGTGGCCGCTATTATATATTTTACGGGAATCGAAAAGTTTATTAATTTTGTTGCGAAGTTTTGTCAATATATAACTATGTTTTGGGATGCGTTAGAATCACATCGCTGAGTAGGAAGTTACTTGAAAAGCAAAATCGGTTAACGCTTAAGGCAAAATGCGATTAGTCTGTAATTTTGTGATATTTATGTTTTCACAAGTGATCCATGGAATTAATGTAGAATGAATGAATAAATATAATAATTAAATAAATAATTAGTAAAGTAAAGTAAAGTAAAGTTACAGCCTATATACGTCCCACTGCTGAGCACAGGCCTCCTCTCATTTCTGAGAGGGTTTTAGGGCAAGGAAGTGTCTACCGCGCTGCCCCAATGCGTGTTGGCGAACTTCACATGTCTTCGAAATATTTTTTTTCTTATTTCTACTCTGACATGTATTCTTATCTATACTCTGACATGCAGGTTTCCTCACGATGTTTTCCTTCACCGCTGAGCACGTGGTAAATCAGCACTCAAAATTGCAATTAACAATTCCATTGGTGCCGGCGGGGATCGAACCCGGTTTGCTCGCGTACTGTGAAATTTACAGCGAGCACTAACCATCTGAGCTACCAAGGCTCGGCCTAAATAAGTAGGTATCACTTAAATCTCATTGATGATTATGATGATGATCACTTAAATTAACGAAACGCTTGGTACATTTAGTGTTTTCACTGGCAAAGAGCTGTTTGTTGTTTGGTCTGGCGCTGATGATGAATAAACACATTTTGTGGTGTATGCGTACCACAATATTTCAACGCAGTAGATGCGAGTGCAACACTGTAGACCCAGGGTTCGGTTCCTGCATTGTGCAGCTATTTCTATGGCCGAAAAATAATTGTTTGGTTTCTGGATGTTTTTCTATGTGAAATGTATGTACGTAAAATGCCTCCACGATACCGGAGTTATTCCAGTTGCCTTGGTAACTCCTTTTAATAAAAACTTCATAAGAACACTTTGATATTTGTAAACAAAATTTCAATTAAATACCAGGAACAAAGTTCAAAAATAAATTTGCCAAAATACAAACTAATTTTAAATACAACATACTTTTGTAGTAGTTTAAGAAGAATTGGTACACCGTAATACTTTATTTATCCTTAGAGCTCTAAAACATTTCCTACATTCGTGTACTTTCGAGAGTCAGAGATTAATAAAGTCTAATAATCTAGTTTACTGTAATTGATACTTTTCAATTTTTATTGAAATCACTAACATTGATTTACTGCTTTTGAAATGGATTAAAATGTAACACGTCGTAATTTATATTAAATTATGACGTGTTAGCATTAAATCCATTTCAAATTATCTTAACAAAACAATGTTCGTTGAAGCCAATATATTTATTTCACCAAAAATACTGCAGCTATGTTAATAGCATAGTTGTAGCACAAATGGGTGGGTACACAAAATATCAGAGTAAAATAGCAGCGTGTAATAGCAGATCTCACAGAATATTTGCGTAAAATAGCTGCTGTGTTTCGTACGTTACGTGTAGAAAACAACTTTTTTTCTGGAAACGAGGCATTCCATCTCGATAGAGATGATTAGGAATTTTCTGCCACGCCGGACCACACTGTTGAATATACTGTCGTTACCAGTTTCTACGATGATACCAGACCGATGCAACTTAGGGACCTTCAAGAAAAGAGCCTATTCCTTTCTGAAAAGCCGGCAACGCACTTGCGATTCTCCTGGTGTTGCGAAGGTTTATGGGCGACAATAATCACCATATTAAGGTGAGCCGTAAAATAAACTTTCTCATATAAGCCTTGTCGATTTCGTACAAAAAAGTATAAATCACAATAATACCAATGCTGCATAATAATACGCCACTAAGACGAATCCTATAATAATAATAATCAGGTATACCTCAATCTCTAAAAACTAGATTGTACAACCAGTGCGTGTTGCCAGTGATGACTTACGGATCTGAGACGTGGTCCTTCACTGCTGGCCGTATGAGGACGCTCAAGGTCGCTCAGCGAGCTATGGAGAGGGCTATGCTCGGAGTTTCTCTGCGTGATAGACTCAGAAATGAGGATATCCGCAGTAAAACCAGAGTGACCGACATAGTCCAACGGATTAGTAAGCTGAAGTGGCAATGGGCCGGCCATATAGCTCGAAGAACCGATAACCGATGGGGAAGAAAGGTTCTCGAGTGGCAGCCTCGTACCGGTAGGCGTAGTGTAGGGCGACCCCCCACTAGATGGAGTGACGACCTGGTAAGATATGCAGGAAGTCGATGGATGCAGGTGGCTCAGGACCGTGCTTTGTGGCATTACTTGGGGGAGGCCTATGTTCAGCAGTGGACTTGTGAAGGGCTGTAATGATGATGATGATGAAGACGAATCCTTGTACCACATGTCCATTGCACCAAAACATGAAGTATGATTGTTACACGCCATGGTTATGTTCAGATCACTGAACGATATTGAGGTGAGAGAAGCGGTAAAACCGGTTTGCTGGCGGCCGCGGTCGGCTTGGAGTGGAGCGGGGAGTAAGCGAACGGACCTACCACCGACAGTACGCGTGGACGCTCATGTATTATTTTAATTTAAATCTAATGTAACGTTTTAGTTCCCTATTATACCAGTCTTTATATAAATTTGCAGTCATTTTATTTAGAACTACAACATCGAGAACAAACATATTGGTCCTTCGAGCCGGATGTGAACCAGCGACCTATGGATATACAGTCCACTTATGGCTAGGCTTATGGTGCCTGCGTCTATGTATGAAGCCTGATAAGTAAAGGCTCGGTTAAGGTACAATTACTTACATCCAAGGGTAAGGTAGCTCCCATAAAGCCTACCACTATGCCACGTCTCGAATTGTGCGCCGCGCTCCTGGGCGCACGGCTATGCTCTAAGGTACGACAATCACTCACACTAAAATTTACCACCTGTACCCTTTGGTGTGACTCTACTATCGTTCTTGGTTGGCTAACTTCGTCGTCAATACAGTTAAAACCTTTTGTACGTCATCGCGTAAGCGAAATTCAAGAGACAGTCGGAGGCAATAATTGGCGCTACATTCCATCAAATGAAAATCCTGCAGACCTCGCTTCGCGTGGACTTTCCGCAGATAAACTATCTAGTTCTTCTTTGTGGTGGTCTGGTCCTCAATTACTTGCATCAGCAGATACTTCACAGTGGCCTTCTATACCCAAATCCAATACTCAATTACCAGAAATTATAAATAATTCATTACACTAAGCTGATATAAACACTCAATCCAGTTATCATCTAATACCAATTAAACAAAATAACAATGAACTAGATAAATTAATTTCAAAATATTCAAAATTCCTCAAATTACAACGTGTTATGGCTTATATATTGCGATTCATAAATAACTCAAAACACGGGTCTCTTAAATCATTAGGACCCTTAAGTTCTCAAGAACTCACTAACTCTACTAATTATTTAATTAGAATTGCCCAAGAACAATCCTTTTACGATGAATATAACTTATTAAAAATGGGTAAGCAGTTACCAAATAAAAACAAACTTAACTCATTGTCACCGTTCTTAGATTCAAATAACATTATACGTGTTGGGGGGAGACTAAATAACTCATTTTACGATTATAACGTCAAACATCCCATTCTTATGTCAAGTTCTCATCTTATAACAGTTTTACTCCTTGAAATGTTTCACATTAAATTATTTCATGCTGGCCCACAGTTACTGCTTGCTACCATTCGGCATCATTACTGGCCTATTGGTGGCAGAAACTTAGCTCGAAAAATTACTCGACAGTGCATAAAATGTTGTAGGATAAAGGCAAATACGATACAGCCAGTCATGGGAAACTTACCAGAGCAACGCGCTCACTTAGAATTCCCCTTTCTTGATTCCGGAGTAGACTACGCCGGACCAATTATGATCGCCGATAGAAAGGGGAGAGGTGCTAAACTTGTCAAATGTTTTATCTGCGTATTTGTGTGTTTGGCCACAAGAGCCGTCCATTTAGAGCTAGTGTCAGACATGACAAAGGATGCCTTCTTAGCTGCCTTTAGCCGTTTTATTGCTCGTAGGGGGAAACCACGCAACGTGCTGTCAGACAATGGCACTACGTTTGTTGGGGCCTTTAATGAGTTGGCTCAACTGCTGTCACAAGACCTACAATTAAACGACATCGATGCAGGTATTCATTTTTCTTTCATACCAGCCTATACACCTCATTTCGGAGGACTATGGGAGTCTGCTGTCAAATCCGTGAAACATCATCTGCGTCGAATTTTAGGCCTAACACATTTGACTTTTGAGGAAATGGCGACATGTCTAATCCAGATAGAAGCAATATTAAATTCAAGACCCATAGTTCCCATTTCAAATGACCCTAAAGACCTCACTCCACTCACTCCTGCACATTTCCTTATTGGACGGTCTCTAGTTATGATACCTCATCCACAGATTGACAATGTCAATGTCTCCAGTCTCCAGCGTTTCCGTCGCATCGACTACCTAAAGCAACATTTTTGGAATCGCTTTTCACATGAATACGTTTTATGGCTTCAGGAAAAAACAAAATGGTGCCACTCCACGGGCACGCTTAGCGAAGGTTCCATGGTTCTTATTAAGAACAAGGCAACTCCTCCCCTTATGTGGCCTTTGGGACGAGTCTTGCGCTTGTTGCCGGGCACGGACGGCATATCTCGGGTTGCCGACATTCTCACACGAAAAGGTGTCGTCCGTAGAGCATTCAACACCATCGTTCCGTTACCAACAGCTACGGTTGAAGACACTTCAACGGGGGGAGTATGTTCATATCACTGAACGATATTGAGGTGAGAGAAGCGGTAAAACCGGTTTGCTGGCGGCCGCGGTGGGCTTGGAGTGGAGCGGGGAGTAAGCGAACGGACCTACCACCGACAGTACGCGTGGACGCTCATGTATTATTTTAATGTAAATCTAATGTAACGTTTTAGTTCCCTATTATACCAGTCTTTATAGAAATTTGCAGTCATTTTATTTAGAACTACAACATCAAGAACAAACAGTTAAGGCATATTACTAATACGCTCACCACCAACACTAATACACTTAATATACTATTTTTTTTTTAATTTAAAAACTTCAACAAAGTGTGGACTTATTTCAGTTCTATATTATTTTATTTCAAGTTACAACTCGAACATTATAATGCATATCATAAACCAAATCAAGTCACTGAAAAGTTCAGGAGAAGATAGCGAAAAACACGTTTTACAGGTGTACCTAAATTAGAGTGAGCACGCTCTTTAGAGCCGTAGTTAGTTAATTGTGACCGATAATCTCTTTCTAATGCTCTTAGTACACGGTAAGGTTTGCGGTCGTTTATATTCTATGTGTTTTTTTTGTCGTGGCTTACTCGCAATATCGAATCCGATTGTATAAGGTGGTTTTAATTTTAAACAAGTTTTACATATTCTATTCGAAAGTTAATCACATTTATGAACGGTGTACGCATCTCGATAACATCAAACTTCTCGAACGCTGAAAGGAACTCGAAACCTGAATTTTACAAAACTTAAGAGCTGTATGTTATAATCCCGTTGTCCTGGAACTTTATTTAATTATATAAATATAAATTATTCAAACTTCAACAATTGATTTGTAGGGAATATTTAAAATATAATCCATCACATCAAAATTAAATCTCATAAAACTCCTTTTTCCTAAACTAATATCTAATTTTTCTTAAAACTAATGGTGCCGCGTCTGAATTTTCTGCAGAAAAACATAAACTCACTGTCGTCAAGATTCACTCGAGACTTCTTTTACACAACTTCCCAAGCGTACCCTTTCCACGCCCTTTACTTATCTTTACTTTTTGAATTCAAGGAATCTAAGCGTATTCAGTCTTTATTATAAACGTTTTAGTATTATAGTTCACTTTTTAATACGATAAATATGAAACTTACTTTGCTCATAAACAGAATCAGACCAGAACTGACGTCGGATGCTGAATAGATGGCACGTTTTACACCTGCAGCCTGTGGGGCAAGTATTAAGAACACAGTGCATATGAAGTCCAGAGCTATTATGTTTAATATAAAATAAGTATTATCTTTTTTATTTGTTTATTTAATAATATAAATTTTAAGTTTGTTCTTATAATTATCAAAGTATGGGAAATCTGAAATTAAATCGTATATTTATAAATACTTGACATTGGGTGTATCGCTAAATTGAGGTTTGATTACACATTACAAAGTTATTTAAGCAATAATAACCTACTACGATTTAACTTTACATAAATTACAAAAAACTTTTAGAGGTCGTCACCACCAATAACCACTTTAAGTAACCTAAATTAAGACTGCGCCCGCCTGGCTTATCTGTTATATCACGTTTGCTAAAAACCCACGTTGGGCTACGGGTCGGTAATCAATAAGCTAAAACCTTCTCTCTATAATCGATCTATGAATTTTCTGACAAAATCGATTGAAGGAGCATCCTCTGTTAATAAGCAATGCAAAACATAAAAATATTTATCTATCATCTAAATTTTCAATAAGTGTAAGAACAAACAATTCCATTCCGCCGTGTAGTGGCGGCGAAAGACACACCACTAATCCTTATAATCCCGTGGGACAGAGGTGACAGAGGAAAACTAAATCTATGTGAAACACTCAAAATAATAATAAAACTTCGTTCGCCTTCCTAACTGCCAAGCGTGGCAACTTTGGCAAATATATGATAATATGCTACAAAAAGGTAAATTTATTGAGGAGACCTATATTCAGAAAGGTTGTTAGTTTGTGCATGGTGATAAGTTGTAATGATGATGATGAAACAACTCCATTCACTTAAACTATCTGACTTCTTTTTTGTTATATGCGAGCAGCTATGCAGGTCTAGGTAAAGACACCAGTATCACTGCGACCTAAAAGATCTATTGCGATCGCTGCTATGGCTATAGTTCACTGCTAAGCCCTATGTCTTCAATGAATCGAAGGAGTTGCTTAGCCGTGAGCAATTTTACTTCTTCTGGGCGGAGAAGATAGTGTCCCAGATGAGTGTTACGTTTGCGCATTAAGGGTTAACAATCGGTTAGGATGTGTAGAGGCGTTTCTTCCGTTATGGAACAGAACCGACACATCCTTAAGTTGCTTAGTCCCAGGATGGACATGTGCTCTTTAAGACAACAGTGTCCAGCTAGGGCTCCTGCCAGAATGTGCAATTTATTTTTACTTAATCCCAGGGCTTCTGAAGCGAATTTACGATCAAAGGCCTGGATTAAGGTTTTAGAATGTCTTTAATGTTGTGTGGTGCTCTGGGTCTACTGCCTTGGGTATTGACAAGAATCTTACCGGCAGTCGACAATCCCAGAACTTGACCGTTGGCCACCCAAGGCTCTTGTGTAAGGGCGAGGTCAATGTTGTCCTCTGCAAAGCAAACCTCAACCACGGCAGAGGCAGCTGCTGCATGGTGAAGATTTGCTTGGAGGACCCTCGTCTTACCCTTGGGTTTAGCCATTTATGGGCGTGGTGTGGCAGGGGTCTTTTCCGCCTGTTGAGGACGAGGACGTCTTTTGCCTGCGAACTTGACCCCAACCTTACCTTTCGTCGAATCGCTCCCACCTCCCCTCCCTCCCGGCCTGGACGACACCAGCAGAGGCCGTCGGACCGAGGCAAAATCTGCGCCTTGAGTCTTCGCCACTCTCACCGGTGACGTTCCAGCCTCACTCCGAAAGGTGGAGGGCTGGGGGGATTGGAGTTGGGGTTGGAGCGGTTCGGGCTCCATTGCCGCGTCAGAGCCTCCCTTGACTTTAAAAGTTATCATCTTAAAGCCGAGGATGACTCTGCCGCCTGCCTTCCGAAGAGCCTCCGCTGATGGGTCGTCCAGAGAAAAGGTTACTAGGAACCCATTCTCCTCGTCCCTATGGAGGAGGATTCTCCAGAGCTCAGTATGGAGCTCTTCATTTTGTGCCCTCAATAGCACAGCCGCCTCCTCTGGAGAGTCGGCTTCGCTGCGGGGAAAGTAGGTAATGCCCAGCTGAGGCTTAGGCAGTTCGCCCTCGGGTATTACCGAGAGCTCTGCCTCCGGCCAGGGTTTTAGTTTTCCGATTTCACCGACAATCTAGTCCTGGCACGTTATTCAGGCACGTTACCAGAATCCAACCTGGCTTGTGCGTGAAACCCGAAAATTTTGGACCCATTCCCGGTTTCGACCCACAGGCTGTCTTAGCTATGGCCTGTGTTAGTGCCCGGTGGACCAGCCGCATCTGCTCCACACTCATAGGATTCGAATTGCGAATTCCTATAAGCGCGGAGCCAGCTACGGCACTGAAGCTGAGCTTCTTCTCCTCCGTTGCCAGTTTCACGATCTTCCTGGGCTGATCTTTGGGGGACTCTTCCTCAAACCGACTGCGTGTTTTCACCTTCGGAACTGGGGGAGGCTTGGGCAGAGGAATTTCGTCCCAAGGCTTCTGGCAGAGAGAGAGGGCCTCAACTACCTGACTTAGTAATTTTGTATAACGATCGAGAGACAAATTAAAATCCACCTATTAGAATTACATATCGAGATTATTAATACAATTTTTTGAAATTATAAAAATGGAAGTGCTTAAACGAAAAACGTTCAGCGCATTCCTTTTCCACATCTAGTTTATAAACGCCGTTGATATACGCATGCTCTGCTTTTATATTCAACACCTTTAAACGAGCAATTTTTGTAAAAGTAGTAAAAAAAATTACAGCCTAAATACGTCCCACTGCTGGGCACAGGCCTCTCCTTATGTCTAAGAGGGTTTTTGAGCAATTTTTGTATATAAATGTAATCGGAATCCTGGAAACGGCTCCAACGATTTTCCTGAAATTTTGTATGCAGGGGGTTTTGGGGGCAATAAATCGATCTAGCTAGGACTCATTTTTAGTAAATTTCATCTTATCCATATTTTTAGGCAATAAAAAACTGCTACAATATTATTAGAATACGAAAGTAAATTTTACCAATATCTAAAGGATTATAACAGCTCAAATGGGATATCGGGTGGTGCTGAAATCATAGAACGCCGGTTCGAGTCCAAATGTCTCCGGTGCGACTCTTTTTTCCTTTTTTCCTTCTTTTGTGAGAAAGTATATTATTTTTTTAAAGCACGAAAAATAATGATCGAAGAGATCGAACAATTTTATTCATATTTCATCACTTTGCAAATTGTATCTAAATATAATTTACAAAAAACACGATTTTCTAAAATTCATGCAGGTACTAATAATCTATTCTCGTTACTATTATAAAAGGTACCAGACTTTTAAAAGCAATTGCATTAATTGAAATTCCAAGTCGAATTTTTTCGACTTTCATATAAGGTAAGGAATATCAAATAAAATAATATCAAATCAAATAAAAGTAATAATATGAAAATGAAGAAAAAAAGTGACAGGTGACGACTGTCGTATATTTTAAGCAAATATTTTAATTAAAATGTATTTATATTTCATTCCTGAAATTCCGAAAAATAACGTTTTATGTAAATAATATATTTCAATATTAAAGAATATGTGATAATATATTTACAAGTTCGTTTGCCTGAAGTGATGACACGAAATGACGTTGGCCGAATACACCAAGAATATATTTTATTTTGCAACATTAATGCCAGGGAGAACTTTAAAGAAATATTAAATGAGAAAATAGAACAGCGTCAAAATAACAAAATCAATACTCACTACACTTCTACTGATCCCAAGAAAACAACGAATGCCGCGTTTTTATTGAGATGCTTGAGCGTTTTATTGAGATTGTCACCAAAAGAAGCTTTGAAACCATCAACTGTAAGGGGTTATAGTTGTAGGTCACTTCAAGATGCAACGCCTGGTGATTCATCGTACACAATATTAATATTAGATTGCATAAAGGCGATAAACAAAGCTCGAGAACTAGGTTTTTCTTTTAATTTCAAGATTTTTATTTTTACTAAATTATAGACTTTTGAGTGCTGTAGATATATTTTTACATTTTTAATTTTTTTTTACATTTTCTATGAATATTATCGCTCCAATACATTCACAGCCGGATTTCCTACGATGTCAAAATTGTACCGATGGTAGGCTGTTTAAAGGTAAGAAGGGATTAAATATACTTAAACGATGCCATAGTAAAAATATTTCGGCTTCACAGCCTACCGTAGAAATTCATGACTCTTCTGATAATATACCTAATGACACAAATTCTTCACTTTTTTCGAAACAATTATACAATTTGTATAGTAACGTACCAGTGGTTAAAAGAATTCCCAGAGGCGCGAGGATGCAACTTGCTAAAGCGTTATCATTAACCATTCAAAATTGTCTAACGAATTGTGAAAAAAGTTGGCAAAAATTATTTACATTCGCGTATTCCCACTTTCATTTTAGTAAAACAATAAATAAATCAATTACGTCTCAACTAAAAGAAAATTCTTTTCAAAATTTGAATTACCCGATTAATACTCATTTCCCTCGACCTTATCCTAAATTTGATTTAAAAAAAGTAGTTGAATCAAAAGTAATGGACGGCGACTTAAAAAATGCATCCCGTATTTTATTCTCAGATGACATCCTCGCTCCTCGTAATGTCGAAACTCTTGAAGGCCTTCGTCAGAAACATCCTTCGGTCAATCCTTCCCAGAATTTACCGCTGCCTCCCAATACTTCTATGCAACCATTACAAGTTTCCGAAAAAGACACTTTGGACGCAATATTGTCATTTTCGAATGGCTCTGCCGGCGGCATTGACGGGATTACGCCTCAGCATCTCAAAGACCTTGTAAGCGTATCTGCCGGTGACGCCGGTAGGGTACTTCTTAATGACATAACAAAATTATGTAATTTTATGCTTTCTGGTAATGTCAATCCCAATTTCATTCCCTACTTATATGGGGCAAGATTGTGTGCCTTCAAAAAAAAGGATAACGGTATCCGTCCTATTGCTGTTGGTTCTACATTTCGACGCTTAACTTCAAAATTAGCTTGCAGGCACATAATCTCAAACCTTAAGACAAAATTTCAACCTACTCAACTAGGCTTTGGCACCAAAGGTGGCTGTGAGGCGGCGGTACATTCGGTGCGTACTTTCTTAACTAATTCCGATGCAGATGTTCTTCTGAAGGTTGATCTTAGAAATGTTTTCAACTCTATTGATAGGATAACCCTGCTGAAAGAAGTGGCTAACAATACCCCCGAAATATATCATTACGTTTGGCAATGTTACAGTCAAAATTCATACTTGTTTTATCAAAACCATATTATTGAGTCTGCTGTCGGTGTTCAGCAGGGTGATCCATTAGGTCCAGCTCTTTTCAGTTTGGGAATTCAACCTATTATTTCAAATTTAAAATCCAAGCTGAATGTCTGGTATCTGGACGACGGTACACTGGGAGGTAAAGCAGATGACGTCCTCAATGATCTTACTCATATTTTTCAAAATTTTAAAAATATTGGTCTTGAACCAAATACAAATAAATGTGAAATATTTATTTCTAATAATTTATCTAATTCTAAAAGAGATACCTTAATTCAAAATTTCAATCAGATTTCTCCAGGAATAAAAACTGTCAATTCGGAATCGCTTTACCTGCTTGGTGCTCCGTTGTTTTTCGATAGTATTAAACCTGTTTTAAAAACAAAATTTGATCAATTTTTAAATCACGTTGATAAATTATATATTTTAAATCCCCATATTGCCCTTACCATTTTAAAATATTGTGTCCTTGTACCTAAATTTACATACTTGTTACGCTCAAGTCCAGTCTGTAAATGTTCGGATATTTTAAAAGATATTGATAATAATCTTAAAATTGCTTTAGAAAACATTCTAAATTTGATATTAAATACAATAGCCTGGAATCAAGCCACTTTACCTATCAAATTTGGTGGAATTGGTATAAGAAATATTTCTAGCGTCGCATTGCCTGCTTTCCTTGCTTCCGTGCATAGTGTCAATGACCTATGTAACACAATTTTAAATAATAAAGTAGACCTATGCTTTGCTGCGGAGGCAAAGCAAATATGGCTAACGCTCTGTCCCGGCGAAAATGTCCCACTGGAAGTTAACCAACAAAAACAGTGGGATATTCCGTTGGTACGGAGTGTCCACAAAAATTTATTTCAAAATTTCCATATTCAACAAGATCAGGCTCGCCTTCTAGCTGTTTCGACTAAGGAATCTAGCCACTGGTTACATGCTCTACCATCAAGTAATCTCGGCACATTGCTTGATGGGGAAAGCTTGCGCATCGCCGTAGGAATCCGGCTAGGAGTGGCTATTTGTCAACCTCACCAGTGTCCCTGTGGTAGCAGCGTCGATGAGTTTGGGCTCCACGGACTTTCATGCAAAAAAAGTGCAGGTAGGTTTTCCCGTCACGGTTCTTTGAACGAAATCATCCGAAGGGCTCTTGCCTCTATAAATATCCCCTCGGTTTTAAAGCCTTGCGGGATATTTAGAGACGATGGCAAGAGACCCGACGGTATGACTTTGGTCCCTTGGGAGAGAGGTAAAGCCCTAGTGTGGGATGCTACTTGCGTTGATACTTTGGCGGCCTCTCATCTCAAGGGTACCTGTTTTAGAGCCGGGGCGGCATCAGAGGCAGCCGAATCTAGTAAATGGCGCAAATATGAGTCTTTGAGAAATGACTACATATTTGTGCCATTTGCTGTAGAGACTATCGGTCCGTGGGGTCCACGTGCAATGAAGTTTCTAAAGGAACTGTATCCACAACTGGTCGTCGCTGCTGGTGATAAGAGGGCTGGTTCTTTCCTCGCTCAAAGGCTAAGTATAGCTATTCAGCGAGGAAACGCAGCCAGCTTTCTTGGCACTATACCACGGGGAGCAGGTCTTTTTGACGATTTAAATTTTTAGTTTTAGGTTTTCTATATTATAGTTTCTTCTTTTATATTGTATATTTAATTGGTTTTAATCGTAAATATTATAATTTTAATTATTATTTTAGTTAAGATCTCCAGGCAAAATAAATATGAAATAAAAAAAAACAAATAAAATAATCCAAGATTCAAGCTAATATATTTATATTTTATTTAATTATTTATTGCATTACAAATGAATAATAATATAAAGGACATAACATAAGGGCATACGAGTAATATATTCTCCTCCAGTTATTAACTTACCTAGAAATTTAACAATTTCAATTAATCTAGATTTTTTCAATCATTCATTCGTCAAAAATTAAAAATTAGGGTCTGCTTTAATTTTAGAACCGTAAAAGATCTGTGAATAATTCTTGATTCTCTTAATTAATGAATTTTGAAAAGCTTCGCAGAAGAAAGGTACCTAATGAATTTTCGATCCAAATAGCCAACAATGGAATCCAGTTTAAGGTCGGGTGTTAGGCAACAATTATGAAACGCGCGGAAGATGTTGTTGAGTATTTCACGGCTCCATTTTATATGGCTTTAACTTAATTCATCATCCTTACAAACTCGTGGGATGTTGAACATAGACCTCGCCTATAAACTGCCACGGTTTTGAGCGTTTATGGCACCTGTCCCTGCAGACTTCATTAAATTTCCAATGAATTGAGTGAGGTTATAGTTAATACGACCAACTTAACATAATGGACACCATTCTAGATGAAGAGAGAAAAGAAAATAAAAATATAAAAGTTTTTTTAATTTATTATTTTTACGAAAAAAAAATCAAATCGTTTTACATTGTCGTAGCTGCACTGTATAGTATACTATCAATGGTCGTTTCTTTAACTGTTGAACATAATTTCATTTAAACTATAAATAGCATAGAGTAACACGAACCACCGGTGGACCAGAGAGGAGTGGCCATACGTTTTTTCCCGATAAAGAAGTGTCTGTTCTTTTTTGCGGGGGAAATCTGCGCACACATAAACAATCGCCTGTTACCGCGAAACTGATATCTAATAATTAAAACAATATACTAACAATTTCCCACAGACATAGATATATTATAACATTTTCGCTCGGTGACAGCGGCAACTCGGATAAGTCGCTCGATCGATTCGCATATTATATGAAGGTGAGCGGTATGTGTTGGTAAACAAATCCGAAACATCACGACCGTTATTATTGTAAATTTTAAGTTTACAAAGAAGTTAATGGCAATATTGTGATGAAAATTACTAATACATGAACGGAACGCCACCTTTTTGAAAATTTTATGAGATGGACTTCTTTTGCAGCACAAAAACTGAACACTTAGGCGTTTTTGTAGGACGTCGATTCCGCCGCGCAACTAGATTTAGTCTAGTAGCAGTGCGGCTGCAACGAGTTCTACTGAACGCATAAGACAACGCCTGCGTATGGCTACTCCCTCCGGCTGGCCGGTGGCGCATGTATCTCTATGATTATAACTCGAGAAAGACAGGTTTGCGACAGTTTCCTTTTTAATTTCCTAGTTATTATTATGAAGACGTTGCAGTCTATCTTCCAACGTTGCTTTCACGCACGGGGTGATATGAATTAGTGCATGTTCATACATCGCCTCAACACAGTAAAAATTGAACTTGTGCAAATAAAATTAGTTTTGTTTTTCACTTTTATATTCAGTTTTTGTATATATTCAGTGTGTACCCGTGTTGTGTCCCGTTAATTTTTTTGTTAATAACAATCGCAATTTTCGTTTATCTAAAGGGTGGCCATTACGCCAAAAAAAAAATAAACCAACAACCTGTGGCCTTAGAAGGAAAAGGGGAAATCTCCCGCTGCGCAAGGTGTTATGCCCCGGGAGCTGCCAACGCTCCGTGTGATAGTTCGGAGCTGTCCTATATATACCGTTTTTAATTCGGAACTTTGATAGCGTGATTTAGGCTTCGATGTGTTTCGCTTGAGGCGCGACAACAGTGTCACCCCAAACCTATATACCACTTTTATATACAAATGTTGGATATCTTTAATTCTTTAAGTATTAAAATGTACAAATTCGTAATTTTCGCTTATTCTTTCTTTTTGTTTCTAAACTGTTTTTGTGTAGAAGTAGTTTGACATTCATTAATTTGACAATATTTTTCATCGCGTTAAATAATTTCTTAAATGTTGCAGAATTTTTTAATTTATGTTTTTGTAAGTAAGGACCTTATTTAACAAAGCCTCTTTTAAAGCTCGACAAATAAAGAGCTAACACAATTTTAATATTTTTAGTGGTAAAATCTACGTCCACGTACCAAATTGTCCACCTGATTAAGTGGATGCTTTGGCCCATAGACATCTACCACCGATGTATATGTTTATAAATTTATAAATGGCCATCTTTGAGCTATAAGTTGGATAAAAATTGATATGCCAATGCAATGGTTTTAATCAATTTCTGACTAAACCAACCACATTCTCTGCCGTCGGTCACGTTTTAAATGCAATACTCCGTACAAAGTGACCGGCACGGCAGTCAAAGGCTTAAATATACCAAAATTTTAAGCTTAGTAATTGTTATTTACAGTCCACCTGACCATGCATTTGCAGACCATGAACACCTGCTGCTAACTTTATACAAAGATAGCATTGTCAGTCCAAATTCTAGGGTGAAATTCCTCACAGACTGTATTTATACTGGCTCTCTATACACTTCAGATCTGGATAACTATCCAGATGGATTCCCAGGTAGAACAGGAGTCCTACCACCGGTTAACAACATAATATCAATTCTCATCAAAGAAACACATGATGTAATAATTTAATTGATATTTACTTACAGCGTTGAACGAGCATGCAATATAATTTATTACATAGCGACATGTTGACTAAGTTTTACCGCGATCTGATGAACGACACGGCAGCACATAAATACGAACCTACAAATATTAATTTTGCACACCATACAAAAATTACACTATATACATATATGTGTATGTTATGATGTATTAATGTACTTAACCCTTCCGAATAATTGATAAGGAGAGATTTAATCCCACCGAAAACAATGGGGCCAAGTTTGTTCACAACTTCGGGTGAAACGATGTTGCTCAAAGGTGTCGGCTTTGCCTACAAAAGAGTTCAGATTCTAATGGATGCCAAGTTCCACAGCAGTTGCTTAAATCATAGGATTAATAAAAGGAAAGTACGAGGTTTTTAGAAATACATGACTTTCATCGTTGTCTATCTCGATAATGCTGCACTGTTTTATATTTTAAATTAAAATTTTAAAAATTAAATATAAACAATTTTATTGGTGACTTCTAGCTAACTCCACCAGTAACTTTGTCAACACACGTCGATACTTATCCACATTGATGCCAAATTTCAAGTCTCTAAGTCACCTAGCCGTGTAGTCGGGGCGTAAAAGTACAATCCCATATCTTCCCATAGGCTTAGTAAGTATCAGCAAAGGTAAGCTGGAACATGTAATAAGCAGCAACATATTCCTGGTAAATGTAAGAACTCAAAATATTAAAAAACTGCTATTGCCAAACCGCCAACTATGGCAACTATCGCAAACAAACATGGCAATTATGGCACATACGGATCGTACTCAGTACCGTAAGGGTTCTGTTTTGATAATTTTGGTACAGAAAACTTATGACGTAACAAAACAATAATCCTAAAAATAAAATTCAATAATTCTTAATATCGGCAGAGGGAATCTCTACGCCTACACTCACTGTTTTATTAACTTAAACTTTTACGTAGAGTACCATATATATGAGAAGATATAATTTAAATTTCTGGCACCAGCCATTGGCTCTTCTCAGTGTTGTGAGTATTGAGTAAATATTTCAATATACATATTTATGCAATCTCACTGGTGAGTTGAGGAAAAGGCCTAAAACATTTGTGGATTTAGCGAGGAAGTTGAATAATAACAAGCATTTTTAGTAAAAATAACCGATATTGACTAGTAAATAGCATGTTTTCCAACAAAATTTCAAATGTTTTAATATCAGACTTATATTTCATTACTTTAAAAGAGGAAAACATGAAGGGAAAATTAAAAGCAATACAATTTGTGAGACTTCGCTTGGTAATTATATACCAACGTAGTTCTCAAACTTAAGCGGTTCTGGTGTCTTTGAGTTAATGTTTTTAAAACATTTAAACGTATTAATAATTTCTTATTATTTACGCAAACACCAAACATTGAATTAAACTACTTTTCGCGCTTTTCTCGCGTTTAATTTACTTACATATTTTTCGACGCTTCGCTGCACCCATGTTAATGGGGTTATTACTAATAATAATAATTATTATTATTTATTTCGGACCATGATCCATTTGGGTTAGTAATTTACGAACTAAAATATGTTGGTAACAACATTTACTAATGTTAATTATTAATGTTAAACAATTAATGTTAAACAAAAACTAAATTAGTAAGTTGGTCGCCACACACGTCCAGTATAACTGATCACTCCAACTGATCAGTTCAAACTAAAACTGTTGATATTTTTTAAAATATTGGATTTTTTATATATCGATAAATAAAGTGATATATAAAACTCCGATATTGATATATTTATATTTATCGATATATGAAAATTTCAATATTTTAAAAAATATCAACAGTTTTAGTTTGAACGGATCAGCTTAGAATGATCAGTTGAACTGACTGTGTGGTGTCCATTACATTAACTAATTATGACTAATTATTCATTCATATACCTTTGCGAACTTCCCACTGCATCAGACTCGCAGCAGTATATAGGTGTCCAGTGCTGCAGGAACGGGTAGTCTGGTTTCTCTACAATAACTCTCGGGATGCTGTTAGTGCTCCCCCTTAGCCGGCAAATCAGGGCTGCTGTTCTTTTTCGCAGATTAGCTTGAAATCTGTCCGTTACCACTTCAGAGGTCAGACCACCCTGTCTCACTCCACACTCCAGTCCATACGTTTCAGACAATGCACCCCACCATCTGACCAGGTTAATTTATAAGATCACAAACTGCAAACTTCCCGGAGCGTTAGTGTTTCACCTCAGCTATATGTACTTTTATGCAGGTTTTTATCGATCCTTTTGTTTGTCTTTATAAGAGAGATCACATTCACAATCAAGCTCATACACTCCTAAATCTTGTAGATATTATTCTTGTCAGATCGTAAGGTATGTCATGACATGATATGATATGATATAATTTTCTTCGGCGGCCAGTATAATGTTCTAATAAAAACTCACATTAAGATGTACTCAGTCTGTGACTTCTCTGACATAAGTTCGTACAGCAGGCACACGGGCGACTGTGACCAGCTTCCCAAAGACATATATATCATTTGACTATATTTTAAGTTAAAAAGATACTCTTCAACACACTTAACTTAATCAATGATTGACAATCTCAAAATACTTGTTTCCATCACCCTTTCCATAGCCCCTTTTGGAGAAATATTCATCCGTTTTCTTACTTCTACATGTATTTCTTATACACAGAGGAACGCGTAAACATATTATGTTTATGTACATGAAACCGTAATTTATTTTCTCTTTTATCTCTTTTTCTTTTAAATAGAAATATATTTTTAAGAACAATTGTTGGTAGAATAACACGTTTTCGCCGGGTTGCCTAACAAAAAACGTACATATCCTTTATTGAGACTTTAGTCAGCAAACAACTTTATTCGAGGATACTTTGCAGTGCTCCATCCGCTTTCACAAGCTCGTGTCTTAAATTATCCTCGGATTACAATTCGTTTCAAAACTAGTTCAACAGTGAGGTAGATAGTAGCAAGAGAAAAATAAATAAAAATTGCGCGTGTCAGCTCCGATGCGTGACTGGAGTTTACTCCTGAAAAGTGATTGTCATAAAATATACGCAATACGAGTAGGCAAAGGAAGTAAA
Source organism: Parnassius smintheus behrii (assembly GCA_036936625.1). Taxonomy (NCBI): domain Eukaryota; kingdom Metazoa; phylum Arthropoda; class Insecta; order Lepidoptera; family Papilionidae; genus Parnassius; species Parnassius smintheus. Next base: position 29,409,615 of record JAUPFT010000008.1, read on the forward strand.
AATGAACTCATATCTTTATTTATATTAAATTGATAAAATATGATACATAATAATATATGACTTAAACAAAACTCGCACATCTCATAGTGGAAAATTTATAATTAATATAATATCTATACAATATTATTCATTTTGCGCTCTAAGATGCGCGAGTATGTTGAGCAGAGAAAAACAATAACGGCTTCACTTTTTGTTAATACTTGATTTCACGATCCATCTATTTTTCATGCCGTAAAGCTATTTACGAGTATGAAACAATTCTTAAAGAGTAAACTTCTATAAATTCCAGTAAACTCCAAAAATAAACAATACAAACTCATTGAAAATTAATTTGATGAAAATAATATGAACTATATTTATTTATTTCTTTAAAGCTTGACGTCACACATATTCTATTGATAAGGTGGTAACAAAATTCCTTTTGAAGGCAGGTACATAGCGGAGACAGGATTTGTACGAGAAAATTAAACCCTTAATCCTTAGCAATCTACTCACAAGCGAGATACCGGTTTAATTGTATTTACTAAGACTCAACTTTGAAAATATTGCGTTCAGCGATTGCTCTTAGGAACCAATGAACCGCTCTTATTGAATTATTATATAACCTATATATTTAATCTATTTATTATATTGAATTCCGCCGTTGCCTTCTGGAAACACAAATGACCTCAAAAGGTGAATTTTGTTTGCGCTTTTATACAATTACCTCGACGTACTCTTTTTGCTGCCACTCCATCTTACTATCACATAAAACTTGACTCCTCAATCTTTACGTAATCAAAGAAGACCAAGAGATTGGTTTTTTCAATACTGAAGTACAAAATATCAATTTTATTTTGATATACACCTACTCGTACTTAGTTGCGCCTATATTAAAAAAGACATAGTATTTAAATGGTGAGCATATAGCTCAATTACATATATTGGAAACATATATATCTGTTTATAAATATGATATGTATAACTGCCGTTTGTTAAACTTAGATGTTTAATTATTCCCCAAACATGAATAAAAAACTTACGGAATAAAACACAACAGACAGTTGGTTGCGATGGTTTGAAATTAATTTCTTTAAAACAACTTCTTTATTTAGTAGGATCAAACAAAAAACAAAATATTTTTTAAGTTTAATGATCATTAGAGACAAAAGTAATCGTACCGAAGGTCTGGTAAAAAAAGTAAAGTCAAAGTCTTTATAACAAAAAATTTGTCAAAATCATATTAAAGGCTGATTATAATTTAAATTATTTTTATATTCTCTAGTATAGGACTAAATAGAAAGTTAGATTTTTAAAGTACCGTCAAGGAACTTTCTGCATAATTCGCTTTCATCATCAAAATACGATCTGTAGTTTAAGGAATAATTAATGCAATTGTTTTTGCTTATAAAATAAATACGGAATATAAGATAAAGTACACTACTCCATTCAGTGTTAAGAGTTTTTTTACCTTTTAGCGGTCAACCCGAATAGCTCCTCTGCCTAAGGTGCCCAATATCTTGATTTCGATTGTATTCCAGTCCGGTATAATTATTGGTATATTTATAATATAAAACAATACGATAGGGTGAATATTTGCCACAATATCCGTGTTTGGTAGGCGGGTTAGTGAGTGCAATTTTTGACTACTTTGAACTCTTAACAGGAAGTACGTTCCTGTCTACTATCTGCTATCTAAGTTTCACTTTGTCGTCTTGTATTATCCCTTACAGGAATTCAGTAAAGTTTTGGGGATTCACACAGATAAGATTTTGTCGTGAGGACATCACATCAAAGAGATTCATCGTAGAGTTTATGCCTTTGCAGCCTTCTGCGTAACTTCCTTTCCATTTTCACCAAAATTCTGCCTGATAAGTCACGTCAGCTATCTAGATTAAACCGTCGCTAAAGTTAATAAACTTGAGCTAATTCAGAACTTTTGCAAATAATATTTTGTAGCCGTTCGTTTGCATCTTTCAAGAAGTGTGTTGTGCTTGGAGGGGTATCGGGTAAGTGGGGTGTCCCCCATGACCCGGACTTCCTCTCAGAGAGACACTGGTCCTCCAGTGGTGAGTGCCTTGGGTGGCATTTTAGTGTGGGAAGTCTACTGCACCAAAGCAGGGATTTTATTATACTTTTTTCCTTTCCACTATAATTTGGGTGGTCTGTTTCTTAGTTGGGTCATTTTAATCCCAACAGCATAGGAGGTCTGATGATCTCTCTTGGGAGCGGCGAACTGTCCTGTGGTATAGCGTATTGTGGTGCATCTGATTAAGGTACAAGTATAGTCCGTTGTCTGCACGGTCAAAAAGTCCACGTGACAATCGGGTCACAAACTCTTCCAAATCTTCGATCTTAAGGTCCCTCGCTATCACGGCGTTCTGAAGATATCAGCCGGCTTCTACGGTAGTCGAGAGAAGTTAGTTCTTCTATACCTGTAGCCGCTTTCTGTATGTGGCACTGGTGGAGGCTTACCCGGCTGGCGCTACGTACGTTAACGTCGATCTCATACATGTTTTGTAGATTGCCATTTTGGTCCTTATCGTCTGCTTAGATGATAACGTAGTCTATGGATGCAGATAGGGAATGGGTTTAGACGATCTTTACTTTTACACTTTAGGGGAGACCTATATTTAGCAGTGGACTCGTCATAGAATATGATGTGAGTATAAGAAGATAAAAGCAGTCTAGGTGCGACCCTAAAGGTCCACACTACTAACTTCCCATTCCATTCCACCAATTTGCAAAATCGGACCCATTACAATAACTTCCCACTGGGAAGTTAAATATAGGATACTATAAATTTGGCTGTGGCATGTTAATACAACGAATATACAATATGACTTGTAAACTGTCCTCATAAGCAGTGACCTTAAAAGGTTATAATGTGTTAAGTTTGCGAGCAACATTGAAAGCGCGAGATGAAAATCATTTCTCTACATGACCGTTTACTCGCCACACGTGAGGCCTCGCATCGGCAAATTGCAATCTTTTCGATCGCTGATTTTCATCAGTAAAACACACACTTTTATGATGTCCTCTTTGTACTGTAATATTAAGGGGAGAGTTTTAAAATAAAAAAAAGTTTTAAAATAGAATAAAGATTATTTAAAAAATAGAGATAAAATTTTTAATTTACACGCCTACTTAAACGATTCTCTAAATCTTAAACCTGTGATATTCCTTAGACCACTCAAAAGGATGTGCGTTACAAATACATTAAACTTAATTAAATTAGACATTCATTGTGCACGTTGATACCGCCAATGTCAATTTTTTACGTGGTACTTTGGTTACGTCGGTACGTGGTAGAGCCATGCTGTAGTTATATTAGTAGTATAGTTGTAGCACGAATGGATCGGCTCGACCGGGGAAGCAGCAAGCACTCCCTGCTGCTGCTGTGTTTCGTATGATGAGTGTAGAGAACCGGAGACCCTTTTTACTGGAAACGAGGCATTCCATCTTAGCCCTCACGGGTGACAACGCATCTGCATTTTGATTCGTGGTCGAGAATAGAAGTAGATGTCTATGGGCCACTGCAACCACTTACCATCAGGTGGACTGTGTGTTCGTTGGTCATCCTATGCTAAAAAAAAATATTTGACAACTAAAGACCAAATATCGTGGTGCTGCGGCTAAGAGATGTCTATAGCTTAGAGAACTACCCTTAAGCAGTAGTTTAAAGTTGAGACTATTATGCTTATTATATATATTATTGACTATTAAGCTTCTACGCATGACTACAACCGGTGAATACGAAACCACCCAAGAAAAGACGATACTGGTTCATTATTTTTACTTAATGCATACCCGTTAACTGTTACAGTCAAACAGGTGCTGTATCATGTTCGTGTCTTCAACTGCAGCAGAGCCCCACTTTTTGTAGCTTTTTGTTTGTTTTTCAACAAATAACAACAAAAAGTAGGGCTAATTTAACAAATTTTAACGATGTACTTATTAGGAATGGTAATATTTTTACGAACGAGACCGCCTTCGGACTATCTTCCTCTTCTGATATTGTTTTCGGTAGTCATTTTGCGATTATAATTAGTGTGTTGTATATACAATAATAACTTTCAATCGCATGTAAAAATTGACAACAGAATAAAAAAGGACACCTTTGCTCACTGTCGCTACTCGGACGAAAGAGGATTTAAATTTGTATCTGTGTGACATTAGGAAGCGCTCCAAATTTGCTCGAAACAATGTTTACTCGTAGCTCTCACTTTAAATTAACTTTGCGCGCTCAATAATAAACTTAAACAACCGCGTGGCTATCCTCATTTTTATATTCAAAATTTATCTCATTCAATTTTTTTTTCAAATACTAACGTATATAAGGACCATATAAAAAGATCTGCAAAGGTCATTGCCTCTTCTACTGAATATCCTAGCAACAAAAGATCTGCATTTCTTTGGAAATATTTTACTTTTTATTCAGTAAAACGTTTTTACGTTTTTTTGTTGGGTACTGGTTTACCATCTGTGGTTATCTCAAAACTAACTCTAACGCTGGGGCTCACCAGGCAGCTTCTTCCACTTGACCGCATCCAGCGCAGAGCGGCTCGAATCGTCGACGACCGAGTGCTTTCCGATCGGCTCGATTCACTAGCGCTGCGAAGAGATGTTGCATCCCTTTTCTTTTTCTTTCGCATCTACCACGGGGAGTGCTCTGGGGAATTGTCCGGATTTAATCTCAGCGGCCAAAACTCCCGATATCATCAACACCATCTGTATGCTTGGTGGTCCACCACTGTACGTTTCACTAGAAGTTTTCTTACGCGTAAGACCACTAGCGATTTTTCCGGAACGATACGACTAAAGGACCTTCAAGAAAAGAGCTTACTCCTTTATTTAAGGCAGGCAACGTACCTGCAATTCTCCTGGTGTTGCATTTGTTCACGGGCGGCGGTAGTCATTAACGTGAGCCGAATGCTCGTTTTCCCCCTCTCCTATATAAAAAATTTAATGTATATTTATATTTTCTTATTTTATACTTCCAAATTGGAAACATGTGTGATCATGATCATGTGATTGAAGGAGTTCAAACGGGTAGCGGGAACTGAAATACTTTGCGAGAACCGAAAAGTTTGTTAATTTTTTTGCGAAGTTGTGTCAATATACAATTATGTTTTGGGATACGTTGGAATCGTATGAAGTTACTTGAAAAGCAAAATCTGTTAACGCTTAAGGAAAAATGTTTGTGTTGATTAGTCTGCAATTTTGTGGTATTTATGTTTTCACAAGTTTTCCGTGGAATGAGTGCAGTAGTATTGTAATAAATAGGCATCACTCTAATCTCATTGATGATGATTACTATAATGAAAACTGAAATAATAAAACGCTTGGTACATTCATTATTTTATTTGCAAGACAGCTTGGTCTAGCGCTGATGATAATGACAAAAATAAACACGTTGTTTGCTGTTAGCGTACCATAATATTTCAACAAGTCACAGTGGATAAGAGTTTCGCTGCAGCACTGTAGACTATGGGTTCGGATCCTGCATTTCACAGCTTTTTCTACGGCAGACAAATAATTGTTTGGTTTCTGGATGTATGTTTATGTGCAACTTATATACGTAAAACTCCTTCATGATACCGAAATTATTCCCGTTGCCTTAGTAACTCTTTTAAAACACTTAAAAAACTTTATAAGAACACTTTGATATTCTACAAAAAATGACAATTGAACACTAGGAACACAGTTGAAAAACTAATTTTCCAAAAAACAAAATATTTTTAAGTAGTTTATGAAGAATTGTTTTTTTTATTGTTTTTTTTTGTTTTTAGTTTTAATAAACCTTACCTCCACACTGGGATTTTCTCCTGTATCGTGGGGGCAGTTTACAAACACAAACTTCACAAGGACAAACATCCAGACCCGGAACGATTACTTGTAGGTCATACAAATACTTGTTCCGTAAGAGATTCGAAACCGCGACCCCCAGCGCAGCCACTCATTGCTAAGCCACTACGCCACGGAGCCGTCAATTGTTACACAATAACATTTTATTTATAACTAGAGCACTATAACTTTTCCAACATTCATGCACTCCTTCGAAAGTCAGAAATAAATAAAGTCTTATGATTAAAACTACTTTTACGGATTTTATCGCGTTTATTTTTACTTTTTATTTTTAATTCCCGACGTTTCGGGCGCTTTCCAGCACCCATGGTCACGGGGGACTGAGATGACTGACGTCCCGATGTCATTGTTAAACCCGGAGTACCTTCAGTTTTTTTAATTATTGTTTATGGTCCGATCTATGCAAAATGAACTGACTATGTCTTGAGGTCTAGCAGTGGTATGCTTGGGTTTAGTTTTAATTTTATTGATTATAGGATCCCAAGCAGGTGGTAGTACCCAGCCTCCTTCTCTATTGAAATTAGGATGTTTTTTTAATTTCAATAGCCTCACGTATCATCCTTGGTAGGAATCGGTGTTCTTTCGCGAGGATTTGTGGTCTATCAAATATGATGTAATGGTTTAGGCCGTCTAGGATATGATCACAAACTGCAGACATCCCGGAACGTTGATGCTTCACATCAGCTATATGTTCTTTTACGCGGATCCTAATTGATCTTTTGGTTTGTCCTATATAAGACAGACCACATTCACAATCAAGCTTGTACACTCCTGCATCTTGTAGAGGAATATGACACTTGACGGATGGTAGGAACTGACTAATCTTCTTCGGCGGCTTGTAGAATGTTCTAATAGAAGCTCGCTTCAAGATATAGCCAATCTTGTCTGTGACACCTCTGACATATGGTAGTACAGCAGGCACACGCTCGACTGTGGCCGGCTTCACTCGGTCACTGTGACGTAGGCGCGGGACCCGAAGCTTGTTGTCGTGCAGAACTTGCTTGACGTGCTGAAGCTCGGCGGCCAGGTGTTTACTGTCACAGATCCCTCGTGCTCTCTGTAACAAAGATTTGCCCACGGTAGCTAACTGTGAAGGATGGTGGTGAGATTCACCGTATAAATATCGGTTTGTATGGGTCTTTTTCTTATACACAGTGTGACCGTGTGTTATTAGGATTTGCTGCTTGGGATCCTATAATCAATAAAATTAAAACTAAACCCAAGCATACCACTGCAAGACCTCAAGACATAGTCAGTTCATTTTGCATGGATCGGACCATAAACAATAATTAAAAAAAACTGAAGGTACTCCGGGTTTAACAATGACATCGGGACGTCAGTCATCTCAGTCCCCCGTGACCATGGGTGCTGGAAAGCGCCCGAAACGTCGGGAATTAAAAATAAAAAGTAAAAATAAACGCGATAAAATCCGTAAAAGTAGTTTTAATCATGTGTAGTGTTCGCGTAAATATAAGAAATCATTAAAGTCTTATGATCTAGTTTTACTGTAATTGATTCCTTTCCATTATTGAAATTTATAATATTTATTTACTTAATTTGAAATAGATTAAATGCTAACAAGTCGTAATTTATACTAAATTTCGACCTGTTCTCATTTAATCCACATATTTATTTTATCGAAAATGGTGCAGCTATATTAGTAGTATATTTGTAGCAAAAATGGGCAGGTACATAAAATACCAGCGTAAAATAGCAGCTTATAGTAGCAGATCTCACAGAATATCAGCGTAAAATAGCTACTGTGTTTCGTATGTTGAATGTAAATAACCAATCTTTTACAGCAAACGAGGCATTCCATCGCGATATACCACCAACCATCGAGATGACTAGGAATTTTCTGCCTCGCATGACCACACTGTTGAATGTACCGTTAGAGGTTTCTACGAAGATACCGTACCGATACGACTTAGGGACCTTCAAGAAAAGAGCCTGCTCCATTCTAAAAGGCCAGCAACGCATCTGCTATTCCCCTGTTATATATATATATATATATATATATATATATACACTTTAATAGCGAAGCTAAATCTCCAAATCATCGGTAGTAAAATAAATAAAATTATTCTGTCCGTGTGGGTGACGGAACTCCTCTTAAAGGGATAGACCGATTTTGATGAAATTTTGTGTGTGTAATTATGTTGATTCAAGAATGGTTTAGATTTACAATTAGACGCGGTAGGTAATGCTGTTATTGAGATCTAGAAATCATCTGTGCGAAACCGGGGCAGATCGCCAGTACATATATAAATGATTTTATCACACGAGCCATATTGACAGGAAACATAACAATTTTAAGGGACATCATAATTCCCCTGCAAATTAATGAAATATTTAGTTTTAATAAAGGTTGTTATCTGAGTCGTTATAACTAACACAGTATTCGTAATATCCCAGGGCAACGCTCATACGGTACATTACACACGACTTCTATTTGAAAACTAAATAAAAGTATAAAGCCGGATTGATACTTTTATTTGATTTCGGTAGACTTTCCTATGATGGTTTTCCTATAATGAATTTCCTATTCGTGTGTATTATTGTACCCGAAACTTGCCGTATACAAATGTTTTCAAAACTTTTAGTAAACGTTTCTATGATACTTTATTGAAAGAAAAACATAAACATAGTAACATGAAATGAAATAAAACATCACCTTTATTTTTCAACATAAGACATGCAGAATTCTTTTATCAAACGTCACTTTTCAATTCTACTATACTTTTACCATTTCATAATGAGTTTCCTTTGACCAAGGAAGTAACATTGAAAGAAACCCCGCGGACATTCTTATTTCTTTCATTGTTAGCCATTTTCAAGTTGTATCCTTGTTATGTGGTATCTTCTTTAATTTTGAACGGAGTTTAATATTATTTTTTTTATAAAAGTAAACCCATGACAATAATAGTCGTTAAAATGGAAAATATAAGTTTTAAGTTTTACTATTTAGACCACATTTCAGTTTTTACCATAAGCTTGTAATAAGAAATCCGCTCCTAAGTGTCAAAAACTTGCCTTTAAATGAAATTAAAAGTAGACATGAAGAATGTCGTGGTTTTAACTCTTGTATACACTTTGCGAAAGCACCGATTGCTAAATTTGTTTATTTTTGTACTTGTTTGAAGTTAGCATTTACTTTTAATTAGAAGTTAAAATTTTAACTGTTAAATTCATTAGAATATTATACAATAAAATCGGTCAAGTGCGTGCTGCGACGTGCTAGATTCGTGTTCCGTGCCACTAAAATAAATAGACATATATAGACACCGAGGTTATATGTTAAGTGATCCGTTACGAGTGAGTAGTAATACAAAATACATAAAATCAATATTACAATATAATATACAATTATAATATAATATACAATTACCTGGATAACCGAACTTCTCGGCAGCTTTCGCTTATATGAATATATAAAAATAAGGTTGACCCTACTTTCGAGTTCTAGCGGGACTAACGGATAGCAATTGATTTTAAATAAATATAATACTATGTAACAGCTAACTTTAGGTAAATCATTGGCGATCTTATAAAATTATCCAAGCATATTCTACGACAAAAAATATATGATGTATACTATTTATCTAGCTAACTTCATCTACAACGATAAGTTTTGTATATTTTCGGCAACGAACATTACAGTAACAGTGTTATAATGTCGTGATTATAACTGTTATAACACATAGTGCTAATTTACCATTTTTCCACCAACATAGTCAAAAGGAGTAAACTGAAGTTACAATGGACTGGCAATTTAGCTCGAAGAACAGACAATCGACCTGTAATCGCTCTCGCATCATTTCGAATATTTTATAATTTGGTTTGTTCCGTACTGAAGTACACTTCCGACGTATGGTCACCCTTTTATAAGGTACATTCTGACTGCATTCGATTCGAGAGGGTGCAGAGTTGTTTCCTTCGCAGTGTTTGTGGCAGATATGGTCACTTGCGTCGCCTACCATCATACGACTCTCGACTAAAGTTTATTTAATGTCCAACGATTATCTTTGAGGATAAAATTTGCTGACCACGTATTTTTGCATAAAATTGTGTAGTCTTGTATAGATTTCCCAGAGTTACTAAGACTGATTAGATTAAATTCCGGTATACGACAACGGGCTCAAAGAATTTTCGCGTTAGACGTACGACGACGTACACAATAATAACACTTCCTTTTTCAACCCTGTTGTCAATATTTGCAGTGATTAGGAAGAGATTAAGCGTATTAACGTACATATAGATATATTCGATATTAGCCTTGTGCCGTGTAGTGGCGGTTAAGAATATCCACTACCCCATATCTTCCCGTGGGTGTCGTAAGAGGCGACAGAGGGAGACAGGCAGGAGATGGGCAGCAGCATCTTCCTGATGACAACTGTGACGTAATAAAAAACTGCGGTTGCCAACCCGCTCGCCAAGCGTGGCAACTACGGCAAATACCCCCCAATGAACAAATACACAAAAAGACGGCCCCCAGTCCCCGGCGGCCCCGCTATTCCTGGCTACGGTGGCGACCATGGTAACGGCGGGGCAGGGGGTGCTAAGAATCTCCGGTGGAGGTTCGGTTACCACCTACGACGACTCGACCTGCCAACATATAACGCACGCACCCTGAGGACTGACGAGAAGATACTGGAGCTGGAAGAAGAGGTAGACAAGTTGCGCTGGCATATTATTGGATTATCCGAGGTCCGAAGAGAGGGGGAGGACACGGCAATCCTCGAGTCCGGCAACTTGTTCTATCACCGGGAGGGCGACCATCTGTCCCAAGGAGGTGTCGGATTTATCGTCCACAAGTCTCTCGTCAACAACGTTGTAAAGATTGGGAGTGTGTCGACGAGGGTCGCGTACCTGATACTCAAAATCACCAAACGGTATTCGCTGAAGGTCATTCAGGTTTACGCACCAACCTCGGCACACCCCGATGAGGGGGTGGAGGAAATGTATGAGGATATTTCCAGAGCCATACATTCCTCCAAAACCCACTACACGGTGTTGATGGGAGACTTCAACGCAAAACTAGGCACAAGAGAAAGCGGTGAGCTGAAGGTAGGGAAATTTGGAGTAGGGCAACGGAACCGAAGGGGCCAGCAGCTGGCCGACTTTATGGAGAAAGAGGGACTCTTTATGATGAACTCTTTCTTCCAGAAGCGGCCCCACAGGAAGTGGACCTGGTCGAGCCCCGACGGTTCGACAAAAAATGAGATTGACTTCATTATGACGACCAGACGCCAACTGTTCAGTGATGTCTCAGTGATCGCAAGGGTGAAAACTGGCAGCGATCACCGAATGGTTAGAGGCACACTGAACCTAAACGTTAAGTTGGAGAGGTCTCGTCTAATGAAGTCAACGCTCCGTCCCCCTCGTGCTCTAATCCAGAATCCCGAAACCTTTCAGCTCGAGTTACGTAACCGCTTCCAGTGCCTAGAAGATTGCAATGCAGTGGACGATATGAACGACAAGCTCGTGGAAACTGTCCATGCGGTCGGAGCTAAGTTCTGCAAGACCCGCCGCAGAAGAACACAAAAACTCTCCGATCACACTCTTAATCTCATGGCTGTTAGACGGGAGATGAGGCTGCAATCGTCAACAGATTTGACAGCATACAGGCAACTGAACAGACAGATCTCCAAATGCATGCGGCGAGACTTACGCAACTTTAATACTTCTCGTATTAAAGAAGCGATCGAGCGGAACCAGGGCTCCAAAGTCTTTGCCAGAGATCTGTCTGCCAGAAAGAGCCAACTGTCAAAGCTGAAGACTGAGTGTGGCAACATCGTTTCCGGGACACCTGAGATTTTAAGTGAGATTGAGAGGTTCTATGGGCAGCTGTACACATCATCGTTGGAGCCACACGCAAGTGTGAGTAACGATCCAAGAGCAAGTCTTATCCGACACTATTCCGATGATATCCCGGACGTCAGTCTAAGCGAGATTAGAATGGCTCTCCAGCACCTTAAAAACGGCAGGGCCCCAGGCGAGGATGGAATTACAGCGGAGCTTCTGAAAGCGGGTGGAACACCGGTACTTGTAGTCCTTCAGAAGCTCTTCAATTCCGTCCTCCATGGTGGCACTACTCCAGAGGCGTGGAGCAGAAGTGCGGTGGTCTTGTTCTTTAAGAAAGGCGACAACGCTCTCTTAAAGAACTACAGACCGATTTCCCTTCTGAGCCGCGTCTACGTGCTGTTTTCGAGAGTCATTACGAATCGTCTCGCACGCAGACTTGACGACTTCCAGCCTCCCGAACAAGCCGGTTTCCGAAAAGGCTTCAGTACCATAGACCACATACATACCCTGCGGCAGATTGTACAGAAGACTGAAGAGTACAATCTGCCACTTTGCCTGGCGTATGTGGACTATGAGAAAGCCTTTGATTCCGTCGAAATTTGGGCGGTGCTACAGTCCCTTCAGCGGTGCCAAGTTGACTGTCGGTATATCGAAGTGCTGAAGTGTTTGTACAGTAGGGCTACGATGGCTATCCGAGTACAGAACCAGAGCTCGAAACCTATCCAACTGCAGAGAGGTGTAAGACAGGGTGACGTTATATCCCCGAAACTCTTCACCGCTGCATTGGAAGACGTTTTCAAGCTACTGGACTGGAAAGGATACGGTATTGACATCAATGGCGAGTACATCACTCACCTTCGATTTGCCGACGATATAGTCCTTATGGCAGAATCGCTGGAGGACTTAAGCACTATGCTCAATGACCTCAATAGTGCCTCCCAACGGATAGGTCTTAAGATGAACATGGACAAAACAAAGATCATGTTCAATGTCCATGTCACACCTATGCCGGTAGTTGTTGGGAGCACTATGCTCGAAGTTGTTGACGAGTACGTTTACCTGGGACAAATAGTCCGACTAGGTAAGTCCAACTTCGACCGAGAGGTCAATCGACGGATTCAACTCGGCTGGGCAGCGTTCGGGAAATTACGACATATCTTTTCGTCAGGTATACCTCAATCTCTAAAAACTAGATTGTACAACCAGTGCGTATTGCCAGTGATGACTTATGGATCTGAGACGTGGTCCTTCACTGCTGGCCGTATGAGGACGCTTAAGGTCGCTCAGCGAGCTATGGAGAGGGCTATGCTCGGAGTTTCTCTGCGTGATAGACTCAGAAATGAGGATATCCGCAGTAAAACCAGAGTGACCGACATAGCCCAACGGATTAGTAAGCTGAAGTGGCAATGGGCCGGCCATATAGCTCGAAGAACCGATAACCGATGGGGAAGAAAGGTTCTCGAGTGGCAGCCTCGTACCGGTAGGCGTAGTGTAGGGCGACCCCCCACTAGATGGAGTGACGACCTGGTAAGACATGCAGGAAGTCGATGGATGCAGGTGGCTCAGGACCGTGCTTTGTGGCATTACTTGGGGGAGGCCTATGTTCAGCAGTGGACTTGTGAAAGGCTGTAATGATGATGATGATGATGAGCCTTGTTAGATTTAAAATAAATTTAATTGTTTGTCTTAATATTGAATTTATTTTTAATCTAGTTTATTTTTGTTACAACTAAGTTTCTACTTCAGGTATAGATCAACCCAAATATACTTTTAATTCAAGAACTTTAAGCAACTACTGTTAGTTTGTGTATCTTATTAAATAAAGTAGAATGAAATTACCGGTGCAAAATTCTTGTTATCTCAAAGGATCTATTTTCACTTTTTTATAGCATTGGGCAACAAACGATCACACAGTCCACCTGATGGTAAGTGGATGCTGTGGTCCATTGACATCCACATTTATCCTCAATTAACCTCTCAAATCCCAAATTGTCGGATCCGACCACGGCGATATTCCTTCAAATCCCAAGTGGTCGATTCCGACAACACCCACCCGCAGCACTTTAACCCACAGTATGTTTAGAGACTACTTTTGTATGAAGGAGTTTGGTATTACAGAAACAATATTAAATTTTCTATCCTCTATAATAAAAAGTCAGTTAGTCTATGGATATTTATTTATAATTTACGTTCATTACGTACGCCATTTTCATTTGGATTTTTTTGTGTTGATTTTTGGATGTTTTTAGTGTTTTATTTGTGTTTTAGTAAAATGTTTTATTAACTAAGGATTTGGCGTTTGGCCTTCAACCACCAAACTGCTGGTTCAAATGTATTAAATAATATTATGCGGTGCGGCTATTAATTTAAATAGAATAGTGGACTGTATATGAGCACGATGCGAGCGGTGAATGGAATTTAATTTATTCGCGACACTGCAAATCCCCTAAATTCGGGATATAGGAAGGACGTGAAGGAATGCATGTGCACCCATCAGGACTTCCGCTGATCTGCCTCGTGTCTCGATGGCTGCCGGCTGTCTTCACACTTATCAACTTCACAGATAATCACGAAATATAGCGTTATTGCAAATGTCTATACTTTTTACTATATGCTTGTATAATTCAATATCCAAATTACACAAGGTCGGGAGCGATGATGCGAGATATAAGCGGTGCGGTTGATTGCGAGATATAAGCGGTGCGGTTGATTGCGTGTCTTCTCAACTTGTGTGAGCCCGTTAATCTTTGGCTTTGCAGTAATCTTATTGGATAATAATTAACGAATCCCTTATAAGCGTTAAGCGATAGTGCAAAGTGGCGCGAACAGTAAAATTGGTATGAAAGTTTTTGCGTGAATATAATTTATATTTTTAATTAAATAATTTCGAATAATATATAGAAATATTAGAGATTTTCACGCTGCCGACATCCGCTTGGTATGTATCTGTTTTTTGTTATACAAAGTATAGATTTGACGGACGCATACGACTGCATGGAATTTTATGGGAATTGAAGGGTTAAGAATCAAAATGCAAATGCGTCCTGAGGACTAAGATGGAATGCCTTGATTCCAGTTAAAAAGGTCTCCGGTTCGCTACACTCACCGTACGATACACAACAGCATTACCCTGCTATTTTACGCTGGTATTCTGTGAGAGCATAGTCCTGACCCGATTGAGCCAACCCATTCGTGCTATAAATATGCGCCCTCCTTTCACCCAAGGAGGTTAGCGTCCGTTTACGGCTTAAAGATCTCTCGCTATATCATTAATACATAACCACGCAGCTGGATGCGTGGTATGCTATGAACATTCACCACCTCCCTCCCCCGTTAACGGAGGGTTACCCTTATTTGCTTCAGGCGCAAAAAAAGCGTAGCTCTACAACGTAGAAAAACTTGTGAAGTATTGTAATAGGTAGATGAATGGAATCCCCCACAGCTTCTTCATATCAAGCATTTTCCAATTAAAATCTAATAGGTAGGTTAGTAAATTGTATCATCTAACCAATAATTTTTAATTTGGCCCCAGCTTAGATTGAAACCTAGGACACGGGGTAGTCAAATATTTCGAACACTTTATCATCCGGTACATACATAAAAATTCTGATATCACTCAACCGAGTTTAACAAAATTTTGTAAATGTGTTTTGCTTGCTCCAACTTGAGATATAGAATAGTTTTTATCCCGATAAGTTACCCTCGATATTTGTATATTGAATTTAAATTTTTAAAGGACAAAAGTTCGTCAGAAATGGCAAAACAAAGTCTACCTAGCCAGCTAGTAAATATATAACTAAAACAAAAAGTTTCATCTAAAAGTACTTAATGAGTAAATTATAACCACATAATAATCTGTCAAAACTCTTACAGACTCAACATAAAAAATAAAAACAAGTCATTGTCACATAACATTTTTAAGCGAGAAATTCCGTACAGCATTTTCCAACTCCGAAGCGGATGTGTGAAATTTTTCGCAGTGTATTTGACTGTGTATAAAAGGAAACGAGTAATTACATGAGTATTTACCTGTATTCCGCCGGCCGTTGCACTGTGCACGCATAACTTAAAGTTTGTAGGATCGTCCGCATGGCGGCGACTTAGTTGTATCTACTAAGATAAGCAACACACACCAGCATCAATTCGTATTACTTGATTTATTTCAGGATTTTACTCTTGCTTGAATTTTGATAGAATTGTAGCTGGTGTATAAATGTGAAACTCGGCATGCATGCTAATTAATTTTATAGTACAATCACTTTATTCGCACAGTTTGCTTATTTAAGGACTAAATATCTCTAGCTATAATTATCTCTAGCTCACATTTCACTTCGCACTTCGATAAAGAAGTGTCTAATTGAACTAATACTAGCTTTTACGGATTTTATCGCGTATATTTAACTATAAATACCCGACGTTTCGAGCGTTTTACAGCACCCATGGTCACGGGGGGACTGAGATGTTCAAAATCCAAATGTCATAGTTAACAGCGGTTACCATAGATAAAAATTTAACTTTTGTTCCAATCTACACAGTATATACTTATGGTATCTTGAAGTCTTGCAGTTGTATGCTTGGATGAAGTGTCTAATATTTAAAAGTAAAGTAAAATACATTTAATTAACATTTATTTTTTGTTGTTACGTTTTGGTGACAAGACGTTGTGTATGGTTCTTTGACTATCGTCGGCTTTGACTTTTTTAAAAAAGATAATTTTTGTTCCCCTTGGAGTAGACTGAGAAATATCACAAGCTCATAGCTGTAACTTTAAAATGTCGTTTAAAGAGTTAGTTTGAAAACTTGCCCTACTTTTAAAACTTCATGTCCTATTTTCACCCTTAGGGATTTTTCACCAAATTTAAATGTAACTACCCCTGAAGAATACCCTATTTATAATTAATAAAAAAAACATTCAAAGCGGTTCACGATTAAAAAACATATTGCGCAACACTACATACAAATAAAATACACTCGGATTTAAAACTTTTTTGTATACAGCGGTAAAAATGACGGCCTATTATGATATTTGATGTTTAGAAAATAAAGTTGTCGGTAAACTCAACCCTATTCTTATCTTATAATATATTATTATATGGAATGATCATGTTATGACGGCCCAATAATATTATTAATAAGTACCCGGTTGACCGAGCTTTGCTCGGTATTTTTCGCTCAGTTTTTTTAATTCGTGTGTTTTGGAAATTACATTTAGATACAAATTACATACTGATGAAATACGAATAATATTTTTTGATCTTAGCGACATAATAGAAAAAAACTGAACTGATTATTTGAATAAAAAATCATGAGTGCAATTTGTTTAATTTAAATTTTCGGTTTTATTTAAAATACTAAAAAAGGGCTCGAAAAAATAGATTTTCTCAAAAAAGAAAGGAACATGAAAAAAAAGTTAAAAAAGTCGGTCCGTCGGTCTGGGCTTGAACCGGGGTTTTACGTTTCTGTGACCGACCATTATACCAATTAAGCTATTTATAATCACTAACAATTCGTCAAAATTTACCTTCTTATTCTAACGATATTGTAGCAGTTTTTCATTGCCTAAAAACACGGACAAAAACACATTTTCTAAAAATAAATCCTAGCTAGCTATCGATTTATTATCCCCGAAACTCTCTGGGCACTAAATTTTACGAAAATCGTTGGAGCCGTTTCCGAGATCCGGATTATATATATATATATATATATATATATATATATATATATATATATATATATATATATATATATATATATATATATATATATATATATATATATATATATATATATATATATATATAAGAATTGCTCGTTTGATAGTTTAGGATTAAATTGAATATAAAGGGTCATCAAAAATAGTCTTAAAATATATATATTAAGCAATAAAATTACATTAATAAACATAAAGTTAATATAAATACATTTCAGACATTAGACCAATAACATAAATAAATTTATCAAAACTTGAAAAAATATTTAAAATAAGATAAATAATAGGAATACAAGTCGAAAATATTATAAAAATAAAGATAAATAACATTTATAAGATAATTAGAAAATTTGTTAAAAAAGTCTTGGAAGGAGTTTATGTATAAAAGAAATTTCCTAAGGTGTGTTTGTGTGGCGTTTATACGCATTGACATGCGCGACTTCGGTCGATGTTCGTGCGTACGCACTAACAAGGGGCCAAGCCTCTTTTACTGGTTCACCAATTATTTTGCTGTGGACTACGGTCCACTTCCCAAATTAACGCTCCCTTCGGGGGGAGTGCATCAAAATGGTTGGCGCTCACCGCGCACGGCGTGTGTGGAGCCGTGTGCATCCCCTACATTTTTTTTAAATAAATGTAGGAGATCGAAGCCCTTGTATCGGGTATTTTGTATAAATATTTTGTTAGCCTTTTCCAAGCGGGAAGGGATAATTAATAATAAATTAATAATGTAAACCTGATACAAGTGGAACAGAACATTTTATGTTCTTAACCTTTCTCGAGCCCTGTCCTCGTGAACGGGGTTAACTTAGCTTATAAGGCACTACCAACAGCTTTTAATTGCTCTAGTAAATATTCATTCTTCCAAAAGACACCTAAAAGAACTAAGTTACTAAACAAAAACAACGTAAATAAGGGTCCTAACTAAGACGATCACGCCAAAAATATTACGAACTTCCTATTATTAAACATTTTGAAAGATCATTTAGAGAAATCAAAACATATTTTATTAATGCTGGTCACATATATATAATTTTTATCGAAAAGGGTAAATTAATTACACTAATTTTTTTTAATATAATATTATTTTTACTTAGAAGGAGGGGGGAGCGTTACAATGTCAAAAGATTTTCAGCGTCAAAGTAACTTTATGCATAATTTATGAAGTCTGCAGAAACTGTTATGATTTATATATAACTAACTATAACTTTGAAGACCACCTTATTATCTACCACCATCGCGTTCACTATTACAACCACAAATATACTCCATACAACTACACTTACCACCACTATACCCATCCCACGCATCTTATATTGGGATATTATTTCTACCACCATTTAATAAAATAAGGGTGACAAACGAGCATACAATCCATCTTATGGTAAGTAGATGCTGTAGCCCATAAACATCTACATGTATTTTCAATTAAAAATCAAAATGCAAATTCATTGTCACTCCTGAAGACTGAGATGAAAAGTCCCATTTCCAGTAAAAAGGGTCAACGCTTCTCTACACTCACCATACGAAACGGAGCAGCATTAAGCTCCTGTCTTTTGTATACGATAACATAAACATTCCTCTTGTAATAATATAATTCCACTTATTCCAAATAACGTAAAGAGCAATAAGTAAAGGGAATCTCCTATTGTAGAAAAGGTTGAATAGACTTAAGTCAGTCTATTCAACTTTGTCTACTATAATGCCAAAGTCACGACCCCATTCCATCTAACAGTTCCCGCCAATGCAGTGGTCCAATAGGACCACTACATGGACGTGAAGAAGGCTCTTTCATCCAATATGAAGAATGAGCTTACATGTGAATGTGAGGTAAAAATATCGTTTAGTGGTGATATAATCTCTGTGTTCATCAACGTTCCTGCTTGACCAGGAGAGCTGGGACGAATTAATGCAAATGTATGCCAACTGGTGTAAAGTAAAATCAATACGTCATCTCATTTCTAACAGGGTTAAGGAAGAATTAATCCGCCGCGTTGCTCCAATGTGTGTCGGCTCTGTCCCATTCAGGTTTCCTCAGGATGTTTTCCTTCATCCGCACAGCACTTTAAGGTTCATAGCACGTGGTAGATACTTACTTTAATCTCCTATTATGAATCAGAATGCAGATACTTTGTCACCACCGAGAACTAAGATAGAATGGCTCGTTACTAGTAAAAAAGGTGAAAACGTTAAACTGTTATTTCACGACAATAGTCTTTGCGAGCGTTACCCCGATTAAAGTCGATGATAGATAAGATTTCAATGGTTAACAAATGGCACAAAATCTATAAAAACATCACGGAATCCAAATTTAACACACTAGTTATTTGACGGAAAATCAATAAGAGGCTCTGCGTTAAACGACTATGTAGGTGTGGTGAGGATGGACAATCTTACTTACTTAGAAGTAATGCCATCGCCGTTAACCATTGTGTTCTAAAAGACTAACAATAAAATACAAAAATGCAATAAAATTAAAAATTCATCAGGAAAAGAAATGAGGAGTGGGGCCTTACCGAATCATTATACGAGCACATCGAAATATATATATATATATATATATATATATATATATATATATATATATATATATATATATATATATATATAAGGGGTTTTAGCTAACTATATTGTGTTCTCTGAGGATAAGACCTTACAGCTTTTACACAGTTACTACACAGAATCTACTGTGTGTATCTGTTATTAGTTCTCTTCAAAAGTGTAACAATGGCATTATGTGGTTCGCAGTTTATGTGAAACCAACATTGAAAAAGCTGCAATCGACGGGAAGTAGGTACTTATACGCCCAACGTTTGTTATTACGGTTCGTGTTGTGAGTTTTAACCGAAATAAAGTTGTACGCTGCCTTTGAAATTGCCAGCGTAGTATAAAAACAAATGACTCAGAAAGATGAGTATATGAGAGGAAGCCTGAAAGTAGCGCCAGTGGTAGAAAAGGTGAGAGGAAGCAGATTGACATGGTTTGGGCATGTGATGCGGAGGAATGAAAGTCATGTCACAAAACGAGTGTTGAATATGAATGTGGAGGGACACACGGGCAGAGGAAGGCCGAATAAAAGATGGATCGATTATGTGAAGAGTGATGAAGAGATATGAGAATGAAAGGAGTAAGTATGGAAATGACGGCTGATAGAGAGGAATGGAACAAGAAGGTTTACTGCGCCGACCCCAGATAATGGGAAATGGTTTAGAAAATG
Source organism: Parnassius smintheus behrii (assembly GCA_036936625.1). NCBI lineage: Eukaryota > Metazoa > Arthropoda > Insecta > Lepidoptera > Papilionidae > Parnassius > Parnassius smintheus. The sequence goes on from JAUPFT010000008.1 coordinate 29,430,194, forward strand.
ATGATGATGATGACTCAGAAAGATGAGTCACAACTGAACAATTTTTATATCTTTATTTCATTACTGCGCCTTTTTTGTATACGAAACAGTTTAAATTATCATAATATAAGTTACGGAGGATTACGCGGTCTGATTCAGAACTTATAGAATAAGACTCACTTCTATTTTGAAAATAAATATATTTTTTCAGTATTTAATTAAAGCCCAACCAAAAGCCCACTGCTAAACATAGGGCTCCCTTGTAGATTACCTAATGAGGACTCTGAGGCCTGAGACTATGATCAAGGACTATAAGAGTAAAGGAATATAGATTGTGCCTGTGTTTGCACACACACTCGTGCACTACAATCCTGTGCACAGATGGCTAGTCTTCGTTGAGACTGGCCGCAAGAGATACGACTTAAACTTAACTCAAAGTTTATTAAAATATGTAATCAAAGTTCATTATAATAATATCCGTCAATAATCCTACTAAGAGTTTCAATGTTAGGGAAAGATTGTATGAGAGTGGTCGTGTTTTATTTCCCACTCGTTTCGCTGTAACATTATTTGCTTTTGCAGAAAGTTAAATCATTACAAAACATGTACTTGTACTCTCATCTCATCTCACAAAATCGGTAAGAAAAAGTTACTATTTTAAGAATTGGTCATATATTTAAAAACTATACTTTTATTAAAAAGAAAAACTCAAATTCCAAAAGTATAGATATAAAATAATAGCTTCTGAGTTCGGAGTTAGGACTGTTACGGAGAATTCAATCTCCGAATACAGAAGTTATTATGTGGAAATCATTTTATTATTTTTAGTCTTTAAAGTTGACTTCGTTTTTTATTTAAAGTTAAAACAATTACATTTTTGAGTGAACATTACAAATTGAAGGAAAAATCGAAAATGTCATCTCATCAAATATTTACATTAAAATCTTCATGCCCTATTTTCCATCCATTTTGGATTAGATTTTTTTTAATCGAACGACTCTTGATAACCGATTATATAAAAGAAGAATCATTTTATTGGTCCATATATTTCTAAGAAATTGGTGAGCATACATAAATAAACCCCGAATTTTCCGTCGTTAAGACGGAAGACCTCACAGCGTGTAATAATAATGGCTCAATCAACAGAGCTAATCAACAGAGCCAGCACTACTAATTGGCGTTAAAAATAGGTAAAAGGGTATTATGAAATCATATCCAACATTCTAATTACTATTATAATATTTTGCAATTTGCAATCATTTGCATATTACATTATTAATATATATTTTATATCGTTTTCAGTAGTCTTTTCCGCATGTTTATTTAATGCTGCAATATCTCTGTTCAGCTTAATGGCTGATTTAGGGAGAATGTCTTAAGCATTAATTCTGAAATAAGTTATTAAACATATTATAACAGCTACAAAAGTGGTTACAAAAACGGCTACAGCGTAAAAGTAACGAACCAAACCATTTTCAGGATGAATTGTGATCAGCTGCTACAATTGAAAACCTAGGGTAAAAAGTACACTGATGAGGAACGAAATATCTAATGGCCTTTCAAGAAATGATGCTCGAGAATTAAAGACAATTAAGCGGACAAACGTCTAATAATTAATCGAGTACAACGCTTAATATTAATTGCTTAGACTAATGTCGCAAAGATGGGAGGAGCTTCGTTTGCCATTGTTTTTTAAATGCACTACCTTGATTAATTAGGATTATTGCTGTAATTGGAACATGATTGTACAATCAGTGCGTGTTGTGAGTGAAGACATATGGATCTGAGACGTGGTCCTTCACAGTTGGCCATATCATAAAACTTAAGGTCGCACAGCAAGCTATGGAGAGGTCTATGCTCGGAGTTTCTCTGTGTGATAGACATATCTGCGAGGATGTCCGCAGTTAAACTAGAGTTACCGACATTGCCTAAGTGCATAAGCTTAAGTGACAACGGGCCAGCCATATAGCTCGAAAAACCGACAACAGATGTTGAAGAAAGAATCTACAGCCTCGTACCGAAGGTGCTTTAAATCAATGGATGCAGGAGGCTCAGGACTTATTTTTGGCATACATGAGCGGCCTATATTCAAACTTGTGATGAGCTCTTAATGATGTTGATCATGATAAGCAATATAGAATTTTTAAAAAATGTCTCGGTTTCGATTAAGCCTTATTAATATATCTATATCTAAGCATCGATTCCAGAAACTATCATGTGGGAATCATTTTATTATATTTTACTTATGTGACACTAAGCGACCAACACCAAATGGTTCCAATGTATGCTAAATTATTGCATAAAATTACTACTTTTCTCCTACAGGAGTTCTACCTCCAGTTGCAGAGTTTGGGTTAATGTAGATCAGAATTTAATATTTAATTTATTAATTCACTCACAGAGTGCCAGCGCAAACTAGCAAATTAATTTTTCTGTGTTCGGTATGTTGTGTGAATCTTAGGAGTTCATGCACTTGTGCGGACAGTTAAAATTAAACAATGTCTACCACCTTGGCTTACTCATAAGAAATAATCAATTATAAATAAAAAATCGGTGGCACAGTCAAAGTATAAATGTAAGCCGAATGCGTCTAATAGGGAAAAATATATAAACATTCGCAAAATGGTTAACATCAGCATCATAGAGTAGAGTAATATATACAGAAATGTATATATTATACATATACAAAAGTTTGTCAACACACATCCATACTAATCTACATTGATGCCAAATTTCAAGTTATTAAATCACCTAGCCGTGTACGGTTAATAATACAGTGTATTCGCGGCGTAAAAGTACACTCCCATATCATCCCGTAGGTTTAGTAAGAATCGGCAAAGGTAAGCAGAAACAGGTAATCCAAAACGTGGTAGTATAGTATAGTAGTGGTAGGTGTTTTCGGTGGTCACTTTGTTTTTGTCATTAGTGCGTTTTAAATAGAATAATTATTAATCGCATGTACAAATTTACAACAGAATAAAAATGCACATGTTTGCTCACTGTTGCTACGTGGACATAAGAGGATTTAAATTTGTAGCTGTGTGGCATCAGGAAGCTCTCAAAACTTGCTTGGAACAATGTTACTCGTAGCTCTCACTTTAAATTGACTTTGCGCGCTTAATAATAAACTGAAACAACCCCGCAGCCATTCTTATTCATATATTCAAATTTTATCTCATTCAATTTTTTTCACAATGATCCTGATCCTTATATAAATAACACTACACTATAGTAAATAAGTAGTGATCGTACCATCTGCGGTTATCTCAAACCGAACTCGAAGCAACCTATAAAACTGAAAAAAAAACGTGTAAAATAACTACATAATGTTTTTTTAAACCGAAACTATATTGAAATGTAAATAATGTATATTTATATTTTATTATTATATACTTCTAAATTGTAAATATGTGTGATTTTATCGTGTAATCAAAGGATTCCACCGGGTAGCGGAAACTGAAAGTCGCTATCACGGACGAATAAAAAAGTAAGGACTCCGCATCACCTACATGAAAAATGAAGTACCCCAAAACAAGTCAGCTACGTGTAAATACGAACCTACACGCATACACTCACACAAAGATAAGCCGATCGGCCGGCATTACGTTCGCGTATCAGAAATTGAAGTAATGCCGTCGTGTGTCAATGAATGGTGCAAAAATAATACCACAATCCAAAAAAAGTGGCAAAGGATTACCTTTCGCAGGTATACCAGTTCATATTACATTAATTACACACATTACACACACATATACAGCATAAATGTTGCTAGTATCGCGGTACGGAGTCCTTACTTTTTTATTCGTCCGTGGCCGCTATTATATATTTTACGGGAATCGAAAAGTTTATTAATTTTGTTGCGAAGTTTTGTCAATATATAACTATGTTTTGGGATACGTTAGAATCACATCGCTGAGTAGGAAGTTACTTGAAAAGCAAAATCGGTTAACGCTTAAGGCAAAATGCGATTAGTCTGTAATTTTGTGATATTTATGTTTTCACAAGTGATCCATGGAATTAATGTAGAATGAATGAATAAATATAATAATTAAATAAATAATTAGTAAAGTAAAGTAAAGTAAAGTTACAGCCTATATACGTCCCACTGCTGAGCACAGGCCTCCTCTCATTTCTGAGAGGGTTTTAGGGCAAGGAAGTGTCTACCGCGCTGCCCCAATGCGTGTTGGCGAACTTCACATGTCTTCGAAATATTTTTTTTCTTATTTCTACTCTGACATGTATTCTTATCTATACTCTGACATGCAGGTTTCCTCACGATGTTTTCCTTCACCGCTGAGCACGTGGTAAATCAGCACTCAAAATTGCAATTAACAATTCCATTGGTGCCGGCGGGGATCGAACCCGGTTTGCTCGCGTACTGTGAAATTTACAGAGAGCACTAACCATCTGAGCTACCAAGGCTCGGCCTAAATAAGTAGGTATCACTTAAATCTCATTGATGGTTATGATGATGATCACTTAAATTAACGAAACGCTTGGTACATTTAGTGTTTTCACTGGCAAAGAGCTGTTTGTTGTTTGGTCTGGCGCTGATGATGAATAAACACATTTTGTGGTGTATGCGTACCACAATATTTCAACGCAGTAGATGAGAGTGCAACACTGTAGACCCAGGGTTCGGTTCCTGCATTGTGCAGCTATTTCTATGGCCGAAAAATAATTGTTTGGTTTCTGGATGTTTTTCTATGTGAAATGTATGTACGTAAAATGCCTCCACGATACCGGAGTTATTCCAGTTGCCTTGGTAACTCCTTTTAATAAAAACTTCATAAGAACACTTTGATATTTGTAAACAAAATGTCAATTAAATACCAGGAACAAAGTTCAAAAATAAATTTGCCAAAATACAAACTAATTTTAAATACAACATACTTTTGTAGTAGTTTAAGAAGAATTGGTACACCGTAATACTTTATTTATCCTTAGAGCTCTAAAACATTTCCTACATTCGTGTACTTTCGAGAGTCAGAGATTAATAAAGTCTAATAATCTAGTTTACTGTAATTGATACTTTTCAATTTTTATTGAAATCACTAACATTGATTTACTGCTTTTGAAATGGATTAAAATGTAACACGTCGTAATTTATATTAAATTATGACGTGTTAGCATTAAATCCATTTCAAATTATCTTAACAAAACAATGTTCGTTGAAGCCAATATATTTATTTCACCAAAAATACTGCAGCTATGTTAATAGCATAGTTGTAGCACAAATGGGTGGGTACACAAAATATCAGAGTAAAATAGCAGCGTGTAATAGCAGATCTCACAGAATATTTGCGTAATATAGCTGCTGTGTTTCGTACGTTACGTGTAGAAAACAACTTTTTTTCTGGAAACGAGGCATTCCATCTCGATAGAGATGATTAGGAATTTTCTGCCACGCCGGACCACACTGTTGAATATACTGTCGTTACCAGTTTCTACGATGATACCAGATCAATGCAACTTAGGGACCTTCAAGAAAAGAGCCTATTCCTTTCTGAAAAGCCGGCAACGCACTTGCGATTCTCCTGGTGTTGCGAAGGTTTATGGGCGACAATAATCACCATAAGGTGAGCCGTAAAATAAACTTTCTCATATAAGCCTTGTCAATTTCGTACAAAAAAATATAAATCACAATAATACCAATGCTACATAATAATACGCCACTAAGACGAATCCTTGTACCACATGTCCATTGCACCAAAACATGAAGTATGATTGTTACACGCCATGGTTAAGGCATATTACTAATGCGCTCACCACCAACACTAATACACTTAATACACAATTTTTTTTATTTATTCAAAAACTTCAACAAAGTGTGGACTTATTTCAGTTCTATATTATTTTATTTCAAGTTACAACTCGAACATTATAATGCATATCATAAACCAAATCAAGTCACTGAAAAGTTCAGGAGAAGACAGCGAAAAACACGTTTTACAGGTGTACCTAAATTAGAGTGTGCACGCTTTTTAGAGCCGTAGTTAGTTAATTGTGACCGATAATCTCTTTCTAATGCTCTTAGTAAACCGTAAGGTTTGCGGCCATTTATATTCTATGTGTTTTTTTGTCGTGGCTTACTCGCAAAAACGAATCCGATTGTATAAGGTGGTTTTAATTTTAAACAAGTCTTACATATTCTATTCGAGAGTTAATCACATTTATGAAAGGTACTCGAAACCTGAAATTTGCAAAGCTTAAGGGCTGTATGTTATAATCCCGTTGTCCTGGGACTTTATTTAATTACCTATATAAATATAAATTATTCAAAATTCAACAACTGCTTTGTAGGGAATATTTAAAATTTAATCCATCACATCAAAATTGAGTCTCATAAAACTGTTTTTTCCTAAACTAATATCTATTTTTTTTCTAAAAACCAATGGTGCCGCGTCTGAATTCTCTGCAGAAAAACATAAACTCACTGTCGTCAAAATTCACTCGAGACTGCTTTTACACAACTTCCCAAGCGTACCCTATCCACGTCCTTTACTTTTCTTTACTTTTTGAATTCAAGGAATCTAAGCGTATTCAGTATTTTATTAAAAGCATTTTGGTATTATAGTTCACTTTTTAATACGATAAATATGAAACTTACTTTGCTCATAAACAGAATCAGAGCAGAACTGGCGTCGGATGCTGAATAGATGGCACGTTTTACACCTGCAGCCTGTGGGGCTAGTATTCTCGCGGTTCTGTAAATGCTTCACGTGTTCATAATAATAATGGCCTTAGGATGATGATGGGACCGTACTCGCCATTCCAGCGCATCAGGTATGCTTTCTGAAGCTAACACGGACAGCTTTGATGCAAAAAAGCGTAGAGAGTGGCCCCCCCCCTTTTTTTTTTTTTTTCTTTCATGGGAAAATGCCTAAGCATAACCGCCTCGCGGGGGCAAGGACGGGTTATGTCGGACTCGCACCGACTAAAACCCCATGGTGTTCCACCTTTGTCGCATATTGGCAGGGCTACGGGAACGCTTTCGCACACATCCGCGGCCCTACTAGCGCCTGCCGCCCCATGGCAGCACCTCCTCGGGAGAGGAAAATTCCTCCCCGTTCTCCTTCCCAGGTAAGGCGCACCAGAACACATGGCGCGCCTTCCTCCACGGCCTCCAATTACGTCTGTGCAACAGACGCCCCCGCGTCCGATGCACAAAGGCCATGGGGCCAGGAAAAACGAGCACTTAGAAGTACTAGCCTTCCCGACCCCAGCGGCGGCTCTGGTCTATGGCTCCGCCGCCAACCAAGATTCGGCTGCGGAGGGTAGGGAGAGCGGCGCCTCGCAATACCGACAATCCTCTCCCCCCGCAGCCCCACCACCACCGCATCAACGGTGCGGCCCCGTTTGAGTCGCGAAGGATAGGGCGAGTGGCGCATCGCCATACCAACACTCCTCTTCCTCCGCGACTCCACCTCGGCTGCAGCGGTAGAGGGTGCGCGAGTCCCCACTCGCTGCAGTCCACCAGCACACATCCGAAGTGGGCTCCCCAAGCCCACTCGGAGTGGCCACCTCAGGCCGGCCCTTCACCTCGGGCCAGCCACGTGGGTTCCTCTTTGTTCACCGTGGGAGACCAAGCCACAGCTACTAAGCCCCCCCGCCACGACAAGGCGGGAACCCGTTCGGGGGGGGAGAGTGGCCCCCCTGATACGTTGTGTCGGTTGTGTGACACTGGAACACAGTGCATATGAAGTCCAGAGCTGTTATGTTTAATATAAAATAAGTATTCTCTTTTGTATTTGTATATTTACTAATATAAATTTTAAGTTTGTTCTTATAATTATCAAAGTATGGGAAATCTGAAATTAAATCGTATATTTATAAATACTTGACATCGGGTGTATCGCTAAATTGAGGTTTTTTTTTTTTTATAGAATAGGGTGACAAACGAGCACACAGTCCACCTGATGGTAAGTGGTTGCTGCGGCCCATAGACATCTACATCTATCTTCCATTACAAATCAAAATGCAGATGCGTTGTCACCCGTGAGGACTGAGATGGAATGCCTCATTTCCAGTAAAAAGGGTCTCCGGTTCTCTACACTCACCATACGAAATACAGCAGCAAAATTTTAGTTTGATTACACATTACAAAGTTATTTAAGCAATTATAACCTACTACGATTTAACTTTACATAAATTACAAAAAAACTCTTAGAGGTCGTCACCACCAATAACCACTTTAAGCCATCTAAATTAAGGCTGCGCCCGCCCGGCTTATCTGTTATATCACGTTTGCTAAAAACCCACGTTGGGCTACGGGTCGGTAAGCAATAAGCTAAAACCTTCTCTCTATGATCGATCTATGAATTTTCTGACAAAATCGATTGAAAGAGCATCCACTGACCATAAGCAGTGCAATACATAAAAATATTTCTCTATCATCTAAATTTTCAATAAGTGTAATAACAAACAACTCCATTCCGCCTTGTAGTGGCGGCGTAAGACACATCACTAATCCTTATAATCCCGTGGGACTCATAATAGGTGACAGAGGAAAACTGAATCTATGTGAAACACTCAAAATAATAATAAAACTTCGTTTGCCTTCCTAACTGCCAAGCGTGGCAACTATGGCAAATATATGATAATATGATACAAAAAGGTAAATTTGTTGAGGAGACCAATATTCAAAAGGGTTGTTAGTTGGTGCATGGTGATAAGTTCTAGCGATGATGATGAAAGAACTCCATTCACTTAAACTACCTGACCTAGTAATTTTATATAACGTTCGAGAGACAAATTAAAATCCACCTATTAGATATTACATATCGAGATTATTAATACCAATTTTTGAAATTATAAAAATGGAAGTGCTTATACTAAAAACGTTCGGCGCATTCCTTTTCCATATCTAGTTTATAAACGCCGTTGATATACGCATGCTCCGCTTTTATATCCAACACCTTTAAACGAGCAATTTTTGTATATAAATATAATCGGAATCTCGGAAACGGCTCCAACGGTTTTCATAAAATTTTGTTTGCAGGGGTTTCGGGGGCAATAAATCGATCTAGCTAGGACTTATTTTTAGAAAATGTCATATTATCCATATTTTTAGGCAATAAAAACAGCTACAATATTATTAGAATACGAAAGTAAATTTTGCCAATACCTAAAGGATTATAACAGCTCAAATGGGATATCGGGTGGTGCTGAAATCATAGAACGCCGGTTCAAGTCCAAATGTCTCCGGTGCGACTCTTTTTTCCTTTTTTCCTTCTTTTGTGAGAAAGTATATTATTTGGGGCCCTTTTTTAAGTATATTTTTTTAATACACGAAAAATAATGATCGAGAAGATCGAAAAATTTTATTCATATTTCATCACTTTGCAATTTGTACCTAAATATAATTTTAAAACACGATTTTCAAAAATTCATGCAGGTACTAATAATCTATTCTCGTTACTATTATAAAGGGTACCAGTCTTTTAATTGAAATTCCAAGTCGAATTTGAGATATAAAGTTTCAAGTGTGCCAATATTATTACAAATGGCAATTTCATATGTAAGAAATATCAAATAAAATAAAATAATCCATGATTCAAGCTAATGTATTTATATTTTTATTTAATTATTTATTGCATTACAAATGAATAATAAAATAAAGGGCATAATATAAGGGCAAACGAGTAATATATTCTCCTCCAGTCATCAACATACCTAGAAATTTAACAATTTCAATTAATCTAGATTTTTTCAATCATTCATTCGTCAAAAATTAAAAAATTAGGGTCTGCTTTAATTTTAGAACTGAAAAGATCTGTGAATAATTCTTGATTCTCTTAATTAATGAATTTTGAAAAGCTTCGCAGAAGAAAGGTACCTAATGAATTTTCGATCCAAATAGCTAACAATGGAATCCAGTTTAAGGTCGGGTATTAGGCAACAATTATGAAACGCGCGGAATATGTTGTTGAAGTATTTCACGGCTTCATTTTATATGGCTTTAACTTAATTCATCATCCTTACAAATTCGTGGGATGTTGAACATAGACCTCGCCTATAAACTGCCACGGTTTTGAGCGTTTATGGCACCTGTCCCTACAGACTTCATTTAAGTTCCAATGCATTGAGTGACGTTATAGTTAATACGACCAACTTAACATAATGGGCACCATTCTAGATGAAGATTGAAAAGAAAATAAAAATATAAAAGTTTTTTTTAATTTATTATTTGTACGAAAAAAAATCTAATTGTTTTACATCGTCGTAGCTGCACTGTATAGTATACTATCGTTTCTTTAACTGTTGAACATAATTTCATTTAAACTATAAATAGCATTACAACCACAGAGTAACACGAACCACCGGCGGACCAGAGAGGAGTGGCCAGACGTTTTTTCCCGATAAAGAAGTGTCAGTTAACATTTGCTATAACTAGTGTCTGTTCTTTTTTGCGGGGGAAATCTGCAAATAACAAAACATAAACAATCGTCTGTTACCGCAAAACTGATATCTAACAATTAAAACAATATACTAACAATTTCCCACACGCATAGATATATTATAACATTATCGCTCGGTGACAGCGGCAACTCGGATAAGTCGCTCGACCGATTCGGATATTATATAAAGGTGAGCGGTCTGTGTTGGTAAATAAATCCGAATCATCACGACCGTTGTTATTGTAATTTTTAGTTTGAAAAGAAGTAAATGGCAATATTGTGATTAAAATTACTAATACATGTATGGAACGCCACCTTTTGGTAAATTTTATGAGACGGACCTCTTTTTGCAGGATAGAAACTGAACAATTAGGCGTTTATGTAGGACCTCGATTCAGCCGCGCAACTAGTTTTAGTCTAGCAGCAGTGCGGCTGCAACTACTTTTATTGAACGCATAAGACAACGCCTGCATGTGGCCACTCCCTGCGGCTCGCCGGTGGCGCGTGTGTCTCTATGATTATAACTCGAGAAAGACAGGTTTGCGACAATTTCTTTTTTACTTTCCTAGTCATTATTACGAAGACGTTGCAGCCTACCTTCAAACGTTGCTTTCACGCACGGGGTGACATGAATTAGTGCATGTTCATACATCGCCTCAACACAGTAAAAATTGAACTTGTGCAAATAAAATAATTTTTGGTTTTAACTTTTATATTCAGTTTTTGTATATATTCAGTGTGTACCCGTGTTGTGTCCCGTTCATGTTTTTGATAATAACAATTGCAACTTTCGTTTATCTAAAGGGTGGTCATTACGACCAGAAAAAATAAACCAACAACCTGTGGCCGTAGAAGGAAAAGGGGAGATCTCCCGCTGCGCAAGGTGTTATGCCCGGGGAGTGGCCAACGCTCCGTGTGATAGTTCGGAGCTGTCCTATATATACTGTTTTTAATTCGGAACTTTGATAGCTTGATTTAGGCTTCGATGTGTTACGCTTGAGGCGCGACAACAGTGCCGCCACAAACCTATATACCACTTTTATATACAAACATTGGATATCTTTAATTCTTTGGGTATTAAAATGTTCAAGTTTAAAATTTTTGCTTACTCTTTCTTTTTGTTTCTAAACTGTTTTTGTGTAGAAGTAGTTTGACATTCATTAATTTGACAATATTTTTCATCGCGTTAAATAATTTCTTAAATGTTGCAGAATTTTTCAATTTATGTTTTTGTACGTAAGGACCTTATTTAACAAAGCCCCTTTTAAAGCTCGACAAATAAGGAGCTAACACAATTTTAATATTTTTAGTGGTGAAATCTACGTCCACGTATCTAAAATAGCTATGCTACATGAAAGTCACTCGGTTCTACAATTAGGAATTAAATTTAGCTTCAACCTTTCAAAGAGAAGTTAACGAATGAAATCAAATTACGTTATCCAGAGCTTTCGAGTGTCGACATATCGCGCTTATTATAAAAAATTCAACTTCGACTTTTGCTTTTAATCCATCGTCCCCTTTAACCGTTTTCTATTTTCATTAAAAATATAATTTGCTTTACTTTTTTTTTCTTTGAAAAAACATTACCCCTACACTAGGATTTTCTCCTGTATCGTGGGGGCAGTTTACAAACATTAATTGCACAAGGACAAACATCCAGACCCGGAACAATTATTTGTAGGCCATACAAATACTTGTTCGATTCGAACCCGCGACCCCCAGCGCAGCCACTCATTGCTAAGCCACTGCGCCACGGAGTCGTCGAAAGTTTAGTTAAATATTTTATTTATCTCCACTTATCATCATCATTGACTAACAGCATAGGTGTTTCTTTATAGAACAAGAGTGGCCAACTACCAAATTGTCCACCTGATTAAGTGGATGCTTTGGCCCATAGACATCTATCACCGATGTATATGTTTATAAATGTATAAATGGCCATCTTTGAGCAATAAGTTGGATAAAAATCGATATGCAAATGCAATGCTTTTAATCAATTTCTGACTAAACCATACTAAATATACCAAAATTTTAAGCTTAGTAATTGTTATTTACAGTCCACCTGCATTCGCAGACCATGAACAACTGCTGCAACTTTATACCAAAGTCCAAAGTCTAGGGTGAAATTCCTCACAGACTGTATTTACACTGGCTCTCTATACACTTCAGATCTGGATAACTATCCAGATGGACTCCTAGGTAGAACAGGAGTCCTACTACCAGTAAACAACATAATATTAATTCTCATCAAAGAAACACATGATGTAATAATTTAATTAATATTTACTTACAGCGTTGAACGAGCATGCAATATAATTTATTACATAGCGATATGTTGACAAACTTTTACCGCGATCTGATGAACGACATGGCAGCACATAAATACGAACATACAAATATTAATTTTGCACACCATACAAAAATTACACTATATACATATATGTGTATGTTATGATGTATTAATGTACTTAACCCTTCCGCATAATTGGTAAGGAGAGATTTAATCCCACGGAAAACAATGGGGCCAAGTTTGTTCACAACTTCGGGTGAAACGATGTTGCTCAAAGGTGTCGGCTTTGCCTACAAAAGAGTTCAGATTCTAACGGATGCCAAGTTCCACAGCAGTTGCTTAAATCATAGGATTAATAAAAGGAAAGTACGAGGTTTTTAGAAATACATGACTTTCATCGTTGTCTATCTCGATAATGCTGCACTGTTTTATATTTTAAATTAAAATTTTAAAAATTAAATATAAACAAATTTATTGGTGACTTCTAGCTAACTCCACCAGTAACTTTGTCAACACACGTCGATACTTATCCACATTGATGCCAAATTTCAAGTCTCTAAGTCACCTAGCCGTGTAGTCGGGGCGTAAAAGTACAATCCAATATCTTCCCATAGGCTTAGTAAGTATCGGCAAAGGTAAGCTGGAACATGTAATAAGCAGCAACATATTCCTGGTAAATGTAAGAACTCAAAATATTAAAAAACTGCTATTGCCAAACCGCCAACTATGGCAACTATCGCAAACAAACATGGCAATTATGGCACATACGGATCGTACTCAGTACCGTAAGGGTTCTGTTTTGATAATTTTGGCACAGAAAACTTATGACGTAGCAACACAATAATCCTAAAAATAAAATTCAATAATTCTTAATATCGGCAGAGGGAATCTCTACGCCTACACTCACTGTTTTATTAACTTAAACTTTTACGTAGAGTACCATATATATGAGAAGATATAATTTAAATTTCTGGCACCAGCCATTGGCTCTTCTCAGTGTTGTGAGTATTGAGTAAATATTTCAATATACATATTTATGCAATCTCACTGGTGAGTTGAGGAAAAGGCCTAAAACAATTGTGGATTTAGCGAGGAAGTTAATAATAACAAGCAATTTTTAGTAAAAATAACCGATATTGACAAGTAAATAGCATGTTTTCCAACAAAATTTTAAGTGTTTTAATATCAGAATTATATTTCATTACTTCAAAAGAGGAAAACATGAAGCGAAAATTAAAAGCAATACAATTTGTGAGACTTCGCTTGGTAATTAATATACCAACGTAGTTCTCAAACTTAAGCGGTTCTGGAGTCTTTGAGTTAATGTTTTTAAAACATTTATACGTATTAATGATTTCTTATTATTTACGCGAACACTAAACATTGAATAAAACTACTTTTCGCGCTTTTCTCGCGTTTAATTTACTTATATATTTTCCGACGCTTCGCTGCACCCATGTTAATCCTATAGCTCCATTTATTCACCATTCGTCGGCAAAGTCATTAACACTATACTGTGCAGTAAAGGTATATTAGGCGGCGACCGAGTTTATCAAACGGATACGCCTTTGTTTTCAATATTGGCAACCTTCCACGCAACAGCCTGTTAGGCCGATTCGTAAATGTTGAGAGGAAACAAAACTATTTACTTATTTTACTTTCTATTTCTTCGCATGAATTCATCCTACAGCCTATAAAAGTCCACTTCTAAACACAGCGATTGCCTCACAGGGGGGATTTAACCACAACTGCCACTTGGCAGGCCGGTTGGCAACCGTAATGTTGTTATTTTAATTTGTCACCAGGAATATGCTGCTGCCCATTTACCGTTTTAGATTCCCTCTTCCCTGGCATTGCTTTCTATCTCCTGTTCGTAAATATTTATCACAACTGGTCCAGACGTTCCAAAGATTAGCCTAAACAGACAGACAGACAGACAAATAATAATTATTATTATTAGTAATAAATATATATATATATTTATTACTAATAATAATAATTATTATTATTTATTTCGGACCATGATCCATACGGGTTAGGAATTAATTTCTAAAATATGTTAGTAACCACATTTACTAATGTTAATTATTAATGTCAAAATTAATGTTAAACAAAAACTAAATTATTGAAATAATACTAGTTTTTACGGAATTTATCGCGTATATTTATCTTTTTAAATACCCGACGTTTCGAACGCTTTACAGCACTCATGGTCACGGGCGGGACTGAGATGTTCAATCCATAATATGTCATAGTTAACCGCGGTTACCATAGATTAAAATTTAACTTTTGTTCCGATCTATGCAGTATGAACTTATGGTATCATGAAGTCTTGCAGTTGTATGCTTGGGTTGGGATTTAATTTTATTTATTATAGGATCCCAAGCAGATGGTAGCACCCAGCCATCTTTTCTATTGAAATTAGGATGTTTTTTGATTTCAATAGCCTCGCGAATCATCCTTGGAAGGAATCGGTGTTATTTAGCGAGGATTTGCGGTCTATCAAATCTGATGTAGTGACGGGGGCGATCCTGTACGTGTTCACAGACTGCAGACTTCCCGGAGAGTCGATTCTTCACATCAGCTATATGTTCTTTAACGCTGGTTTTTATTGATCTTTTAGTTTGTCCTATGTAGGAGAGACCACATTCACAATCAAGCTTGTACACTCCTGCATCTTGCAGAGGGACATTACACTTGACTGACGGTAAAAACTGACCAATCTTCTTCAGCGGCTTGAAGTATGTTTTGATGGAAGCGCGCTTCAAGATGTAGATCTTATCAGTGACTCCTCTAACATATGGCAGTACAGCAGGTACACGCTCGACTGTGGCCGACTTCACTCGTTCACTGTGACGTAGGCGCGGGACTCGAAGCTTGTTGTCATGCAAAACTTGCTTGACATGGTGGAGCTCTGCAGCCAGGTGTTTACTGTCACAGATCCCTCGTGCTCTCTGAAACAAAGATTTACCCACGATAGCTAACTGTGAAGGATGGTGGTGAGAATCACCGTTTAAATATCTATCTGTATGGGTGTTTTTTCTATACACAGTATGGCTCAAGGTGTTATCAGGATTCCGAATTACTAACACATCTAGAACAGCTAAGGAATTGTTTGCCTCTAACTCCATTGTGAACTGAATTTGAGAATTTATAGAGTTAAGATGGTCTAAAAATGCAGTTACTTTATCTAAAGGTAGAATTGTGAAAGTGTCGTCTACGTACCGCTTGTAGAATCTTGGATTTATGGGAGAACTAAGCAGGGCTTTCTCCTCAAAGTCTTCCATGTATATGTCGGCGACAATGGGAGATACAGGTGAGCCCATCGCCACACCATCTACTTGCTTGTAGAACTCCTCCTTCCACAATAGGTAGCCAGATGTAAGGCAGTGTCTGAGTAATACCGCATATTCTACGGGCATGTTGTTTTCTTCCAGCCTTCTAGTTACAATTGAGATGCAGTCTTCAACAGGTAAGTATGTAAACAATGACTGCACATCAAAATTGACCATAGTTTTATTGTCTGCCAGATGTAGGTCTTTAATCTCGCTGACAAAATGGTAGGAATCCTTTATGTGTGCTCTTGTATGTCCCCTGAGCGGTGAGAGTATTTTCGCTAAGTGTTGAGCCAATCTGTAAGTTGGTGAATCGATTTGGCTCACTATGGGACGTAATGGAGCATTGGGCTTGTTTATTTTTGGTAACCCATACAATTTTGGTGATTTGGCGCACGTAGGTATTATCCATTTTACGTCCAGATTTAATTTTTTGGAGTGTTTCTTTATGAGATCACTAGTTGTTTTAGTGTGCTCTTTGTTGGGCTTACAATATTTTAAAAAATATCAACAGTTTTAGTTTGAATGGATCTGCTAAAAATGATCAGTTGAACTGACTGTGTGGTGTCCATTACATTAAATAATTATGATTCATTATTCATCCTTTGCGAACTTCCCACTGCATCAGACTCGCAGCAGTATATAGGTGTCCAGTGCTGCAGGAACGGGCAGTCTGGTTTCTCTACAATAACTCTCAGGAGGAAAATCAGGGCTGCTGTTCTTTTTCGCAGATTAGCTTGCAATCTGTCCGTTACCACTTCAACAAACATGCCTGATGCACTACAGAATCGTTAAAGCCCCAACAGCACCTTGAATGCATTATTATTTTGCATACGAACAACAAGCCCCCTGCGTACATATATTTGATCCACAGGCTGCATGTGTAGCATGATTGGCAAAACGCCTTGAAAAGAGTAATTTTCTCTTCTTTCGGACAACGTGCAAACTTGCGGGCTAGCAAGTTCCACCGGACCGACAATTCTCTTCGTTCCCTCGCTACATCATCGTCATCATCTAAATCTTCATTAACTATGTGAGGAAGGTATTTAAGTTGGGACACTCCCTTGAGTGCTACACCATAAAAGTACACCGCAGGAACTATATTACCGGTGCTACTAAGCTCCTTGATTAACTGATTGATATATAGGTTAAAGAGCGCCGGAGAGGTCAGATCACCCTGTCTCACTCCACACTCCAGTCCATACGTTTCAGACAATGCACCCCACCATCTGACCTGGTTAATTTATAAGATCACAAACTGCAAACTTCCCGGAGCGTTAGTGTTTCACCCTTGTGTTGTATCCTTTCCTAATCCTAATTTGTCTCATATAAGAGAGATCACATTTACAATCAAGCTTATACACTCCAAAATCTTGTAGATATTGTTCTTGTCAGATCGTAAGATATGACATGACATGATATGATATGATATAATTTTCTTCGGCGGCCAGTATAATGTTCTAATAAAAACTCACATTAAGATGTACTCAGTCTGTGACTTCTCTGACATAAGTTCGTACAGCAGGCACACGGGCGACTGTGACCAGCTTCCCTAAGACATGTATATCATTTGACTATATTTTAAGTTAAAAAGATACTCTTCAACATACTAAACTTAATCAATGATTGACAATCTCAAAATACTTGTTTCCATCACCCTTTCTATAGCCCATTTTGGAGAAATATTCATCCGTTTTCTTACTTCTACGTGTATTTATTATACACAGAGGAATGCGTAAACATATTATGATTATGTACATGAAACCGTAATTTATTTTCTCTTTTATCTCTTTTTCTTTTAAATGGAAATATATTTTTAAGAACAATTGTTGATAGAATAATACGTTTTCGCCGGGTTGCCTATCAAAAAACGTACATATCCTTTATTGAGACTTTAGACAGCAAACAACTTTATTCGAGGATACTTTGCAGTGCTCTATCCGCTCTCACAAGCTCGTGTCTTAAATTATTCGTGGATTACAATTCGTTTCAAAACTAGCTGAATAGTGAACTAGACAGTAGCAAGAGAAAAATAAATAAAAATTGTGCGTGTCAGCTCCGACGCGTGACTGGAGTTTACTCGTGAAAAACGATTGTCTTGAAATGTACACAATAGGCAAGGGAAGTAAAAATGAACTCATATCTTTATTTATATTAAATTGATAAAATATGATACATAATAATATATGACTTAAACAAAACTCGCAAATCTCATAGCGGAAAATTTATAATTAATATAATATCTATACAACATTATTCATTTTGCGCTCTAAGATGCGCGAGTATGTTGAGCAGAGAAAAACAATAACGGCTTCACTTTTTTTAATACTTGATTTCACGACCCATCTATTTTTCATACCGTAAAGCTATGTACGAGTATGAAACGATTCTTAAAGAGTAAACTTCTATAAATTCCAGTAAATTCCAAAAATAAACAATAAAAACTCATTGAAAATTAATTTGATGAAAATAATATGGACTATATTTATTTCTTTAAGCTTGACGTCACACATATTCTATTGAAAAGGTGGTAACAAAATTCCTTTTGAAGGGAGGTACATAGCGGAGACAGGATTTGTACGAGAAAATTAAACCCTTAATCCTTAGCAATCTACTCACAAGCGAGATACCGGTTTAATTGTGTTTACTAAGACTTAACTTTGCAAATATTGCGTTCAGCGATTGCTATTAAAGCTCTTAGGAACCAATGAACCGCTCTTATTGAATTATTATGTGACCTATATATCTTATTTATTATATTGAATTTCTCCGTTGCCTTCTGGAAACATAAATGACCTCAAAAGGCGAGTTTTGTTTACGCTTTTATACAATTACCTCGACGTACTTTTTTGCTGCCACTCCATCTTACTATCACATAAAACTTGACTCCTCAATCTTTACGTAATCAAAGAAAACCAAGAGATTGGATTTTTTCAATACTGAAGTACAAAATATCAATTTTATTTTGATATACACCTACTCGTACTTAGTTACGCCTTTATTAAAAAAGACATTGTATTTAAATGGTGAGCTTATATAGCTAAATTACATATATTGGAAACATATATATTATCTGTTTATAAATATGATATGTATAACTGATGTTCGATAAACTTAGATGTTTAATTATTCCCCAAACATGAATAAAAAACTTACGGAATAAAACACAATAGACAGTTGGTTGCGATAGTTTGAATTAATTTCTTTAAAACAACTTCTTTATTTAGTAGGATCAAACAAAAAACAAAATATTTTTTAAGTTTAATGAACATTAGAGACAAAATTAATCGTACCGAAGGTCTGGTAAAAAAAGTGAAGTCAAAGTCTTTATAACAAAAAATTAGTCAAAATCATATTAAAGGCCGATTATAATTTAAATTAGTTTTATTCTCTAGTATAGGACTAAATAGAAAGTTAGATTTTTAAAGTACCGTCGAGAAACTTTCTGTATAATTCGCTATCATCATCAAAGTACGGTCTGTAGTTTAAGGAATAATTAATGCAATTTATATTTTTTTGCTTATAAAATAAATACGGAATATAAGATAAAGATAAAGTACACTACTCCATTCCAGTGTTAAGAGTTTTTTACTGTTTAGCAGTCAACCCGAATAACTCCTCTGCCTAAGGTGCCCAATATCTTGAATTCGATTGTATTCCAGTCCGATATAATTATTGGTATATTTATAATATAAAACAATACGATAAGGTGAATATTTGCCACAATATCCGTGTTTGTTAGGCGGATTAGTAAGTGCAATTTTTGACTACTTTGAACTCTTAACAGGAAGCACGTTCCTGTCTACTAGCTGCTATCTAAGTTTCACCTTGTCGTCTTGTATTATCCCTTATAGGAATTCAGTAAAGTTTTTGGGGATTCACACAGATGAGAATTTGTCGTGAGGACATCACATCAAAGAGATGCATCGTAAAGTTTATGCCTTTGCAGCCTTCTGCGTAACTTCCTTTTCATTTTCACCAAAACTCTGCCTGAAAAGTCACGTCAGCTATCTAGATTAAACCGTCTCGCTAAGATTAATAAACTTGAGCCAATTCAGAATTTTGGTAAATAATATTTTGTAGCCATTTCGTTTCTATCTTCCAAGAAGCACTTGTGCTCGGAGGGGTATCGGGTAAGTGGGGTGTCCCCCATGACCCAGACTTCCTCTCAGAGAGACACTGGTCCTCCGGTGGTGAGTGCCTTGGGTGGCATTTTAGTGTGAGAAGTCTACTGCACCAAAGCAGGGATTTTATTATACTTTTATCCTTTCCACTATAATTCGGTCGGTCTGCTTCTTAGTTGGGTCATTCTAATCCCAATAGCATAGGAGGCCTGATGATCTCTCTTGGGAGCGGCGAACTGTCCTGTGGTAGACCGTGTAGTGGTGCATCTGATTAAGGTACAAGTATAGTCCGTTGTCTGCACGGTCAAAAAGTCCACGTGACAATCGGGTCACAAACTCTTCCAAATCTTCTATCTTAAGGTCCCTCAATATCACGGCGTTCTGAAGATATCAGCCGGCTTCTACGGTAGTCGAGAGAAGTTAGTTCTTCTAGACCTGTAGCCGCTTTCTGTATGTGGCACTGGTGGAGGCTTACCCGGCTGGCGCTACGTACGTTAACGTCGATCTCATACATGTTTTGTAGATTGCCATTTTGGTCCTTATCGTCTGCTTAGATGATAACGTAGTCTATGGAAGCAGATAGGGAATGGGTTTAGACTATCTTTACTTTTATACTTTAGGGGAGACCTATATTTAGCAGTGGACTCGTCATACAATATGATGTGAGTATAAGATAAAGATAAAAGCAGTCTAGGTGCGACCCTAAAGGTCCACACTACTAACTTCCCATTCCATTCCACCAATTTGCGAAATCGGACCCATTACAATAACTTCCCACTGGGAAGTTAAATATAGGATAACATAAATTTGGCTGTGGCATGTTAATACAATGAATATACAATATGACTTGTAAACTGTCCTCATAAGCAGTGACCTTAAAAAGCTTTAATGTGTTACGTTTGCGAGCAACGTTGAAAGCGCGAGATGAACATCATTTCTCTACATGACCGTTTACTCGTCACAGTAGGTCACACGTGAGGCCTCGCATCGGCAAATAGCAATCTTTTCGATCGCTGATTTGCATCAGTGAAAAATGCATTATTATGATGTTGTCTTTGTACTGTAATATTAATCGGAGAGTTTTAAAATAAAATAAAAAGTTTTAAAATAGAAAAAAAGGTTATTTAAAAATAGAGAATGAAATTTTTAATTTACACGCCTATTTAAACGATTCTCTAAATCTTAAACTTGTGATATTCCTTAGACCACTCAAAAGGATGTGCGTTACAAATACATTAAACTTAATTAAATTAAACATTCATTGTGTACGTTGATACCGCCACTGTCAATTTTTTACGTGGTACGTTGGTTACGTTGGTACGTGGTAGAGCCATGCTGCAGTTATATTAGTAATATAGTTGTAGCACGAATGGAACAGCTTGACCGGGGAAGGACCAAGCACTCACTGCTGCTGCTGTATTTCGTATGATGAGTGTAGTTCTCTACACTACATACACCTACACTGGAGACCCTTTTTACTGGAAACGAGGCATTCCATCTTAGTCCTCACGGGTGACAACGCATCTGCATTTTGATTCGTGGTCGAGAATAGATGTAGATGTCTATGGGCCACAGCAACCACTTACCATCAGGTGGACTGTGTGTTCGTTTGTCACCCTATGCTAAAAAAAATAATTGACAACTTTTGACCGAATATTGTGGTGCTGCGGCTAAGAGATTTCTGTAGCTTAGAGAACTACCCTTAAGCAATAGTTTAAAGTTGAGACTATTAAGAAGCTATGTTTTGGAACAAGACGAATAGTGTCGCAAACTTTTCCTTAGTACTCTATGAAAATAACAATTCTGCCTTTTTTATTTGCCATTGATAAAAACAAATAACAATTGTATTGCTCCTGTGGTAATATAACTCTGTATATATCATACTACAAATTCTAAAAAAAAATATAAAACATAAACACTCACGCCTGTCACCCAGAGGGGTAGGCAGAGACTACAGACTTCCACTTGGCACGATCCTGACACACCTCTCTCGCCTCCTTCACATCCATACACCTACGCATACATGCTCGTCAGTTAAGGGTACTCCTAATTTGGCCCGTTTTTAATAAATCGCCAATTTGGTCGATAAATTTTCGCCTAGGACGTCCCTTTCCGACTCTGCCATTCACTTCTGCAACATAAATTTTCTTCGTCAGTCTTTCCTCATCCATTCTTTCCACATGACCAAACCACCGAAGCATTCCTTTCTTAATCCTGGTCACAACATCATCTTGCAAACCACACTCTTCTCTTATTACACAATTTCTTACACTGTCATTCAGATTCAGCCCTAACATACTTCTTAACGACCGCATTTCTACTGCGTTCATTCTACTCTCGTGCTTCTTCTGCCACACCCAACTTTCACTACCATACGTTAAAGTAGGGACCAACACAGCACTGTGAATTGCCATACGTGCCTTTTTCAACACATTTTGACTCTTCACAATAGAGTGTAGGGCCCCATTTACTCTATTTCCCGCATTCACTCGTCGTTCTCCTTATCATATCTCCCATCCCTGCTAAATACGCAGCCCGAATATATAAACTCATCTACTTGCTCGATCAACTCCCCTTCTATTCTTATTTCACAAATCGTTTTACTTTCTTCTCTTTCAAAAATCATAACCTTCGTCTTACTTGCGTTTACTTTCATACCCCTTTCTTTTAATGATCTGTTCATTAATGTAACCATCATTTGCAACTCGGCCGCCGACGACGCAAAAATAACTTGATCATCGGCGTACAAAAGGCATTTGACGGTTAACTCACCCATTTTTAACCCGCATTCTTCAACTTTCAAATTTTGCAAACAACCGTCCATAAATAGGTTGAACAGCCACGGGGAAGCCACACAGCCCTATCTGACACCTTTATGGATGTCAAACCAGTCCGATTAGACCGCGTTGATCCTAACACAAGCACTAGAGTCCCTATAAAGAGACTCCAGTGCCTGTAAAAGCCTGCGCTCAACCCAAATGATTTCAGTGTTGGCCCTATCAACTCTGTCATAGGCCTTTTCCAAGTCCATGAACGCACAAAAAACCTTTTGGTTTTTGGCCAAAAACTTCTCCGCGATCATGCGCATGGAAAAGACTTGATCTGTACATCCTATTCCCTTTCTAAATCCCGCTTGCACATCCCAAATTTTTCCATCAGTTTCTTTCATGACCCTTTCAATCAGTACTTTAGCATACAATTTTCCCACAATGCCAAGAAGACTGATGCCACGGTAGTTTTTACAGTCCTGCTACGACCCTTTTCTTTTATATACTGGGACTATCATGGCTTTGCACCAGTCTACCGGTACTCGCTTCAGTTCCCAGCATAAATTAAAGAAGGTGTGCAGCAGGCCTGCCACCACTTCCTCTCCAGCCCAAATTCTACAAATTCTAATGGTTATTTAATAATATGTTAAAATATTGTATTACTTATGGACATTAATTACGACATGTTAGAGCCATGCACATTATTACAAGAGGGGGATAACCTGGAGGAGGTCTCGTTCGCAAAAGATCTTCACTAGCGCTACGGTAATCTTCTACGCATGACTACAACCGGTAAATACGAAACCACCCAAGAAGAGACGATACTGGTTCATTACCTTTACTTAATCCATACCTATTAACTGTTACAGCCAAACAGGTGCGGTATCGTGGTCGTGTCTTCAACTGTAGCAGAGCCCCACTTTTTGTAGCTTTTTGTTTGTTTTTCAACAAATAACAACAAAAAGTAGGGCTAATTTAACAAATTTTAATGCCTTTAGACTATCTTCCTCTTCTGATAATGTTTTCGGTAGTCACTTTGCGATTATAATTAGTGTATTGTATATACAATAATAACTTTTAATCGCATGTAAAAATTGACAACAGAATAAAAAAGCACACCTTTGCTCACTGTCGCTACTCGGACGAAAGAGGATTTAAATTTGTAGCTGTTTGACATTAGGAAGCGCTCCAAATTTGCTCGAAACAATGTTTACTCGTAGCTCTCACTTTAAATTGACTTTGCGCGCTTAATAATAAACTTAAACAACCGCGCAGCCATTCTCATTCTTATATTCAAAATTTGTCTCATTCAATTTCTTTTTCAAATACTAACGTGGTCCTTATGTAAAAAGATCTACAAAGGCCAATGCCTCTTCTACTGAATATCCTATCAACAAAAGATCTGCATTGCTTTGGAAATATTTTACTTTTTTTTCAGTAAAACGTTTTTACGTTTTTTTTTTGTCAGGTACTGGTTTACCATCTGCAGTTATCTCAAAACTAACTCTAAGCTGGGGCTCACCAGCCAGCTTCTTCCACTTGACCGCATCCAGTGCAGAGCGGCTCGAATCGTCGACGACCGAGTGCTTTCCGATCGGCTCGATTCACTAGCGCTGCGAAGAGATGTTGCATCCCTTTTCATTTTCTTTCGCATCTACCACGGGTAGTGGTCTGGGGAATTGTTCGGATTTAATCTCAACGGCCAAAACTCCTGATATCATCAACACCATCTGGATGCTTGGCGGTCCACCACTGTACGTTTCACTAGAAGTTTTCTTACGCGTAAGACCACTAGCGATTTTTCCGGAACGATACGACTAAAGGACCTTCAAGAAAAGAGCTTACTCCTTTATTTAAGGCAGGCAACGTACCTGCAATTCTCCTGGTGTTGCATTTATTCACGGGCGGCGGTAGTCATTAACGTGAGCCGAATGCTCGTTTTCCCCCTCTCCTATATAAAAAATTTAATGTATATTTATATTTTCTTATTTTATACTTCCAAATTGGAAACATGTGTGATTTTATCATGTGATTGAAGGAGTTCAAACGGGTAGCGGGAACTGAAATACTTTGCGAGAACCGAAAAGTTTGTTAATTTTGTTGCGAAGTTGTGTCAATATACAATTATGTTTTGGGATACGTTGGAATCATATGAAGTTACTTGAAAAGCAAAATCTGTTAACGCTTAAGGAAAAATGTTTGTGTTGATTAGTCTGCAATTTTGTGGTATTTATGTTTTCACAAGTTTTCCGTGGAATGAGTGCAGTAGTATTGTAATAAATAGGCATCACTCTAATCTCATTGATGATGATTACTATAATGAAAACTGAAATAATAAAACGCTTGGTACATTCATTATTTTATTTGCAAGACAGCTTGGTCTAGCGCTGATGATAATGACAAAAATAAACACGTTGTTTGCTGTTAGCGTACCATAATATTTCAACAAGTCACAGTGGATAAGAGTTTCGCTGCAGCACTGTAGACTGTGGGTTCGGATCCTGCATTTCACAGCTTTTTCTACGGCAGACAAATAATTGTTTGTTTTCTGGATGTACGTTTATGTGCAACTTATATACGTAAAAGTCCTTCATGATACCGAAATTATTCCCGTTGCCTTAGTAACTCTTTTAAAACACTTAAAAAACTTTATAAGAACACTTTGATATTCTACAAAAAAAGACAATTGAACACTAGGAACACAGTTGAAAAACTAATTTTCCAAAAAACAAAATATTTTTAAGTAGTTTATGAAGAATTGTTTTTTTTTATTGGTTTTTTTTTTGTTTTTAGTTTTAATAAACCTCCACACTGGGATATTCTCCTGTATCGTGGGGGCAGTTTACAAACACAAACTTCACAAGGACAAACATCCAGACCCGGAACGATTACTTGTAGGTCGTACAAATACTTGTTCCGTAAGAGATTCGAACCCGCGACCCCCAGCGCAGGCACTCATTGCTAAGCCACTACGCCACGGAGCCGTCAATTGTTACACAATAACATTTTATTTATAACTAGAGCACTATAACTTTTCCAACATTCATGCACTCCTTCGAAAGTCAGAAATAAATAAAGTCTTATGATCTAGTTTTACTGTAATTGATTCCTTTCCATTTATATTGAAATTTATAATATTTATTTACTTAATTTGAAATAGATTAAATGCTAACAAGTCGTAATTTATACTAAATTTCGACCTGTTCTCATTTAATCCACAAATTATCTCAACAAAACAATATTCGTTGAAACTAATAAATTTATTTTATCGAAAATGGTGCAGCTATATTAGCAGTATATTTGTAGCAAAAATGGGCAGGTACATAAAATACCAGCGTAAAATAGCAGCTTATAATAGCAGATCTCACAGAATATCAGCGTAAAATAGCTACTGTGTTTCGTATGTTGAATGTAAATAACCAATCTTTTACAGCAAACGAGGCATTCCATCGCGATATACCACCAACCATCGAGATGACTAGGAATTTTCTGCCTCGCATGACCACACTGTTGAATGTACCGTTAGAGGTTTCTACGAAGATACCGTACCGATACGACTTAGGGACCTTCAAGAAAAGAGCCTGCTCCATTCTAAAAGGCCAGCAACGCATCTGCTATTCCCCTGTTATATATATATACACTTTAATAGCGAAGCTAAATCTCCAAATCATCGGTAGTAAAATAAATAAAATTATTCTGTCCGTGTGGGTGACGGAACTCCTCCTAAAGGGATACACCGATTTTGATGAAATTTTGTGTGTGTGATTATGTTGATTCAAGAATGGTTTAGATTTACAATTAGACGCGGTAGGTAATGCTGTTATTGAGATCTAGAAATCATCTGTGCGAAACCGGGGCAGATCGCCAGTACATATATAAATTATTTTATCACACGAGCCATATTGACAGGAAACATAACAATTTTAAGGGACATCATAATTCCCCTGCAAATTAATGAAATATTTAGTTTTAATAAAGGTTGTTATCTGAGTCGTTATAACTAACACAGTATTCGTAATATCCCAGGGCAACGCTCATACGGTACATTACACACGACTTCTATTTGAAAACTAAATAAAAGTATAAAGCCGGATTGATACTTTTATTTGATTTCGGTAGACTTTCCTATGATGGTTTTCCTATAATGAATTTCCTATTCGTGTGTATTATTGTACCCGAAACTTGCCGTATACAAATGTTTTTAAAACTTTTAGTAAACGTTTCTATGATACTTTATTGAAAGAAAAACATAAACATAGTAACATGAAATGAAATAAAACATCACCTTTATTTTTCAACATAAGACATGCAGAATTCTTTTATCAAACGTCACTTTTCAATTCTACTATACTTTTACCATTTCATAATGAGTTTCCTTTGACCAAGGAAGTAACATTGAAAGAAACCCCGCGGACATTCTTATTTCTTTCATTGTTAGCCATTTTCAAGTTGTATCCTTGTTATGTGGTATCTTCTTTAATTTTGAACGGAGTTTAATATTATTTTTTTTATAAAAGTAAACCCATGACAATAATAGTCGTTAAAATGGAAAATATAAGTTTTAATTTTTACTATTTAGACCACATTTCAGTTTTTACCATAAGCTTGTAATAAGAAATCCACTCCTAAGTGTCAAAAACTTGCCTTTAAATGAAATTAAAAGTAGACATGAAGAATGTCGTGGTTTTAACTCTTGTATACACTTTGCGAAAGCACCGATTGCTAAATTTGTTTATTTTTGTACTTGTTTGAAGTTAGCATTTACTTTTAATTAGAAGTTAAAATTTTAACTGTTAAATTCATTAGAATTTCATACAATAAAATCGGTCAAGTGCGTGCTGCGACGTGCTAGATTCGTGTTCCGTGCCACTAAAATAAGTAGACATATATAGACACCGAGGTTATATGTTAAGTGATCCGTTACGAGTGAGTAGTAATACAAAATACATAAAATCAATATTACAATATAATATACAATTATAATATAATATACAAGTACCTGGATAACCGAATTTCTCGGCAGCTTTCGCTTATATGAATATATAAAAATAAGGTTGACCCTACTTTCGAGTTCTAGCGGGACTAACGGATAGCAATTGATTTTTAAATAAATATAATACTATGTAACAGGTAACTTTAGGTAAGTCATTGGCGATCTTATAAAATTATCCAAGCATATTCTACGACAAAAAATATATGATGTCTACTATTTATCTAGCTAACTTCATCTACAACGATAAGTTTTGTATATTTTCGGCAACGAACATTACAGTAACAGTGTTATAATGTCGTGATTATAAATGTTATAACACATAGTGCTAATTTACCATTTTTCCACCAACATAGTCAAAAGGAGTAAGCTGAAGTTACAATGGACTGGCAATTTAGCTCGAAGAACAGACAATCGACCTGTAATCGCTCTCGCATCATTTCGAATATTTTATAATTTGGTTTGTTCCGTACTGAAGTACACTTCCGACGTATGGTCACCCTTTTATAAGGTACATTCTGACTGCATTCGATTCGAGAGGGTGCAGAGTTGTTTCCTTCGCAGTGTTTGTGGCAGATATGGTCACTTGCGTCGCCTACCATCATACGACTCTCGACTAAAGTTTATTTAATGTCCAACGATTATCTTTGAGGATAAAATTTGCTGACCATGTATTTTTGCATAAAATTGTGTAGTCTTGTATAGATTTCCCAGAGTTACTAAGACTGATTAGATTAAATTCCGGTATACGACAACGGGCTCAAAGAATTTTCGCGTTAGACGTACGACGACGTACACAATAATAACACTTCCTTTTTCAACCCTGTTGTCAATATTTGCAGTGATTAGGAAGAGATTAAGCGTATTAACGTACATATAGATATATTCGATATTAGCCTTGTTAGATTTAAAATAAATTTAATTGTTTGTCTTAATATTGAATTTATTTTTAATCTAGTTTATTTTTGTTACAACCAAGTTTCTACTTCAGGTATAGATCAACGCAAATATACTTTTAATTCAAGAACTTTAAGCAACTACTGTTAGTTTGTGTACCTTATTAAATAAAGTAGAATGAAATTACCGGTGCAAAATTCTTGTTATCTCAAAGGATCTATGTTCACTTTTTTATAGCATTGGGCAACAAACGATCACACAGTCCACCTGATGGTAAGTGGATGCTGTGGTCCATTGACATCCATATTTATCCTCAATTAACCTCTCAAATCCCAAATTGTCGGATCCGACCACGGCGATATTCCTTCAAATCCCAAGTGGTCGGTTCCGACCACACCCACCCGCACCCGCAGCACTTTAATCCACAGTATGTTTAGAGACTTTTTTTGCATAAAGGAGTTTGGTATTACAGAAACAATATTAAATTTTCTATCCTATATAATAAAAAGTCTGTTAGTCTATGGATATTTATTTATAATTTACGTTCATTACGTACGCCATTTTCATTTGGATTTTGTTGTGTTGATTTTTGGATGTTTTTTGTGTTTTATTTGTGTTTTAGTAAAATGTTTTATTAACTAAGGATTTGGCGTTTGGCCTTCAACCACCAAACTGCTGGTTCAAATGTATTAAATAATGTTATGCGGTGCGGCTATTAATTTAAATAGAATAGTGGACTGTATATGAGCGCGATGCGAGCGGTGAATGGAATTTAATTTATTCGTGATACTGCAAATCCCCTAAATTCGGGATATAGGGAGGACATGAAGGAATGCATGTGCACCCACCTGGACTTCCGCTGATCTGCCTCGTGTCTCGATGGCTGCCGGCTGTCTTCACACTTATCAACTTCACAGATAATCACGAAAGATAGCGTTATTGCAAATGTCTATACTTTTTACTATATGCTTGTATAATTCAATATCCAAATTACACAAGGGCGGGAGCGATGATGCGAGATATAAGCGGTGCGGTTGATTGCGAGATATAAGCGGTGCGGTTGATTGCGTGTCTTCTCAACTTGTGTGAGCCCGTTAACACACGAATGCACATGCTGGGCATAAAGCGGTAGATAGGAATCCGGAAATGGGCTTTGCA
This sequence comes from Parnassius smintheus behrii, assembly GCA_036936625.1. NCBI lineage: Eukaryota > Metazoa > Arthropoda > Insecta > Lepidoptera > Papilionidae > Parnassius > Parnassius smintheus. Next base: position 29,460,135 of record JAUPFT010000008.1, read on the forward strand.
GTAATCTTATTGGATAATAATTAACGAATCCCTTATAAGCGTTAAGCGATAGTGCAAAGTGGCGCGAACAACCCCCCCACCGTCCTTGAGGTATCCTCAACTAACAAGTAAAGTATAAAAATATAGATATATATATAGATAAATACTTATATAGTAGCGAAATGAATCACTGTGTTGGTAAAGGACACAGTTTGATAAGAGGGCGTTTTAAAGTGGAATTCTTAAGTTTAACTTGCGCAACGCGTACCACACCATCCTTACCGGGAAACAATTCGGTGACAACGCCTAGAGGCCACTGAGGCGGTGGAGTATTATCCACGTCTATTAGAACAATCGTCCCTACAGAAATGGCAGTAGAGTTCTTATTCCACTTCACTCTACTCTGTAATGTATGTAAGTATTCGAATCTGAAGCGTTTCCAAAAGGACTGAACTAAAGAATCTATTAAAGAAAAGCGTGATAACAGATTAATACGTTCCTTGCTTAAATCTGCTGCTGGTAAGCATTCAAGTGGTTTTAAATTTAGAAAATGTGCGGGTGTAAGTGCGGTAGGTTCCGATGGATCACTGCTTAATATATAAAGCGGGCGAGAATTTAAGATACACTCGATCTGACAAAGAGAAGTAAGCATTTCTTCATAGGTGAGGATTTGCTTACCTATTACGCGAAACAAATGGGTTTTTACAACCTTAATATTGGACTCCCACAAACCCCCGAAATGTGGAGCGCTTGGAGGGTTGAGTTTCCAAACAATGCGATTATCAGTGAGCACCTGACTGAATGCCTTATAATATTCTTCTGATTTTAAAAATCCATGTAATTCATGAAAATATGAACGCGAGGCGACAAAATTGGTACCGTTATCGCTGTATATAAATCGACACGGACCTCTACGAGAGATAAATCTCTTAAAAGCGTCAAAAAAACTTGCCGAACTTAGATCAGACGCTAATTCTAAATGCACTGCCTTAGTAACGAGGTATATAAATAAACATAAATAAGCCTTCTGGCTTCGTATACCACGTTTACGCGTCAATGTGATATAAATTGGGCCCGAAAAATCCACACCTGTGTGTGTAAACGCATTACACTGCTCTAGGCGGCAAGCAGGCAAGGCAGACATCATGGGGTAAATAGGTTTGGGTTTATGTCGAAAACAAATGTTACACCTATGAATGCGGTATCTCACTACACGGCGAGCTGATAATATCCAATATTTCTCCCGTAATGCAGCAAATAAATACTGAGGACCAGCGTGGAAATGTTTATAGTGATAATAATCAATTATAAGATCAACAATATGCCCCTTTTTTGGTAGCAATATTTGAAGCTTTTGGGAATCCGATAAAGACGAATAATCTAACCGACCACCTACTCGAAGTACATCGTCCGTGATAAATGGCGATAAACTTCGTAATGTTGATGAACATAGTTATCCTTTTTTAATATTTTTTATATCTTCGGCGAAAGCGATGCCTTGCACAATTTTAATAACTATGATTTCAGAAATCTCTATGTCGGATGCGGTTATAATTTTATTTATGCGCGGTAATTTGTTTAAAAACCTTAAAACGTAAACAACGGATCGTAAATACTTATTCCAATTAGAAAATTTTAAGCTTAACGAAATAAATGGGTTTTCTTCCATGTCACTGACTCCAAGCGACACAGTCTTTTCTTCTGGTAAACTGATATGAGTTGATGCGAACCTTTGTACAGGCCACGGCAAGGAAACCCACGAAGGCCCATGTAACCAAAGGTCACAATTTAAAATTTGTGAGGGTAACAGTCCACGCGAAATATGATCTGCAGGATTTTCCGAGCCGGCGATGTGGTAAAAGTTATCCGGTAATAAATAGGACTGTATTTGCGAAATACGGTTAGCAACAAAGGTGTTGAACTTATGCGGTGAAGAACACGCCCAACAGAGCGCGACTTCCGAATCTGAAAACGCATAAATGTTGTCGATCGGATGCCTCAATGACAACGAATCGTAAACGGTGCGTACTAACTTAGCGAGCAAAACCAAGGCACACAACTCAAGCCTGGCTAAAGTTATAACCTTTAACGGGGACACCCGAGATTTAGAACATAGGAGCGTTATAATTGGAGGATTATTTCCGTTAACAACACGCGAATAGATGACACACCCGTAAGCTTTTTCACTAGCGTCGGCGAAGGCTAGTAGCGACACATGGGATTTTTTATTTACGCCGATATGACGTGGAATCTGTAAATGTGAGATTAAAGGTAACTCTGATATATATCGCTGCCATGTATTGACAATATTGGTGGGTGGAGTCTCATCCCAGTTAAGTTTAAGAACCCACAAGGCTTTAATTAATAATTTGGCGTAAAGTATTACTGGACCGACAAGTCCTAAAACATCGTACAAGCGAGCGGTTGCGGAGAGGATAGCGCGTTTGGTACAAGTGACCGGTGGCGGCGAAACAAGAAAGGAAAACTTATCGGTAGCGGGATACCAACGAAGGCCTAAAATTTTTAAAATGTCATTATCATCAAATGATACCGAGTCTTGTTGACGATGTGATGCTGGTATATGTTGTAAAAGCTCCTTGCAGTTACTTGTCCACTTAACCAAATCGAATCCACCTCGGCGAAACCTTTGGATAAGTTGAGTGGCGGTGTTGACTGCGTTGTTGACGCAAGGCGCGGAGGAAACGAGGTCATCCATATAAATATCCCTTTCCACTACAGAAGCATCAAGGGGATAGGACTCCCTTTCGTCAGCGGCTAACTAGCGTAAAGTGCAAAGTTCGAGGAAAGGGGAAGAGCGTAATCCGAATGTGACGCGATTAAATTCATATGTTCGTATAGTTTCTTCTGTAGAAACCGATATAAAATGCGTTGAAAAGCGCGATGGGATTTTTGGACTTCGATACACAAGTACATTTGCCTAACTATTATATATTTGATGCGATAAACTCTAACGTTTAATAAAATATTAAAAATGTCTGTTTGTAAATTTTGCCCGGTGTGCAAAATGTCATTCAAAGAAATATCGTTATCCGACTTAGCACTAGCGTCTAAAACGATGCGCAACTTCGTTGTACTTTTATCATTCCGTACGACGGGGTGATGCGGCAAATAAAAAGAAGGCTGTATACAATCATTATCAGAAACAACGGATAAAATACCCTTATTAATGTATTCCCTTATAACAACATTGTATTGATCGCGAAGATCGGGATATTTGTTAAAGCGTTTTTCCAAAAGTAAGAGGCGTTTTTTTTTGCATTCATTAAAGATTCATCTAATATGTCGGGCCTTTTCTTAAATGGCAGGGCGACCACATACCGTCCGTCGTTTTGGCGGTAAGTAGTAGAAGTATAAATGTCTTCACATTCCTGCTCATCACGGCACAAATATAATTTTTGCGGAAGTTCTTCAATTTTCCAAAATTTTTCCATTATATCATTAAGACAATTTTGATTTAAATTTGTATCGTAAGAACAGGAAACAAATGAACGCGGGGAATGATGTGATATAGCGACTTCAGCATCACCCATAATAATATATCCGAGTGATGTTTCTATGGCACTAGGCCATTGCGAATGAATTAAGTTTTCAGGCGACAAAAGTTTTATGTAGGTATTAACCCCCAATAAAATATCTATAGACCCAGGTTGATAAAACTGATCATCTGCTAAGCGTATTTTATCTAAATAGCGAATTTTTGAAACATCTACTATCAAATCTGGCAACTAACCCGTGATAATCGGAACAACTAATAGTTCAATATGATAAAATTTGTTATCATTAAAACGAGACGTGAACTGCAGTGAAGTGACACCTAAAATCTTCTGAGACACACCACCGATCCCGTGTACTTCGGTAAAACGATTTTTATTCGAAACGAAAAGAAATAAGCGTTTACAACAATCCTTCTTAATATAGTCGCTTTGGGATCCGGGGTCAACTAAACACCGAATAAAATGTTCATTGTCGTACTTATCTACGACCTTTATTTTTGCAGTCCCCAATAAAGTAGTATAGCGCGGGAGAGTACTATAATCGCGAGAAATATTACATGAAGAGGTAAGTGTTTTTTCATTTTCCTCCGTATTCGAATTGTGAGCGACAGAAGAATTTACCTTATTATCGTTAACTGCGCGGTAATTAATCGAATGCGCGCTGCATGCATTAGCGTTACGCGTCTGCACAACCTCTGAGTGTAACGTATTGCTACTACGAAAAGCAGTCTTAGAGCCATTCTGATTCGGGTCAGAATGAATTAAAGAATAGTGGCGCTGCGCGCAGTATATACACTTACGCTTCGATTTACAAAAAGAAGTCGAGTGTTTATTACTTAAACAATTAATACAACAATTGTTTTGTTTAATAATATCGTAACGTTGTTGTGTATTTAATTTTAAAAAGCGTGGACAAACATACAAGTGTTCATGATCATTTGATTTGCAAAAGATACATGAATGCGAAGGATCTGTATTAATAAATGTTTTACTAAATTTATTTGAAAGTGATTTGTTTCGATTATTATTGGATGTAGATAAAGTATGCGAATTATTAAATGTATGGCATTTAGCCCTATTCTGTTCGTATGAAAATTGTACTAAAGAGGCGTAGTTTGGTATGCTAATTGTGCGACAAGACATTTCAAATGACTTAACAGTGTCATGATCTAATTTTCTAAGTGCAATATTTAAAAACAAAAAATCAGCTAAGTCCTCAATTTTTAATTGCTTTAGAGCATTAATTGAAGCATCAAATTTGTCCATAAATTTATGATAACCTCCTGTTGTGTTTGCGTTCACCGGTGTTAAATCCAATAGTTGGTTAATATACGTAGATGCGAGTGTGCGTTCGTCATTATATCTTCTTATAAGCGCATTCCAAATAATGGAATAATTTTCTGCGGTAGGGGCTAACCCGGCACAAACTGATAACGCCCTGTCATTCAATTTGTTAACCAAATAATAAACACGTTCGGCATCAGTTAATTGTAAATTGTCGTGAATTAATGTCTTAAATTGTTGATAAAACATGGACCACTGGCGTATGTCTCCGTTAAATGACATTAATTCAATTGGCGGAAGTGAAGTTTTTAATTTAGTAGGAAATCTATTTTCTAACGTAACAGTGGAAGGCGATGTGGATATTTTCGTAATTTGGCACTTAATACGACTATATAAATCTTCAAATGAGTTCCAAGCCTCGTAATCAACATCTGCATTAGGGTTTAATTTTAAATGTTTAGTATTATAGTTATCTAGAACTTCTTGAAACTCACTACGTAATTGTTCTATATTCGAAGCGATGCTAAGAAATAAATTCTGCTCGTCCAAGGAATTAAATGCGCCCTTTGAGGTCTCGTAATTTTTTTGTAATCGTTCGTAAATATAATTACGTTTAGCGATAATAATTTTTAAACTAACTTCTTCATCCGAAACCAGTTTAGATTCTTTGCTTCTCGTCGTCATTTTCAACAAACAAATACGGACTAAAATTATTGCGATAAGTGACGGTAGAATTAGTTAACTGGGGAACGAAGCAATCTCGCGTTACTAGAAAGATGGCGGTTAATCAACAAGAAAAATATCATTAATGGAATAATGAAGCGGTGTGGTATGCGTTACAAAGGTATTATAATACGTGTAATAAGCGATGCGGGACAAATAAATATTGTAGTTAGTATAATTAGAACTACTATTTATTATGATTTAATAATATATACGTATATAATTTTTTGTAATATATAAAAAAAATGAATTTACTTCTCCGGTCCTAGAGGTTAATTTAATCCCGGCCGAAGTGACCAAAAAATATATGGTGGATTTGGCGTTTGGCCTTCAACCACCAAACTGCTGGTTCAAATGTATTAAATAATGTTATGCGGTGCGGCTATTAATTTAAATAGAATAGTGGACTGTATATGAGCGCGATGCGAGCGGTAAATGGAATTTAATTTATTCGTGATACTGCAAATCCCCTAAATTCGGGATATAGGAAGGACGTGAAGGAATGCATGTGCACCCACCTGGACTTCCGCTGGTCTGCCTCGTGTCTCGATGGCTGCCGGCTGTCTTCACACTTATCAACTTCACAGATAATCACGAAATATAGCGTTATTGCAAATGTCTATACTTTTTACTATATGCTTGTATAATTCAATATCCAAATTACACAAGGGCGGGAGCGATGATGCGAGATATAAGCGGTGCGGTTGATTGCGAGATATAAGCGGTGCGGTTGATTGCGTGTCTTCTCAACTTGTGTGAGCCCGTTAATCTTTGGCTTTGCAGTAATCTTATTGGATAATAATTAACGAATCCCTTATAAGCGTTAAGCGATAGTGCAAAGTGGCGCGAACAGTAAAATTGGTATGAAAGTTTTTGCGTGAATATAATTTATATTTTTAATTAAATAATTTCGAATAATATATAGAAATATTAGAGATTTTCACGCTGCCGACATCCGCTTGGTATGAATCTGTTTTTTGTTATACAAAGTATAGATTTGACGGACGCATACGACTGCATGGAATTTTATGGGAATTGAAGGGTTAAGAATCAAAATGCAAATGCGTCCTGAGGACTAAGATGGAATGCCTTGATTCCAGTTAAAAAGGTCTCCGGTTCGCTACACTCACCGTACGATACACAACAGCATTACCCTGCTATTTTACGCTGGTATTCTGTGAGAGCATAGTCCTGACCCGATTGAGCCAACCCATTCGTGCTATAAATATGCGCCCTCCTTTCACCCAAGGAGGTTAGCGTCCGTTTACGGCTTAAAGATCTCTCGCTATATCATTAATACATAACCACGCAACTGGCTGCGTGGTATGCTATGAACATTCACCACCTCCCTCCCCCGTTACCGGAGGGTTACCCTTATTTGCTTCGGGCGCAAAAAAAGCGTAGCTCTACAACGTAGAAAAACTTGTGAAGTATTGTAATAGGTAGATGAATGGAATCCCTCACAGCTTCTTCATATCTAGCATTTTCCAATTTAAATCTAATAGGTAGGTTAGTAAATTGTATCATCTAATCAATAATTTTTAATTTGGCCCCAGCTTAGATTGAAACTTAGGACACGGGGTAGTCAAATATTTCGAACACTTTATCATCCGGTACATATATAAAAATTCTGATATCACTCAACCGAGTTTAACAAAATTTTGTAAATGTGTTTTGCTTGCTCCAACTTGAGAGATAGAATAGTTTTTATCCCGATAAGTTACCCTCGATATTTGTATATCGAATTTAAATTTTTAAAGAACAAAAGTTCGTCAGAAATGGCAGAACAAAGTCTACCTAGCCAGCTAGTAAATATATAACTAAAACAAAAAGTTTCATCTAAAAGTACTTAATGAGTAAATTATAGCCACATAATAATCTGTCAAAACTCTTACAGACTCAACATTCTTTATACATAAAAACAAGTTATAGTCACATAACATTTTTAAGCGAGAAATTTCGTACAGCATTTTCCAACTCCGAAGCGGATGTGTGAAATTGTTCGCAGTGTATTTGACTGTGTATAAAAGGAAACGAGTAATTACATGAGTATTTACCTGTATTCCGCCGGCCGTTGCACTGTGCACGCATAACTTAAAGTTTGTAGGATCTTCCGCATGGCGGCGACTTAGTTGTATCTACTAAGATAAACAACACACACCAGCATTAATTCGTATTGCTTGATTTATTTCAGGATTTTACTCTTGCTTGAATTTTGATAGAATTGTAGCTGGTGTATAAATGTGAAACTCGGCATGCATGCTAATTAATTTTATAGTACAATCACTTTATTCGCACAGTTTGCTTATTTAAGGACTAAATATCTCTAGCTATAATTATCTCTAGCTCACATTTCACTTCGCACTTCGATAAAGAAGTGTCTAATTGAACTAATACTAGCTTTTACGGATTTTATCGCGTATATTTAACTATAAATACCCTACGTTTCGAGCGTTTTACAGCACCCATGGTCACGGGGGGACTGAGATGTTCAAAATCCAAATGTCATAGTTAACAGCGGTTACCATAGATAAAAATTTAACTTTTGTTCCAATCTACACAGTATATACTTATGGTATCTTGAAGTCTTGCAGTTGTATGCTTGGAAGAAGTGTCTAATGTTTAAAAGTAAAGTAAAATACATTTAATTAACATTTTTTTTTTTTGTTACGTTTTGGTGACAAGACGTTGTGTATGGTTCTTTGACTATCGTCGGCTTTGACTTTTTAAAAAGATAATTTTTGTTCCCCTTGGAGTAGACTGAGAAATATCACTAGCTCATAGAAGCAACTTTAAAATGTCGTCTAAAGAGTTAGTTTGAAAACTTGCCCTACTTTTAAAACTTCATGTCCTATTTTCACCCTTAGGGATTTTTCACCAAATTTAAATGTAGGGTAAGTAAAGGTATATTGGTGATATAAGTAATTTGGTGATATTTTTTATACGGAATGCCACGGAATTCCCTATGCTAGCAATTTCGTGAGATAGCGCTATCGAATTGTTACAAGTGTGAGGGGGATAGATATATTGCACGCGCTCCGCTAAGTCGTCGCAGCGTCAGTTGAGTAAACTTTTTTGACAGTTGCGCAGCTGTGGCGCCATTGTTTAGTGGATTCGGGTTGCTTTACGTATTTGGATAGAATTTAATTATAATAATTGCAGATTTAGTAATAAAACTATATAAAACCATCAAATAAACTTATAATCATCAAGTCAAAGTTACAGTAAAGTCGTGATTCAGTCAAGGTAAGTTTTTATTCCTTAATTTGCGACCGTTGTTTCTTAGTGTTTTAGCAAAAAAAATCGGTACCATTTTACAATGCTATTTTTAAACGTAATTTGCTCTTTTACTTAAAATAAACCATCAAAGTTTAATATATCATTCGAAAGATATTGTTTTGAGAAATCCGTAAGTGTATGTTATTTTGGAATTAATTATTTTTTTTATCACCAAATTACCTGTACGAAATTTTTGATTGGCAGGTTGGCAATGGAAAAAGGAAGTAGATACAGAAAATATAATCAGCAGTAACTTCAAAAAGCTGTCAGATTAGTAAAAAATGAAGGTAAGACTATATACAAAGCTGCTAAAGAAGCAGACGTTCCATGGAGCACTTTGAAGCGTTATCCGGAAAATGAAGAGGATTCTGTAAGAAAAATGGGGCGGCCCTATACACTGTCTTCTGACTTAGAGTTAAAACTTTATAATTATATCATAGAAATGCAAGAATTGGGATTTGGGCTAACTGTTTACCAGATAAGAAAATATGCTTATGATATTGCTGAATTGGCTGGTCGGGAGAACTTCTTACCATCAGATAATCGCGTTGCAAGCAAATGGTGGTGGAATAGCTTCAAGAGTAGGTACAATTTGTGCCTTCGTGTGCCAGAGAATCTTTCGGCCTATAGAGTTTCTATGGCTAATGAAGTTATGATCAAAGATTTTTTTTCGAAACTAGATGATCTTCTCACTAAACTTAATATAAAAACAAACCGAATTTAATTTGGAATTGTGATGAGACTGAATTATCATATGTAGTGAAACCATCTAAAGTTGTTACCGGTATTGGTAAAAAGTATGTTTATAAAAGATCCTACGCTGAACGAGGTCAAACTCAAACAATGTTAGCTTGCATTTGTGCGGACGGAACATGGATTCCTCCTATGATAATTTTTAAAGGTGTTAGGTGGAATGATACACTCAAAAATGATGCACTCCCCAACGCTTTAATTAAACTATCTCCTAAGGGATGGATCAATTCTGAATTATTTTACGAATGGTTTAATTTATTTATAACTGCCATGCCACCTGAACGTCCTGTGGTCTTACTTATGGACTCAAATTCTGCACATATTGGAGCAGAAGTTCTTAAAGTTGCGAAAGATAATGAAGTTTATTTATTTACTTTCCCAGCTCATTGCACGCATCTATTGCAGCCACTTGATGCAGGAATATTTAAGCCACTTAAAAGTTACTGGCGCGACAGCATGAATCGGTACATGAACGATAACCCTAGAGATGCTCCAAATCGTAGCAACTTCCATTCCATAATGAATCTAGCATTTATAAGCCCCTTTACTAAAAAAAACATCGAGAATGCTTTTAAAAAAACAGGCATATGCCCTTTAAACGACAATGTAGTTCCAAAAGAAGCATTACGACCTTCATCTTTAACTGACACTGCTCCTGTTTCTTTACCTACAACTTCAACAAACGCAGCATTTGAAAGTTGTACTTCAAAACTTGAACTCACAGTAGACGACATTTTAAAAACACCCAAAGCTTTAGGACGTTCAGAGAGGTCAAGAAAAAGAGATTCTAGTGCGAAATGCTTAACACTGATTAATGAAAATGGTATGCAAGAAGATCTTCAGTCTCAGCCTTCCACTTCGGGTAAATATGCATCTAAAACAAAAAAAAAGTAAAGAAGAAGATGATTGGGAGTGTGGCTTATGTGAAGTGTGCTCATATTGTTTGACGCCATACCACGAGGTATGCGCATCTATAGAAGATACTGACCTCGAAGAACAACTATATTATAGATGTGATCGTTGTATCGAATAATATTTTTAGATATTTGACTATATTTACAGTTTCCAAAATATCACCATATTTCCTATCCACTATCACCAATCTACCGGACTATATCGCCAACTTACCTCAGATAACCTTGTATGTTTGTTTGTCATTTATTATAAAACTTATTAGAGTTTTGTTGAAATAAGTGATCTAGGTAGTTACTTCAAATAATAAGTAAAGTAATAAAGAAAAGTGATTTGTTGCATTGTTTTTGAAGAATTATATAATGCGTATGTTTCATTTTTTATCGCCAACATACCTATCCTTACCCTAACTACCCCTGAAGAATCTAAAGAAGAAAGAAAAACATTCAAAGCGGTTCACGATTAAAAAACGTATTGCGCAACACTATATACAAATAAAATACACTCGGATTTAAAACTTTTTTGTATACAGCGGTAAAAATGACGGCCTATTATGATATTTGATGTTTAGAAAATAAAGTTGTCGGTAAACTCAACCCTATTCTTATCTTATAATATATTATTATATGGAATGATCATGTTATGACGGCCCAATATTATTATTAATAAGTACCCGGTTGACCGAGCTTTGCTCGGTATTTTTCGCTCGGTTTTTTTAATTCGTGTGTTTTGGAAATTACATTTAGATACAAATTACATACTGATGAAATACGAATAATATTTTTTGATCTTAGCGACATAATAGAAAAAACTGAACTGATTATTTGAATAAAAATCATGAGTGCAATTTGTTTAATTTAAATTTTCGTGTTTTATTTAAAATACTAAAAAAGGGCTCGAAAAAATAGATTTTCTCAAAAAAGAAAGGAACATGAAAAAAAAGTTAAAAAAGTCGGTCCGTCGGTCTGGGCTTGAACCGGGGTTTTACGATTCTGTGACCGACCATTATACCAATTAAGCTATTTATAATCACTAACAATTCGTCAAAATTTACCTTATTATTCTAACGATATTGTAGCAGTTTTTCATTGCCTAAAAACACGGACAAAAAGACATTTTCTAAAAATAAATCCTAGCTAGATCGATTTATTATCCCCGAAACTCCCTGGACACTAAATTTTATGAAAATCGTTGGAGCCGTTTCCGAGATCCCGATTATATATATATATATATATATATATATATATATATATATATATATATATATATATATATATATATATATATATATATATATATATATGTATAAGAATTGCTCGTTTAATAGTTTAGGATTAAATTGAATATAAAGGGGCATCAAAAATAGTCTTAAAATATATATATATTAAGCAATAAAATTACATTAATAAACATAAAGTTAATATAAATACATTTCAGACATTAGACCAATAACATAAATAAATTTATTAAAACTTGAAAAAATATTTAAAATAAGATAAATAATAGGAATAAAGTCGAAAATATTATAAAAATAAAGTTAAAAAACATTTATAAGATAATTAGAAAATTTGTTAAAAATTGTCTAAGTCTTGGAAGGAATTTATGTACAAAAGAAATTTCCTAAGTTGTGTTTGTGTGGCGTTTATACGCATTGACATGCGCGACTTCGGTCGATGTTCGTGCGTACGCACTAACAAGGGGCCAAGCCTCTTTTACTGGTTCACCAGTTATTTTGCTGTGGACTACGGTCCACTTCCCAAATTAACGCTCCCTTCGGGGGGAGTGCATCAAAATGGTTGGCGCTCACCGCGCACGGCGTGTGTGGAGCCGTGTGCATCCCCTACATTTTTTTTAAATAAATGTAGGAGATCGAAGCCCTTGTATCGGGTATTTTGTATAAATATTTTGTTAGCCTTTTCCAAGCGGGAAGGGATAATTAATAATAAATTAATAATGTAAACCTGATACAAGTGGAATAGAACATTTTATGTTCTTAACCTTTCTCGAGCCCTGTCCTCGTGAACGGGGTTAACTTAGCTTATAAGGTACTACCAACAGCTTTTAATTGCTCTAGTAAATATTCATTCTTCCAAAAGACACCTAAAAGAACTAAGTTACTAAACAAAAACAACGTAAATAAGGGTCCTAACTAAGACGATCACGCCAAAAATATTACGAACTTCCTATTATTAAACATTTTGAAAGATCATTTAGAGAAATCAAAACATATTTTATTAATGCTGGTCACATATATATAATTTTTATCGAAAAGGGTAAATTAATTACACTAATTTTATTTAATATAATATTATTTTTACTTAGAAGGAGGGGGGAGCGTTACAATGTCAAAATATTTTCAGCGTCAAAGTAACTTTATGCATAATTTATGAAGTCTGCAGAAACTGTTATGATTTATTAACTTTGAAGACCACCTTATTATCTACCACCATCGCGTTCACTATTACAACCACAAATATACTCCATACAACTACACTTACCACCACTATACCCATCCCACGCATCTTATATTGGGATATTATTTCTACCACCATTTAATAAAATAAGGGTGACAAACGAGCATACAATCCATCTTATAATAAAAAATAAAAATATAAATTTCTTTGCAACTTTCCGCTTAACATATAAAATGATGTGTCTTACCTGGATTGAAGCGCACCACCCGCCCTCCCTCAATTGCATACACTAACTCCGTCACCACTAGACCAAGCACCACTACTCTCAACACCACTATTCCAGGCAAGACACATCATCGACGATAATACGACACGTGTTTCGCCTCTACACGAGGCATCCTCAGGTAATATAGACTCTACGGCGGCTGACCGCTAAGTGAGCGGCGAGTCGAAACAGTTGCTATTTATACACGCTGACACAATCGCTCCCTACCAAAGTAGCGAGTGACCGCGTCGTGCGATAACAAACCTGCCAACAGTTATTATTATTGTTATGATTATTTTTAAATACTATTATTATTATTGTTTTGAGTGACCGCGCCGTGCGATAACAAATCTGCTACTAATTATTATTATTGTTATGATTAATATTTTAAATACTATTATTATTATTGTTTTATTGATATCATTATAATTATTTATTATTATTAATCTTAAAATTATTATTAAAGATTGGCCTTAAAGACGTTTAACAAAGGTGAATTAGAAACATTTGTTTGTTCATTCAGCAGTGTATAATTACGATTATTACTTTTTAAAATCTCCAACTGCTCCAGCACACACAGTCGCAGCCCCTTATTACAGGTATGTAAGACTTCAAAGGAATGGTCGCTAGCTAGGTTGTGTCCAGTGTCCAAGAGATGTTTAGCAAAATGGGATTTATCAGGATTGCAATTTCTGTACGCGGCCATATGTTCTTTATAGCGCGTCCCGAAATTGCGACCAGTCTGACCCACGTAAACCAAGCCAATCTTTAATAATAATTTTAAGATTAATAATAATAAATAATTATAATGATATCAATAAAACAATAATAATAATAGTATTTAAAATATTAATCATAACAATAATAATAATTAGTAGCAGATTTGTTATCGCACGGCGCGGTCACTCAAAACAATAATAATAATAGTATTTAAAAATAATCATAACAATAATAATAACTGTTGGCAGGTTTGTTATCGCACGACGCGATCACTCGCTACTTTGGTAGGGAGCGATTGTGTCAGCGTGTATAAATAGCAACTGTTTCGACTCGCCGCTCACTTAGCGGTCAGCCGCCGTAGAGTCTATATTACCTGAGGATGCCTCGTGTAGAGGCGAAACACGTGTCGTATTATCGTCGATGGTGTGTCTTGCCTGGAATAGTGGTGTTGAGAGTAGTGGTGACGGAGTTAGTGTATGCAATTGAGGGAGGGCGGGAGGTGCGCTTCAATCCAGGTAAGACACATCATTTTATATGTTTAGCGGAAAGTTGCAAAGAAATTTATATTTTTATTTTTTATTATAATGGATTTCCGCAAAGTAACGCCTGATTCTATCAATCCATCTTATGGTAAGTAGATGCTGTAGCCCATAAACATCTACATGTATTTTCAATTAAAAATCAAAATTCAAATTCATTGTCACTCCTGAAGACTGAGATGAAAAGTCCCATTTCCAGTAAAAAGGGTCAACGCTTCTCTACACTCACCATACGAAACGGAGCAGCATTAAGCTCCTGTCTTTTGTATACGATAACATAAACATTCCTCTTGTAATAATATAATTCCACTTATTCCAAATAACGTAAAGAGCAATAAGTAAAGGAAATCTCCTATTGTAGAAAAGGTTGAATAGACTTAAGTCAGTCTATTCAACTTTGTCTACTATAATGCCAAAGTCACGACCCCATTCCATCTAACAGTTCCCGCCAATGCAGTGGTCCAATAGGACCACTACATGGACGTGAACAAGGCTCTTTCATCCAATATGAAGAATGAGCTTACATGTGAATGTGAGGTAAAAATATCGTTTAGTGGTGATATAATCTCTGTTCATCAACGTTCCTGCTTGACCTGGAGAGCTGGGACGAATTAATGCAAATGTATGCCAACTGGTGTAAAGTAAAATCACAAAGTTTAATACGTCATCTCATTTCTAACAGGGTTAAGGAAGAGTTAATACGCCGCGTTGCTCCAATGTGTGTCGGCTCTGTCCCATTCAGGTTTCCTCAGGATGTTTTCCTTCATCCGCACAGCACTTTAAGGTTCATAGCACGTAGTAGATACTTACTTATATCTCCTATTATGAATCAGAATGCAGATACTTTGTCACCACCGAGGACTAAGATAGAATGGCTCGTTACTAGTAAAAAAGGTGAAAACGTTAAACTGTTATTTCACGACAATAGTCTTTGCGAGCGTTACCCCGATTAAAGTCGATGATAGATAAGATTTCAATGGTTAACAAATGGCACAAAATCTATCAAAACAACACGGAATCAAAATTTAACACACTAGTTATTTGACGGAAAATCAATAAGAGGCTCTGCGTTAAACGACTATGTAAGTGTGGTGAGGATGGATAATCTTACTTACTTAGAAGTAATGCCATCGCCGTTAACCATTGTGTTCTAAAAGACTAACAATAAAATACAAAAATGCAATAAAATCAAAAATTCATCCGGAAAAGAAATGAGGAGTAGGGCCTTACCGAATCATTATACGAGCACATCGAAATATATATATATATATATATATATATATATATATATATATATATATATATATATAAGGGGTTTTAGCTAACTATATTGTTTTCTCTGAGGATGAGACCTTACAGCTTTTACACAGTTACTACACAGAATTTACTGTGTGTATCTGTTATTAGTTCTCTTCAAAAGTGTAACAATGGCATTATGTGGTTCGCAGTTTATGTGAAACCAACATTGAAAAAGCTGCAATCGACGGGAAGTAGGTACTTATACGCCCAACGTTTGTTATTACGGTTCGTGTTGTGAGTTTTAAGCGAAATAAAGTTGTACGCTGACATTGAAATTGCCAGCATAGCATAAAAACGAATGACTCAGAAAGATGAGTCGCAACTGAACAATTTTTATGTCTTTATTTCATTACAGCGCCTTTTTTGTGTACGAAACAGTTTAAATTATCATAATATAAGTTACGGAGGATTACGCGGTCTGATTCAGAGCTTATAGAATAAGACTCACTTCTATTTTGAAAATAAATACATTTTTTCAGTATTTAATTAAAGCCCAACCAAAAGCCCACTGCTAAACATAGGGCTCCCTTATAGATTACCTAATGAGGACTCTGAGGCCTGAGACTATGATCAAGGACTATAAGAGTAAAGGAATAGAGATTGTGCCTGTATTTGCACACACACTCGTGCACTACAATCCTGTGCACAGATGGCTAGTCTTCGTTGAGACTGGCTGCAAGAGATACGACTTAAACTTAACTCAAAGTTTATTAAAATATGTAATCAAAGTTCATTATAATAATATCCGTCAATAATCCTACAAAGAGTTTCAATGTTAGGGAAAGATTTTATGGGAGTGGTCATGTTTTATTTCCCACTCGTTTCGCTGTAACATTATTTGCTTTTGCAGGAAGTTAAATCATTACAAAACATGTACTTGTACTCTCATCTCACCTCACAAAATCGGTAAGAAAAAGTTACTATTTTAAGAATTGGTCATATATTTAAAAACTATACTTTTATTAAAAAGAAAAACTCAAATTCCAAAAGTATAGAAATAAAATAATAGCTTCTGAGTTCGGAGTTAGGACTGTTACGGAGAATTCAATCTCCGAATACAGAAGTTATTATGTGGAAATCATTTTATTATTTTTAGTCTTTAAAGTTGACTTCGTTTTTTATTTAAAGTTAAAACAATTACATTTTTGAGTGAACATTACAAATTGAAGGAAAAAACGAAAATGTCATCAAATATTTACATTAAAATCTTCATGCCCTATTTTTCATCCATTTTGGATTAGATTTTTTTTAATCGAACGACTCTTGATAACCGATTATATAAAAGAAGAATCATTTTCTTGGTCCATATATTTCTAAGAAATTGGTGAGCATACATAAATAAACCCCGAATTTTCCGTCGTTAAGACGGAAGACCTCACAGCGTGTAATAATAATGGCTCAATCAACAGAGCCAGCACTACTAATTGGCGTCAAAAATAGGTAAAAGGGTATTATGAAATCATATCCAACGTTCTAATTACTATTATAATGTTTTGTAATTTGCAATCATTTGCATATTACATTATTAATATATATTTTATCTCGTTTTCAGTAGTCTTTTCCGCATGTTCATTTAATGCTGCAATATCTCTGTTCAGCTTAATGGCTGATTTAGGGAGAATGTCTTAAGCATTAATTCTGAAATAACTTATTAAACATATTATAACAGCTACAAAAGTGGTTACAAAAACGGTCACAGCGTAAAAGTAACGAACCAAACCATTTTCAGGATGAATTGTGATCAGCTGCTACAATTGAAAACCTAGGGTAAAAAGTACACTGATGAGGAACGAAATATCTAATGGCCTTTCAAGAAATGATGCTCGAGAATTAAAGACAATTAAGCGGACAAACGTCTAATAATTAATCGAGTATAACGCTTAATATTGATTGCTTAGACTAATGTCGCAAAGCTGGGAGGAGCTTCGTTTGCCATTGTTTTTTAAATGCACTACCTTGATTAATTAGGACTATTGCTGTAATTGGAACATGATTGTACAATCAGTGCGTGTTGTGAGTGAAGACATATGGATCTGAGACGTGGTCTTTCACAGTTGGCCATATCATAAAACTTAAGGTCGCACAGCAAGCTATGGAGAGGTCTATGCTCGGAGTTTCTCTGTGTGATAGACATATCTGCGAGGATGTCCGCAGTTAAACTAGAGTTACCGACATTGCCTAAGTGCATAAGCTTAAGTGACAACGGGCCAGCCATATAGCTCGAAAAACCGACAACAGATGTTGAAGAAAGAATCTACAGCCTCGTACCGAAGGTGCTTTAAATCAATGGATGCAGGAGGCTCAGGACTTATTTTTGGCCTACATGAGCGGCCTATATTCAAACTTGTGATGAGCTCTTAATGATGTTGATCATGATAAGCAATATAGAATTTTTTAAAAATGTCTCGGTTTCGATTAAGCCTTATTAATATATCTATATCTAAGCATCGATTCCAGAAACTATCATGTGGGAATCATTTTATTATATTTTACTTATGTGACACTAAGCGACCAACACCAAATGGTTTCAATGTATGCTAAATTATTGCATAAAATTACTACTTTTCTCCTACAGGAGTTCTAACTCCAGTTGCAGAGTTTGGGTTAATGTAGATCAGAATTTAATATTTAATTTATTAATTCACTCACAGAGTACCAGCGCAAACTAGCAAATTAATTTTTCTGTGTTCGGTATGTTGTCTGAATCTTAGGAGTTCATGCACTTGTGCGGACAGTTAAAATTAAACAATGTCTACCACCTTGGCTTACTCATAAGAAATAATCAATTATAAATAAAAAATCGGTGGCACAGTCAAAGTATAAATGTAAGCCGAATGCGTCTAATAGGGAAAAATATATAAACATTCGCAAAATGGTTAACATCAGCATCATAGAGTAGAGTAATATATACAGAAATGTATATATTACTCTACTCTATATATATATAATAGAAAACTAATGTTCAAAAGTTTATGCGGACAATGTATAAGATGGCGCTAGTGTCTTTGCAAATTATTGGACCCCAACCTAAAGTATGGAAGTGTACCCCCCCCCCCCTGGTCAGCATATTCATAAATCAGTCGAAAATGGTGATACAGTAAAGATCTGGAAATTTTTTAGATCTTTGAGGATTTTGAAATCTAAAAATACTCCAATGACAAACGAAACTTTAATGTTTAAAATAAATATTTACTTTCTTTGTCCTGCTTAAATAACACTGCTAAAGCTAATACACTAACATATCTTTCAACTATTTCCGCGCCAAATCACTTCCTTTTTTTAAACAATTCTACATTTGAAACTTTAAAAAGAGAGTTTTATCTATTAATTCCGTTGCAGTGGGAAGTGCCTTAACTTCTGCATTTATACAAGTAGTTTTCAGTTATCTTAGAAAAATGCTAACGCCTTATTTACACCCATTTCAACAGTTTTCTTTCTATGAATTTTCTTCTTTGATTCTTTACAATCAAGCTTTTTAACTTGACACAATACTACCGTACTACTAAGCATTTATGAACATTAATGATAATGTCTGATTCGGAACATAGTGGAGCGACTGTCCTTTGTTTATTAGGATTCAGTAAAGCTTTTAATACTGTTGACCATGTTATCTTACTTGGTATAATGCGCCCTCTTAACGTATCTCCTACATATTAATGGCGTTTAACATTCATTTGCTTAGATCCGCGCGATAAAATGAAATATGTGTGTAAGTCAAGTAATAAATCTTAGCGGTCAGCCACCGCAGATTCTTATCCACCTGAAGATATCTCATCATCTTTAATATAATTAGATTTCCGCAAAGTAACGTCTCTTTTATTAAGTATTCCAACAGTTTTTATAAACCAATATCCCACCATTTCACGTTTTACAAAAATATTTTTTTGGCAAACTAGCCTATTAACAACTGCAACACCAGGGGAAATGCAAATGCATTGCCGGCTTTTTATGGAGTAAGCTCTTTTTTTTGGAGGTCCCTAAGTCAAGCCGATCGGAAAGAGCTCGGTTGCCAACGATTCGAATTGCTTAGCGCTGTATGAGATGAAATGGAAGGAGCTGACACTGGGGAGCCCCAGCCCAGAGATGGGAACAGAATTCCATATGTTGCGGAAACTGCGCCTTGTAAAGTTGCAGGCGGTCTGCCGGCATGAAATAATGTCCCGCTCTGCTGAGCACGCCAAGCTTTTTAGAGGCCAATTTGGCCTCTATTCGATATGTTGATGACGTGGATTCTTATACTAGCTAAGACAAAAAGAGAAGTGCCTTGAAACTGAGGAGATACGACAAAGTTCTTTTTAGCGGTAAACGCGCAAACTTATGCCTTTTGGGGATTGAACTGGAATAGATTTAGTCGCCTCCAGTCCGAGACTGTCACGCACTTTGTGACATAAGTTTGTCCCGGTATTCGACGATGTTTTCCCGGGAAATATTGGCATGGCCAGTGTATAAATCATTATTATAAATCACTATTGCTGTCGTCTGCATAGCAATGAATGTTACCGGTTTGTAACATAATATTTTTATACATAAGAAACACCGTTGGTGAGCGCTTTGTGGCAAACCCAACCGACGGCCTTCGCTATGTCTAAACTAAGAGACCAACGGGGACTCTACTGTCTCTGCCCATCTATGAGTTAGGTAACCCAGAAGATCACCAGCTGAGCGACCCCGACGGAAACCAAACTGGCGGTCACTAATCTGCTGGTGATCCTCAAGGTACCTCATGAGCTGGCAGTTTATAATGGATTTCATTATATAGAGGAACAAGGAGGTAATATTAATAGGCCTGTAGTTAGGTGGATCTGAGCGGTCGCCATTTTTAGGGACCAGGTGCGCTAAATACAGCTTTAGAAACGAAAGACGGCTTTTCCATGATTTTGTGACTAGTACCGGAAAAGATACTTTAAAACCGATGCCAACTCCGGAGCACACGTCTTCAGCACAATAAATGGGATGCCATCATGCCCATTCAACTTTTTGAAGTCTAGGGAGAGAAGTGCTATGCGCACCAAGTGCTTGGTAAAGAGTACATCCTGCATAAAGCACTCAAACCGCGGGATGGTGTGTGTGTGTGTGTGTGTGTGTGTGTGTGTGAGCGCGTGCGTGCGTGCGTGCGTGTGTGCGTGCGTGCGTGCGTGCGTGTGTGTGTGCGCGCGTGTGTATGTGTGTGTGTGTGTGTGTGTGTGTTTGTGTGTGTGTGTGTGTGTGTGTGTGTGTGTGTGTGTGTGTGTGTGGTGTGTGTGTGTGTGTGTGTGTGTGTGTGTGTGTGTGTGTGTGTGTGTGTGTAAACCTCATAACTTTTGAACGGCTTTACCGATTGAAATGAACTAAGCGGATTTCCAAAGTGCTTCAACAAACTCTGATTTCCTATGACATTTAATTAATTCTGACCGGTAGATTTAACGGCTTTACCGACCGATTTCAAAAACTAATAAACTTTTAAGCTTGAAAAACTACGTCAATCGCCGCCGGTCCGGTCAAAACCTATAAGATAATATAAATTTGGATATGGCTTGTAAAATACAATGAACATACAACAGGACTTGTAACCTGCCCTCTTATACAGTGGCCTCAAAAAGTTATAATGTGCTAAGTTTGCGAGCAACAGTGGAAGCAAGATGAAAATAATTTCTCAACATGACTGTTTACTCGTCACAGTAGGTCAAACGTGAGGCCTCGCATCGGCAAATTGCAATCTTTTCGATCGCTGATTTGCATCAGTAAAACATACACTTTTATGATTTGATCATTGAACTGTAATATTAAGCAGAGGTTTTTAGTATAAAAAAACTTTCCAGATACTGTTTATAATAATCAAAAATAGTGAAAAATTCCCCATTTTTGATTATTTAAGAAATAGGAAATGAAAGTTTTAATTTACACACCTATTTAAACGATTCTCTAAATCTTTAAAAAAAACTTGTGATATTCTTTAGACCAGTCAAAAGAATGTAGGTTGATACTGCCAATGTCAATTTGACAACTAATAACCGAAGAATGTAGTGCCGCGGCTGAATGATTTCTATAGTTTAAGGAACTACCCTTAAACAATAGTTTAAAGATGAGAATATAAATTAGCCACCGTTTTTACCATGACGAATAGTGTGGCGAACTTTTTCTTAGAACTTTATGAACATAACAATTCTACCATACATTATTTGTATCTTCGATCAAAAATACGGGTTACGTACAAAATCATAGCTAAATACTGTCTGCATGAATATAAACTATGAAAAAACATAAATTAAATAACATTTAGTGTGAACCAACCTTAAATTACAACAAATAAAGTTCTTTTTCCCGTTATTGCTTTGCGAGCTACACTCTCACGTGCAAGAGCTCACGTCTCATGTGCGCTCTTATTTACTGAGATGGATTTCTTGCGCCGACCCGACATCTAGTATGTATTGTTGATCGAAGATTTGTATTATCAATTAATTGATTTACGCAGTGCGCGCTATGGAAAAAACAGACAAAAACACAGGATAATAAACCAAGCGATTTTATAAAAAACAACTAAAATATTAAAAACTGTGGTTAGACAATCAATGAGGAGGTTTATGTTTGGTAGACGACTTTGATAAGGTCTCAGGAGTCACTAATACGATCTTTTCCAACTTAATCATCGTCATCATTACACGTCCACTGCTGAACATAGGCCTACTCCGTATATTGGCACAAAGTACAGTCCTGAGCATCCATCGACCACATGCGTAGCGGGTAGTTACTCCATCTACTGGGAAGACACCCAGGACTGCGCTTGTCGGCACGAAGCTGCCACTCGAGAACTTTCCTTCGACGTCGGTTGTCGGTTCTTTGGGATATATGGCTGGCCCATTACAAATTCAACTTACTAACTCACTGGGCTATTTCAATTATTCTTGTTTTTCTGTGGGTATTCTGGTTACAGATTCTACTCCGCAGAGAAAATCAGAGCATCTTTTCTACCGCACGCTGGAGTGACTTTGAGCATCCTACTTTTTCCGACTTAATAAAAAAACGTTGTTATAACATTAGGTAGTTTGGAAAAAATTAAATACCCAAACGTATCTCGGGAATCACTTTTTTATTAGTTAAAACAGCAGGAACATCCCTTCAGTAGTTTATGAGATGTAAAAACATACCTACAGACAGATACAGCGGGGAAATTTACTTTATAATATGTTTAGATACAGTTAAGGATGACAAAGCAATGCGAAATATTTTGTACTAAATATTTTATAGAAGTTAAAGAACGTACTATTTCTTAAATAGTTCTCGCGGCGTGCTGAAAAGGCTTATTTAAATGGCACTTGTATATACTCGCTCTTTTAGTTTCAAATTCTTGGTCTTAACGACTACTTCTAAGTTTACATTTACGTTTTTATCAATTTCTCAAGTTGGTTTCCAGATTTCACGACGTTTTTTTAACCACAAATTAGGTGATAAATACAAATAACAATTTTATTGTTCCTGTGGAGATAGAACTCCGTATACTATCATACTACAAATTCTAATGGTTATTTAATAATACATTAAAATATTTTATTACTTATGGACATCAATTACGACGTGTTAGAGCCACGCATACTATCACCTGAGGTGGATAACCCGGAGGAGGTCTCGTTCGCAAAAGATCTTCACTAGCGCTACGGTAAGCTTCTACGCATGACTACAACCGGTGAATACGAAACCACCCAAGAAGAGACGATACTGGTTCGTTATTTTTACTTAATGCATACCTGTTAACTGTTACAGTCAAACAGGTGCTGTATCATGGTCGTGTCTTCAACTGCAGCAGAGCCTCACTTTTTATAGCTTTTTGTTTGGTTTTCAACAAATAACAACAAAAAGTAGGGCTAATTTAACAAATTTTAACGATGTACTTATTAGGAATGTTAATACTTTTTACGAACGAAACCGCCTTCGGACTATCTTCCTCTTCTGATATTGTTTTCGGTAGTCACTTTGCGATTATCATTAGTGCGTTGTAAATACAATAATTATTAATCGCATGTACAAATTTAAAACAGAATAAAAATGCACATGTTTGCTCACTGTCGCTACGCGGACATAAGAGGATTTAAACTTGTATCAGTTTTTTATCTGTGTTCTTTTGTACCTGCGGCATCAGGAGGTGATCAAAACTTGCTTGGAACAATGTTACTTGTAACTCGCACTTTAAATTGACTTTGCGCGCTTAATAATAAACTGAAACAACCCCGCAGCCATTCTTATTCATATATTCAAATTTTATCTCATTCAATTTTTTTTCCACAATGATCCTGGTCCTTATATAAATAACACTCGCAAAAACAAATGCCTCTTCTACTGAATATCCTAGCAACAAGAGATATGAATTGCATTGGAAATATTTTACGTTTTTTTTTTCAGTAAGTAGGTAGTGGTCTTACCATCTGCGGTTATCTCAGGCCGAACTCGAATTAATCTATATAACTGAAAAAAAACGTGTAAAATAACTACATAATGTTTTTAACCCGAAACTATATTGTAATGTATACATGTTTTATTATTATATACTTCTAAATTGTAAACATGTGTGATTTTATTGTGTGTTCAAAGGATTCCACCGGGTAGCGGAAACTGAAAGCCGCTATCAGGGACGAGTAAAAAAAGTAAGGACTCCGCATCACCTACATAAAAAATGAAGTACCCTAAATCAAGATACGTGTAAATACGAACCTACACGCACACACTAAGTACCCTAAATCAAGATACGTGTAAATACGAACCTACACGCACACACTCACACAAAGATAAGGCAATCGGCCGCCATTACGTTCGCGTATCAAAAATTGAAATAATGCCGTCATGTGTCAATAAATGATGCAAAAATAATACCACATTACAAGAAAAGTGCCAAGGGATTACCTTTCGAAGGTAAGCCAGTTCATATACTCGTAACATTATTTATTACGCACATTACGCACACATATACAGCATAAATGTTGCTTCACTTGCTAGTATCGCGGTGCGGAGTCCTTACTTTTTTTATTTGTCCGTGGCCGCTATTATATATTTTACGGGAACCGAAAAGTTTATTAAATTTGTTGCGAAGTTTTTTTCAATATACAATTATGTTTTAGGATACGTTAGAATCACGTCGCTGAGTAGAAAGTTGCTTGAAATGCAAAATCAGTTTGAAAAAAGTGATAAGTCTGGAATTTTGGGGTATTTATGTTTTCCCAAGTGATCCAGGAAATTAATGTAGAATGAGTGACTAAGTATAATAATATAGTAAATAAGTAGGTATCAATCGAATCTCATTAATGATGTTTATGATGACGATCACTTAAATTAACGAAACACTTGGTACATTCAGTGTTTTCACTGGCAAAGAGCTTTGTGTGGTGTAAGCGTACCACAATATTTCAACTAGTCGCAGTAGATGAAAATGCAGCACTGCAGACCCTGGGTTCGGTTCCTGCATTGCGCAGCTATTTCTATGACCGAAAAATAATTGTTTGGTTTCTGGATGTTTTTCTACGTGAAATTTATATACTTAAAATACCTCAACGATAGCGGAGTTATTCCAGTTGCCTTGGTAACTCTTTTTAATAAAAACTTCATAAGAACATTTTGATATTGGTAAACAATATTTCAATTAAATACCAGGAACAAAGTTCGAAAACAAATTTGCCAAAATACAAACAAATTTTAAAATACTATAGATACTTTTGTTGTAGTTTAAAAAGAATTGGTACACAATAATACTTTATTTATCCCTAGAGCTCTAAAACATTTCCTACATTCGTGTACTTCTTCGAGAGTCATAGATTAATAAAGTCTTGGGATCTAGTTTACTGTAATTGATACTTTTCAATTTATATTGAAATCACTAACATTTATTTACTGCATTTGAAATTGATTAAATTATAGCACGTCGTAATTTATATTAAATTATGACGTGTTAGCATTAAATCTATTTCAAATTATCAAAACACTGTTCGTTGAAATCAATATATTTATGTCACAGAAAATGCTGCAGCTATATTAGTAGCATAGTTGTTGCACAAATGGGTGGGTACACAAAATACCAGCGTATAATAGCAGATCTCACAGAATATTATCGGAAAATAGCTGCTGTATTTCGTATGTTGAGTGTAGAAAACCATTTTTTTTACTGGAAACGAGACATTCTAACTCGATAGCCCACCAACTAAAGAGATGACTAGGAATTTTCTGGATATACTTTTTTTTAATATACTGTCGTTAGCGGTTTCTACGCCGATACCAGACCGATGCAACTTAGGGACCTACAAGAAAAGAGCCTATTCCTTTCTGAAATTCAAATGTTCATGGGCGATAATAATCACCATAAGGTGAGCCGTAAAATAAACTTTCTCATATAAGCCTTATTGATTACGTACAAAAAATTATAAATCACAATAATACCAATGCTGCATAATAATACGCCACTAAGACGAATCCTTGTACCATATGTCCATTGCACCAAAACATGAAGTATGATTTTTGCACTTATAAGGCCATGGTTAAGCCATATTACTAATACGCTCACCACCAGTACTAATGCACTTCTCTCTAAAACTTATCAGTTGTATGATAATTTTTATTTATTTAAAAACTTTAACAAAGTGTGGACTTATTTCAGTTCTATATTATTTAAAATCAAGTTACAACTCGAACATTATAATGCATATCATAAATCAAATCAAATCACTGAAAAGTTCGGCGAGAGAAGACAGCAAAAAAACCTTTTACAGGTGTACCTAAATTAGAGTGAGCACGCTTTTTAAAGCCGCAGTTAGTTAATTGTGACCGATAATCTCTTTCTAATGCTCTTAATAAACCGTAAGCTTTGCGGTCGTGTATATTCTATGTATATTTTGTCGTGGCTTACTCGCGAAAACGAATCCGATTGTATTAGGTGGTTTTAATTTTAAACAAGTCTTCATATAACGGTGTACGCATCTCAATAACATTAAACTTCTCGAACGCTGAAAGGTACTAACGAAACCTGAAGTTTGCAAAGCTTAAGGGCTGTATATTATAATTCTGTTGGCCTGGGACTTTATTTTAATTATATTATTCATAATTCAATAATTGCTTTGTAGGGGAATATTTAAAATATAACCATCATATCAATATTAAATCTCATAAAACTGCTTTTTCCTAAACTAATATCTAATTTTTTCTAAAAGCTAATGGTGCCGTGTCTGAATTCTCTGCATAAAAACATGATCACACTATCGTTAAGATTCACTCGAGACAGCTTTTACACAACTTCCCAAGCGTACCCTTTCCACGCCCTTTACTTTTCTTTACTTTTTGAATTCAAGGAAATCTAAGTGTATTCAGTCTTTTATTAAAAGCGTTTTGGTATTATAGTTCATTTTTAATACGATAAATATGAAATTTACTTTGCTTAGAAACAGAATCACAGCAGAACTGGTGTCGGATGCTGAATAGATGGCACGTTTTACACCTGCAGCCTGTGGGGCAATTATTCTCGCGGTTCTGTAAATGCTTCACGTGTTCAAAATTTTTATTCTGAACACGTGAAGCATTTACAGGCTTTAGGATAATGATGGGACTTTACTCGCTATTGCAGCGCATCAGGTATGCTTTCTGAAGCTAACACAGATAGCTTTGATGCAATAGTGCGGAAGAGAGTGGCCCCTCTGATACGTTGCGTGAGAGAGTACCAACGGACTCCCATGTACCGTATTGCGAAGAATTGATTGCTCGGTTGTATGACACTGGAACACTGTGCATATGGAGTCCAGAGCCGTTATGTTTAATATAAAATAAGTATTCTCTTTTGTATTTGTATATTTACTAATATAAATTTTAAGTTTATTCTTATAATCAACAAACTATGGGAAATCCGAAATTAAATCGTATATTTATAAATACTTGACATTAGGTGTATCGCTAAATTGAGGTTTGATTACACATTACAAAGTTATTTAAGCAATTATAACCAACTACGATTTAACTTTACATAAATTACAAAAAACTTTTAGAGGTCGTCACCACCTATAACCACTTAAAGTTAAAGTCACCTTAATTAAGACTGCGCCCGCCTGGCTTATCTGTTAAATTACGTTTGCTAAAAACCGACGTTGGGCTATGGTTCGGTAAGCAATAAGCTAATAACTACTCTCTATAATCGATCTATGAATTTCATCGTTTTTGGATGAAGTTTCTGACAAAATCGATTAAGGAGCATCCTCTGTCTATAAGCAGTTCAACAACCTAAAATGTGAAATATTTTTATATCATTATCTAAATTTATAATAAATGTAATAACAAACAATTCTATACCGCCGTGGAGTGGCGGCGTAAGACACACCACTACCCCCTTGTCGCAAATTTATTGAGGAGTCCTATGTTCAGCAGGGTTGTTAGTTGGTGCATGGTGATAAGTTGTAATGATGATGATGAAACAACTCCATTCACTTAAAATACCTTACTTAATAATTTTGTATAACGTTAGAGAAACAAATTAAAATCCTATTATATATTACATGTGGAAATTATTAGTAACAATTTTTTGAAATTATAAAAATGTAAGTGCTTTAAGTAAAAACGTTCAGCGCATTTCTTTTCCATATCTAGTTTATAAACGCCGTTGATATACGTATGCCCTGCTACTATATAAAAATCTATACTCGTTACTATTATAAAGGGTATCCAGTCTTTTAAAAGCAATGACATTAATTGAAATTCCAAATCGAATTTGAGATATAAAGTTTCAATCGTAGCGAGTATTATTACAAATGGCAACTTCATATGTAAGGAATATCAAATAAAATAATATCAAAAAAAAAATCCAAGATTCAAGCTAATGTATTTATATGTTTGTTTAAATTTTTATTGAATATTAATATAAAGGGCACTTTATAAGGTCATAATATATTCTCCAACAGGCAACTTACCTAGAAATTTAACAATCCTAATTTATCTAGAATTTTTTCAACCAGTCATTCGTCAAGAATTAAAAATCAGGGTCTGCTTTAATTTTAAAACTGTAAAAGATCTGTGAATAATTCTTGGTTGTCTTAATTAATGAATTTTGAAAAGCTTCGCAGAAGAAAAGTACCTAATGAATTTTCGATCCAAATAGCTAACAATGGAATCCAGATTAAAGTCCGGTGTTAGGCAACAATTATGAAACGCGCGGAATATGTTGTTGGATTATCTCACGCCTGCATTTTATATGGCTTTAACTTAATTCATCATCAATACAAACTCGTGGGATGTTAAACATAGACCTCGCCTATAACCTGCCACGGTCTTAAGCGTTTATAGCACCTGTCCCCGCAGACTTCTTTAGATTGTCAATGCATCCAGAGAGGTTTTAGTTGAGGCAATACCACCAACTTAACATAATGCAAAGAACAACATTCTAAATGAAGGCAGAAAAAAGAAATTAGAAAAAATAATTTTTTTTTTTAATTCTATATTTTTACGCAAAAAATTCTAATCGTTTTACATTGTCGTAGCTGCACATAGGAAACTATCTATGGTATTTTTTATTTAGCTGTTGAACATAATTTCCTTTAAGCTATAAATATCATTATAACCATAGAGTAATAGGTACGAACCACCGGCATGTCAGAAAGGAGTGGCCATTGCGTTTTTTCCCGATAGATAACTGTGTGCAGTTTTTTGCGGAGGTAAATCTGCGCAAATATAAACATTCGTCTGTTACTGCGAAACTCACATCTAAAAATTAAAACAATATACTAACAATTTCCCACACACATAGATATATCATAACACTATCGCTCGGTGACAGCGGCAACTCGGATAAGTCGCTCGATCGATTCGCATATTATATGAAGGTGAGCGGTATGTGTTGCTAAACAAATCAGAAACATCACGACCGTTATTGTTGTAATTTTTAAGTTTAAAAAGATGTTAAGGGCAATATTGTGATTAAAATTACTAATACATGAACGGAACGCCATCTTTTTGTAAATTTTATGAGATGGACTTCTTTTTGCAGCATAAAAACTGAACAATTAGGCGTTTTGTAGGACGTCGATTCCGCCGCGCAACTAGATTTAGTCTAGCACTGCGGCTGCAACTAGTTTTATTGTACGTATAGGGCAACGCCTGCATATGACTACTCCCCTCCGGCTCACCGGTGGCGCGTGTGTCTCTATGATTATAACTCGAGAAGGACAAAGAGGTTTGCGACAGTTTCCTTTTTAATTTCCTAGTTATTATTATGAAGACGTTACAGCCTATCTTCCAACGTTGCTTTCACGCACGGGGTGATATGGGTTAGTGAATGTCCATACATCGCCACAACACTGTAAAATTAAACTTGTTTAAATAATTTTTTTTTCACTTTTATATTTAGTGTCTGTATATATTCAGCGTGTAGCCATGTTGTGTCCTGTTCATTTTTTGTTAATAACATCGCATCGCAATTTTCGTTTATCTATTATAAAGGCAGCCATTACGACCAGAAAAAATAAACCAACAACTTATATACCACTTTTACTAATTCTTTAAGTACTGAAATGTTCAAGTTTGTAATTTTTGCTTACTCGCTCTTTTTGTTTTTAAACTATTTTTGTATACAAGTAGTTTGACACTCATCAATTTGATAATATTGTTCATCGCGTTTAATATTTTCTTAAATCTTGCAAATTTTTTTTATTTATGTTTTTGGTAAACTTTCCACTAAGTACCTTATTTAACAAAGCCTCTTTTAAAGCTCGAAAGATGAAAAACTAACACAATTTTAATATTTTTTGCAGTAAAATCTAAGTCCACGTATCTAAAATAGCTACGCTATAAGAAAATCACCCGGTTCTACAATTGGGAATTAAATTTAGCTTAAACCTTTCAAAGAGAAGTTGACTACTGAAGCGGCAGCACTTCGAGCTAGCTAACGAATGAAATCAAATTACGTTATATCCAGAGCTGTCGAGTATCGACAGATCGCGCTTATTAGAAAAAATTTATGTTCGACTTTAGCTTTTAATCCATCGTCATCTTTAACTGTTTTCTATTTTCATTAAAATATAATTTGCTCTACTTTCCTTAGTTAAATATTTTATTCATCTCCACTTATCGTCATTATTGACTGACAGCATAAGTGTTTCTTCATAGAGCAAGAGTGGCCAACTACCAAATTGTCCACCTGATTAAGTGGATGCTTTGGCCCATAGACATTTATCATCGATGTATATGTAAATAGCCCAGAATTCTTAAATTATATAGATGTTTATAAATTTAAAAAAGATCATCAGTGTGCAATAAATTGGATATAATTGATATGGTAATGCAGTGCTTTGAAACAATTACTGACTAAACTATATGAAATATGCCAAAATTTTAATCTATGTAATTGTAATTTCCAGTTCACATGATTTGCAATTCATGAACACCTGCTGCTAACTTCATACAAATAAGGTATTGTCAGGCCAAAGTTCTATGTCGGAATGCATCACAGTCTGTATTTACACTGGCGCTATAAACACTTCAGAACTGAGTAACTATCCAGATGGACTCCTAGGTAGAAAAGGAGCCCTACAACCAGTTAACAACGAAATATTAATTCTCATCAAAAAACACATGATGTAATTTAATCAGTATTTACTTACAGCGTTGAACGAGCATGCAATATAATCTATTACACAGCGATATGTTGACAAAGTTTTACCGCGATCTGATGAACGACATGGCAGCACATACATACGAACATACAAATATTAATTATTTATTTTTATATATTAGATTGTTGTTTTTGTATGGGTAACTAAAACCTAATTTGTATTAATGTACTGAACACTTCAGCATAATTGATAAGGAGAGTTGTAAGATTTAATCCCACCAAAAACAATGGGGCTAGGTTTGTACGCAACTTTGGATGAAACGATGTTGCTCAGGGGTGTACGGCTTTGCCTATAAAAATGTACAGATCTGAACGGATGCCGAGTTCCATAGGTTTTTAGAAATACACCGTTGTTTATCTCGATAACCCTGCACTGTTTTATATTTTGTAGTAAAATTTTAAAAATTAAATATCATCAAATTTATTGGTGACTTAATCAACCCGTCCATTCTAATCTGCATTGATGCCAAATTTCAAGTCTCTAAGTCACCTAGCCGTGTAGCCGGGGCGTGGCAACTATAGCAAATATCCATCGTACCCGGTACCGCAAGGGTTCTCTTTTGATAACTTTGGCACGGAACACATAATTATGACGTTTCTAAACAGTAGGTAACCCTAAAAATAAAATAAATAATTATTAAAATCAGCAGAGGAAATCTCTACGCCTACGCTTACTGTTTTATTAATTTAAAGTTTTACATAAAGTACCATATATATGAGAAGATATAATTTAAATTTCTGGCACCAGCCATTGGCTGTTCCCAGTGTTGTGAGTATTGAGTAAATATTTCAATTTACATATTTATGCAATCTCACTGGTGAGTTGATCAAAAGGCCTAAAACAACTGTGGATTTAGCGAGGAAGTTGAAGAGTAACAAGAACTTTTATTAAAAATAACCGATACTGACAAGTCAATACCATGTTTTCCACCAAAATTTCAAGTATTTTAATATCAGACTTACATCTCGTTACTTCGAAAGAGGAAAACATGAAACGAAAATTAAAAGCAATACAATTTGTAAGATTTCACTTGGTAATTAATGTACCAACGTAGTTCTCAAACTTAAGCCGATCTGGTGTTTTTGTGTTAATGTGTTTAAAACATTTATACGTATAATGACTTCTTATTATTTATGCAAACATTAAACATTGAATAAAACTACTTTTCGCGCTTTATTTTACTTACTTATTTTCCGACGCTTCGGGTGCTTCGCAGCATCCATGGTAACGGGGTGATTACTAATAATAATTATTATTAGTATTTATTTCGGACCATGATCCATATGAGTTAGTAAGTAATTTATAAACTAAAATGTGTTAGTCACAACATTAACTAATGTTAATTGTTAATGTTATTATTAATGTTAGACAAAAACCAAAATAAGTAAGTTAGTAAGTAATTTAGAAACTTAAATATGTTTGTAATAATGGTCGCCACACATGGCCAGTTCAACTGATCATTCCAACTGATCAATTCGAACTAAAACTGTTTATATTTTTTTAAATATTAGATTTTCGATATATCGATAAATAAACTGATATATAAAACTCCGATATTTTATATTTATAATTTAAATTTTAGAAAATTCAATATTTTAAAAAATATCTGCAGTTTTAGTTTGAACTTAATCAGTTGGAATGATAAGTTGAACTGACCGTGTTGGCGTCCATTACATTAACTAATGCATACATATATATAATATGACTAATTAATTTATATACCTCCGCCCACTTCCCACTGCACCATACTCGCAACAGTATACGTGTCCAGTGCTCCAGGAACGGGCAGTCTGGTTTCATGCTGTTGGTGCTTCCCCTTAGCCTGCGCATCAGGGCTGCTGTTCTTTTTTGCAGATTAGCTTGAAATCTGTCCGTTACCACTTCAACAAACATGCCTGATGCACTACAGAATCGTTAAAGCCCCAACAGCACCTTGAATGCATTATTATTTTGCATACGAACAACAAGCCCGCTGCGTACATATATTTGATCCACAGGCTGCATGTGTAGCATGATTGGCAAAACGCCTTGAAAAGAGTAATTTTCTCTTCTTTCGGACAACGTGCAAACTTGCGGGCTAGCAAGTTACACCGGACCGAAAACTCTCTTCGTTCCCTCGCTACATCATCATCATCATCTAAATCTTCATTAACTATGTGGCTAAGGTATTTAGTTTGGGACACTCTCTTGAGTGCTACACCATAAAGGTACACCGCAGAAACTATATGAGGTTTTTAGTACCCTCTCGAAACACCATAACCTCACTCTTCTTTATATTGTATAGGAGGCCATGAGACACAGCGTATCTTTTACACACTCCAAGCAGATGTCATAGTGCATCAATCGAGGGACTCATCACCACCATATCATCTGCATAACTTATGTTATTTATTATATTGCCGTCAATGCTGCATCCGATAACAGTGCTGCTAAGCTCCTCGATTGACTGATAGGTTAAAGAGCGCCGCGGAGGTCAGACCACCACAGGGTGGTCTGATCTACCTGGTAGTTGGGTGAGTGGGTGGTGAAATAGCTCCCTGCACACTCCAGTACAGTCTGTACAATCAGTACAGTCCAGTACATCTCAGACAATGCACCTGACCATTTGACCTGGTTAATTTATAAGATCACAAACTGCAAACTTCCCAGAGCGTTATTGTTTCACTTCAGCTACATGTTCTTTAATGCGGGTTTTTATCACATTCACAATCAAGCTTGTACAATCCTAAATCTTGTAGATATTACTCTTGTCAGATCGTAAGATATGACTAATTTTCTTCGGCGCCTAGTATAATGTTCGACATTGTTGTACATTTCGAGTTAAAAAGATACTCTTCAACATACTAAACTTAATCAATGATTGACGACCTCAAAATACTTGTTTCCATCAACCTCCTCCTCCTCTTTCATAGCCCCTTATGGAGAAATATTCATCCGTTTTGTTACTTCTACATGTATTTATTATACACAGAGGAATGTATAAACATATTATGTTTATCTACACAAAACCGTAATTTGTTTTCTCTTTTATCTTTTTTTTCTTTTAAATGGAAATATATTTTTAGGAACATTTGTCAGTAGAATAACATATTTTCGCCGGGTTGCCTATCAAAATACGTACATATCGATATTGAGACTTTAGTCAGCAAACAACTTTATTCGAGGATACTTTGCAGTACTCTACCCGCTCTCACAAGCTCGTGTCTTAAATTATCCTCGGATTACAATTCGTTTCAAAACTAGTTCAATAGTGAACTAGACAGTAGCAAGAGAAAAATAAATAAAAATTGTGCGTGTCAGCTCCGACGCGTGACTGGAGTTTACTCCTGAAAAGTGATTGTCTTGAAATGTACACAATAGGCAAAGGATAAAATATGTTACATAAATTATATTACATAATAATATATGACTTAAACAATACCTACTCGCGCATCTCATAGCGCAAAACCTAACGTATATAATATCTATATAACATTATTAATTTTGCGCTCTAAGATACGCGAGTATGTTGCGCAGAGGAAAACAATAACGGCTTCACTTTTTATTAATACTTGATTTCACTACCCATCTATTTTTCATACCCTAAAGCTATATAAGAGTATGAAACGATTCTTAAAGAGTAAACTTCAATAAATTCCAGCAAACTTTCCAACAAAAATAAGCAATACAAAGTTATTGAAAATTAATTTGATAAAAATAATATGAACAATATTCATTTCTTTAAAGCTTGTAACACATATTCCATTGAAAAGGCGTTAACGAAATTCCTTTTAAAGGCAGCTTGGTACATAGCGAAGACAGGATTTGTACGAGAAAATTAAACCCTAAATCCTTAGCGATCTACTTACAAGCGAGATACCGGTTTAATTGTGTTTACTAAGACTTAACTTTGCAAATATTGCGTTCAGCGATTGCTATTAAAGCTCTTAGGAACCAATAAACCGCTCTTATTGAATTATTATGTGACCTATATATTTTAATCTATTTATTATATTGAATTTCGCCGTTGCCTTCGGGAAACACAAATGACTTCAAAAGGCGAAATTTTTTTACGCTTCAGTAAATTTCCTCGACATACCTCAATCTTTACGTAATCAAACAAGACCGAGAGATTGTATTTTTTTAAATAATGAGGTACAAAATATCAATTTTATTTTGATATATACTTACTCGTACTTAGTTGCGCGAATATTAATACAGATATTATTCTCAAATGGTGAGATTTTATAGCTCAATTACAGATATTGGAAACATATACATCTGTTTATAAATATGATATGTATAACTGGCGTTTGTTAAACTTAGATGTTAAATTATTCCCCAAACAGGAATAAAAATGTACTAAATAAAACACAACAGACAGTTCGTTGCGATGGTTTAAAATTGATTTCTTTTAAACAACCTCCTTATTTGGTAGGAACAAACAAAAAATAAAGTATTTTTAAGTTGAATGATCATTAGAGACTAAAGTAATTATACCAAAGGTCTGATAAAGAAGTAAAGTCTAAGTTTTTGTAACAAAAATTTGTCAAAATCATATTAAAGGCTGATTAAAATTTAAATTTTATTTTTGTTCTTTACTATAGGACTAAATAGAAAGTTAGATCCTTAAAGTACCGTCAAGAAACTTTCTGCATGATTCGTTATCCTCATTAATGTATGGTCTGTAGTTTAAGGAATAATTAATGCAATTTACATTTTATTTGCTTATGAAATAAATACAGAATACAAGATAAAGTACACTACTCGATTCATTGTTAAGAATTTTTTACTGTTTACAAGTCAACCTGAATATCCCCTCTGCCTAAGGCGTCCAATAACTAGAATTCGATTTCCTAGTGTGTTCGGGGCTTTATATTCAAATTTTATCTCATTTAATTTTTTTTTTCAAAACGAACGTGGTAACGTGTTGATATAAAAAGATCTGCAAAGGCAAATGCCTCTTCTACTGAATATCCTTGCAACAAAAAGATCTGCATTGCTTTGGAAATATTTTACTTTTTTTTTCAGTAAAACGTTTTTACGTTTTTTTGTCAGGTACTGGTTTACCATCTGCAGTTATCTCAAAACTAACTCTAGGCTGGGGCTCCCCAGCCAGCTTCTTCCGCTTGACCGCATCCAGCGTAGAGCGGCTCGAATCATCGACGACCGAGTGCTTTCCGATCGGCTCGATTCACTGGCACTGCGAAGAGATGTTGCATCCCTTAGCATTTTCTTTCGCATTTACCACGGTGAGTATTCTGGGGAATTGTTCGGATTTAATCTCAAGGCCAAATTTCATGAACGCACATCGTGTGAAAACTCTCGATTTCATCAACACCATCTGGATGCTTGGCGGTACACCACTGTAGGTTTCACTAGATGTTTTCTTACACGTAAGACCGCTAGCGATTATTTTGGAATGATACGACTTAGGTATCTACAAGAAAAGAGCTTACTTCTTTTTTAAAGGCAGGCAACGTACCTGCAATTCTCCTGGTGTTGCAGTTGTTCATGGGCGACAGTAGTCACTTAAAATTAAGTTAGCCGTATGCTCGTTTTCCCCTCTCCTATATAAAAAAATTCAATGTATATTTATATTTTCTTATTATATACCTCTAAATTGGAAACATGTGTGATTTTATCGTGTGATCGAAGGCGTTCAAACTGAAATACTTTGCGCGAACCGAAAAGCTTGTTAATTTTGTTGCGAAGTTATGTCAATATACAATTATGTATATTGACATAACTTCGCAACAAAATTCGAAAAGCAAAATCTGTTAACGATTAAGGAAACACGTGATTAGTCTGCAATTTTATTATATTTATGTTTTCACAAATGATCTGTGGAATGAGTGTAGTGACAAAATATAATGATATAATAAATAGGCATCACTTTAATCTCATTAATGAATGAAAACTGAAATAATCGAAACACTTTGTACATTCATTATTTATTTACATAGGGACCTTGGTCTAGCGCTGATGATGATGACAAAAATAAACACGTTGTTTGCTGTTAGCGTACCACAATATTTCAACAAGTCACAGTGGATACGAGTTTTGCTGCAGCACTGCAGACTGTGGGTTCGGATCCTGCATTTTATAGCTTTTTCTATGGCAAACCAATAACTGTTTAGTTTCTGGATGTATGTTTATGTGCAATTTATGTACGTAAAACGCGTTCACGATACCTAAATTATTCCAGTTGCCTTGGTAACTCTTTTAAAATAAAAACTTCATAAGAACACTTTGATATTCATAAACGAAATGACAATTGAACACTAGGAGCATAGTTCAAAATCAAATTCTCCAAAAAAACAAAACATTTTTAAGTAGTTTATGAAGAATTGTTACACAGTTACATTTTATTTATCCCTGGAGCTCTATAACATTTCTAACATTCAGCACTCCTTCGAGTATTTATTTACTTAATTTGAAATGGATGGTCGTATTATATTCAATTTCAACTTGTTATCATTTAATCAATTTCAAATTATCTCAACAAAACAATATTCGTTGAAACTTATATATTTATTTTATCGAAAATTGTGCAGCTATATTAGCAGTATATTTGTAGCACAAATGCCTGCCGTACACAGTATACCAGCGTAAAATAGCAGCTTATAATAGCAGGTCTCACAGAATATCTGCATAAAACAGCTGCTGTGTTTCGTATGGTGAATGTAGAAAACCAATCTTTTACAGCAAACGAGGCATTCCATCGCGATAGACCACCAATTATCGAGATGACTAGGAATTTTCTGTCTTGCATGACCACACTGTTGAATGTACCGTTAGCGGTTTCTACGACGATAACGTACCGATACGACTTAGGGAGCTTCAAGGAAAGAACCTACTCCATTCTAAAAGGCCGTCAACGCATCTGCAATTACCCTGGTGTTGCGGATGTTCATGGGCGACAGTGACCACCATCTGGTGGGTCGTAAAACAATCTTCCTCATATAACCCTTGTCAACTTTGCTACAACAAATTATAAATGAAATTTATACCAATGTAGCATAATAATACCCTACTAAGACGAATCCTTGTATCATAGGTCCATTGCACCAAAACATGAAGTATGATTGTTGCACTGGTAATGCCATGGTTAAGCCGTATTACTAATCCGAAGAGTAAGCGGTACTATATTTGTTTATTTTTATATATTTATAATTTCAACAAATGGCGGACTTATTTTAGTTCTATATTATTTAATTTCGCGTTACAATTCGAACATTACAACGCTTTTGCATATCAGAAACCACAAGAAGTCACTGAGTAGTTCAAGAGAAGACAGCGAAAAAAACGTTTTCCAGGTGTACCTAAATTAGCGTGAGCACGCTTTTTAAAGCCGGAGTTAGTTAATTGTGACCGATAATATCTTTCTAATGCTCTTTATAATTCGTAAAGTTTGCGACCGTGTGCGATATATACTGTGAATTCTTTTTCGTGGTTTACTCGCACAGACGAATCCGATTGTATTAGGTGGTTTTAATTTTTAAACAAGCCTTTACATATTCTATTCAAAAGGTAAACAAATTTATGAACAGTGTACAAGTCTCAATAACATTAAACTTCTCGAACACTGAAAGGTCCTCACGAAACCTGAATTTTGCAAAGCTTATGGGTTGTATATTATCCCGTTCGACTGGGTGTACTAGCAATCTGCATAATAAAAATCACCGGCATAGTCTTTCTATAAGTATATTAAGAAGCAAAGAAAATATATACTTAGGGAATATTTATAATATAATCCATCACATCAAAATTAAATCTCCTATACTGCTTTTTCCTAAACTTATAAATAGTGCTGCGTCTGAATTCTCTGCAGAAAAACATAATCACACCGTCGTCAAGATTCACTCGAGGCTGCTCTTACACAACTTCCCAAGCGAACCCTTTCCACGCTCTTTGCTTTTTTTACTTTTGAATTTAAGGAAATCTAAGCATGTTCAGTCTTTTATTAAAAGTGTTTTGGTATTTTAGTTCCCTTTTTAGTACGATTAATATGAAACTTACTTTGCTTAGAAACGGAATCACAGCAGAACTGGCGTCGGATGCTGAATAAATAGCACGTTTTACACCTGCAGCCTGTGGTTCAAGTGTACGCGGATCTGTAAATGCTCCATGTGTTCAGTATAATAACGGTTTTAGGATGCTGATGGGACTGTCTCACTATTACAGAGCATCAGGTATGTTTGCTGAGGCTAACAAGGACAGCTTTGATGCAATAGTGCGGAAAATAGTGCCCACCTGATACGTCGCGTGAGATACAGTACCAACGGACTCCCATAAACCGTATTGCGAAAACTATGTTGCTCCGTTGTGCGGTACCGGAACACTGTGCATATGGGGTCCAGAGCTATTATGTTAAATATAAAAAAAGTTTTCTCTTTTGTATTTGTTTACTTACTGACATTAATTTTAAGTTTATTCTTATAACTAACAAAGTATGGAAAATCTGAAATTAAATAATTTATTTATAACTACTTGACATCGTGTGTACTAAGTAACTAGTACCGCCAAGTTGAAGATTGACTGCATATTACATAGTTATTTAAACAAATATTACCTACTACGATTTAACTTTACATAAATTATTAAAAACTTTTAGAGGACGTCGCCATCAATAACCACTTTAAGTCAACACAACTAAGACTGCATCCGCGTGGCTT
Organism: Parnassius smintheus behrii; assembly: GCA_036936625.1. Classification (NCBI taxonomy): domain Eukaryota; kingdom Metazoa; phylum Arthropoda; class Insecta; order Lepidoptera; family Papilionidae; genus Parnassius; species Parnassius smintheus. The sequence continues at coordinate 29,500,073 of JAUPFT010000008.1, forward strand.
ATCTGTTAAATCACATTTGTTAAAGAACCACGCTGGGCTACGGGTCGATAAGCAATAAGATAAAACCTTCTCTCTGTAATCGCTCTATGAAATTCATCAGTGCAACAACCTAAAATGTGAAATATATTTACATAATAAATACTTTTTTAGTAATAAATACTTTTATTTCTCAAAAATTAAATATACATGTCTAAAAGACGACCCGGAGAGTAATTTCTATACTCGTATTGGGAGAACATTTTACATTTATACCTAAATTTAAAATAAGTGTTAGAACAAACAATTCCATTCTGCCGTAATTAGCGGCGTAATACAAACTACTACCACTTATCTTCCCGTGGGATCCGTAAGAGGCGACAGAGGAAAACTGCACCAGGCGATGCAATGGACAGCAGCATCTATGTGAAAAACTCAAAACAATAATTAAACTTCGTTTGCCTACCCACCTGACAAGCGTGGCAAACTTGACAAATATAGGGGATATGCTACAAAAAGGTTAGGTGCTACAAATTTTTTTTTAACAATCCTATGTTCCACAGGGATTTTAGTTGGTGCATGTTTATAAGTTCTAATGATGATTAAACATCTCCATGTACTTAAACTACCTAACTTAGTAATTTTATATAACGTTAGAGAGACCAATTAAAATCCACCTATTAGATATTACATTTCAAAATTATTAATACCAATTTTTGGAAATTTCAAAAATGGATGTTCTTAAACTAAAAACCTTCCGCGCAATTTCTTTTCCATATCTATAGTTTATAAGCGTCGATTCATATTCGTTGCCATAAGTCCGATATTGTTTTCACTACTTAAGTTATATCGAAAAATAACGCGTTATTAGCATATTATCCTATGCCGGCTATCCTGCTACAAACATATTTTCGTTTAGTAGCAGGGTGACCGACACAGGGACATTAAACAAAAAACAACACATCAAGAAAATAAACGAAACTTTTAATTATTTTATAGAATAAAGTTGACAAAGAGCACATAGTCCATCTCATTGATTTAGAATGAAAATGCAGATGCGTTGTCGCCCTTGAGGACTAAGATGGAATATAATAATCTATGCTTCTTACTGTTATAAAGTTTAACCAGACTTTTAAAAGCAATGACATTAATTAAAATTCCATATCGGATTTACGATATAAATTTTCAAGCGTGCCAGAATAATTATAAATGGCAATTTCATGTGTAAGGAATATCAAACAAAATAATATTAAATCAAACTGGCTGTGCCTGCGACTTCGTCTGCGTGGAATCAGTACTTTCGATATTCTATGCGATGATGATTTATTTGTAAATTAAACTGTCGCAAAGACTTAGAAAGATACTAATCTGAAAAAAACGTTCAGTTAGTTGGTCAATCAGACAAAAAAAACAAACAAATGAACCAAGAAATAAATAGAGCAAACTGTACGCTTGTGTTTTATTTTGTAAATAAATAACAAAATGACCGGAATAACGTAATCCCTAATTTGCTCCCGAATTTCTCTAGTCATTACGTAATGGTTTCCATACAACAAATTAATAAGATATTGCCCTAAATACACAAACACCATTACTAGTTATTGATATTGAATAAAAAAATTAAAATCAAAACTACAATCCAATGCCTACTTAAAACTAAGTACCAAAATAATGAAATTGCGTAAGTATCTATATTTTGACTCATCCTGCAAACAAATAAAAAATAAAACTAAACTCAACCTAGGAAAGTTTATTGACCTTTAAGAGGGTAGAGTAAGTCAGCTCAAATTCTAATTTCGTCCCCACTTGCCCGCGCGTCGTATGCTATGTACCGACATGTTTGTAATCACTAATACTGTAAGTAGAAAGGTCGTTAGACACTTATTTCTTTGAAGTGACAGGCCTGTTGGTCTAGTGGTTAGTGACCCTGACTGCTATACCGGAGGTCGTGGGTTCGATTCCCACCCAGGACAAATGTTTGTGTGATGAGCACGATCATTTGTTCTGTGTCTGGGTGTAATTTATCTATAATATTTATGTATTTAGAAATATATAAGTATGTTTATCAGCTGTCTAGTACCCATAACACAAGCTCTGCTTAGCTTGGGACTATGTAGATGGCGTTGTGTGATGGTTGTGGAATATTATGGGGTATCTATATAATTTTCTCACCTGGTTGGGTGCTATAAATATATAATTATAAATTAAAATGAAAAGATAAATATACATAAATATCAATAAAATAAAATAAATACAAAAACTACATAAATAAATAAGATCCAACCAGATGGGAGCCCTCGGCAGAGGAGACCAAACGGCCGAGGGTTAGGGGGAAAGGGAAAGAAACCGGCGGACGATGCGGGCGGTATCGAGAAGCACCGCCTTCTGCATTTGAGCCCGGAGCGGTCCGTCACGGAGTCCCAGTCACCTCAGATGACCCGAGAGGCTGACTGGGATTAGCCCATTCGCAGAGACGACTACAGGAATAATTTCGGTCGGCATACCACCCCACATGTCGGTCACCTCGTGAGCCAGGTCCAGATATTTTGTTCGTTTATCCGTTTCGGCTTTCACGAGGTTCTCGTCATACGGAATGGTAATGTCGATCAAAAATATTCTTGACTGTGCCCGGTCCATCAGCACAATATCAGGCTTATTCGCAAGAATAGTCCTGTCTGTGATGATGGCCCGGTCCCAGTAGAGCCTGGCGCGGTCATTTTCGAGCACGGCTTCCAGCAAGTACTTGTAATACGGCAATTTTCGGTCCACGAGACCGTATTTAAGAGCGAGCTCCTGGTGTAGAATTCTGGCTACTAGGTTGTGCCTGTGCAAGTACTCAGAGTTAGAAAGCGCCGAACAACCGGAGATGACATGCCTAAGTGACTCCCCGCGATGTCGACAAGCTCGACAGACGTCGACAGTGCCATCCTTTAGGATGTATCTCCGATAGTTGTTGGTCTTAATAACCTGATCCTGTATTGCACAGACAAAACCCTCGGTTTCCCCGAAGAGGTCACCGAAACGTAGCCAGTTGAGGGAGGCGGCTGTATCTACGTGAGGCTCATGTAGAGCCCTGTAGTACCTCCCGTGGAGCTCCTTCTCCTTCCATACGGTCTCCCGGTCGGAAATGCTCTGTACTGCCGGGTCTTCCCATTGCTCGTTGGCTAAGGATAGAGGGGTAAGTCCTTTATCACTAGAAATGACGTCATTATAGAATGGATCATCCAATCTCGCCAGGAAGTAATGACGGAGGCTGCAAACTTCGCGATTATGCATGGTGAGCGCGCTCAGGAAGCCACGCCCACCATGCTTTCGCGGCAAGTACAGCCTCATTACCGACGATCTCGGATGATGCATCCTATGGGACGTCATTGTAGCGCGGATTTTTCTATCCAGGGCGTTAAGTTCAGTCTGACTCCACCTGAGTATGCCAAAGGTATACATGAGGACAGGCATGACCCAACCGTTATATGCATGTGTCTTATTCACACCGGACAAAAGGCTGTTAAGCACTTTGGTCAAGCGTGCATAAAACACGTCGCAAACTGACTGTTTCATACCAGCCTCATCGATACCGATGTTCTGTGACATACCCAGGTATCGGTATGTTTCAGCCTTGGAAAGGGTTCTTAAGTTGACGGGCATAGATAAGTCTATACCCTCAGAGTTAGCAACCCTTCCCCTTTCAACATGGAGGACCGCACACTTATCCGTCCCCAGCTCCATTCTAATAGAACCGCTAAATTCACACGTGATGTTTAGCAATTTCATAAGATGGGAGCGACTGGAGGCGAATAATTTGAGGTCATCCATATAGAAAAGGTGGGTCACTTTTGTACCTCCTTTTCGAAGCTGAAATCCCCTTCCGGAGCCCTCCAGTAAAGTACTGAGAGGGTTCAAAGAGAGGCAGAACCAGATTGGACTCAGACAGTCGCCCTGGAATATACCCCTTCTTATCCTTATGTGGTTCTCCGCAGCCGTCATCCGCTCGCCTAGATGACAGAGGATCTTACTCCACTGCCCCATACACTGCTCGAGGAAGTCTCGAACTGTACAGTCAATCTTGTACAGCTCGAGGACCCTCTTTAGCCATGTATGGGGCACCGAGTCAAATGCCTTTCTGTAATCTATCCAGGCGGCGGAGAAGTTCCGACGGTTGCGTTTCACCACTTTGCCAATGACCGCGTCAATGAGGAGTGGTTCCTTGGTTCCACGACCGCCGCCCCGACATCCATTTTGAGCGCGCGACATCACCTGATTTAAGTCCAGGTGACGAGCGATTCTCGCGCTCAAAATGGATGTTAGTGTCTTGTATATGGTCGGTAGACACGTGATGGGGCGGTATTTGCTCGGGTCTGCGGCACCCTGATCTTTAGGAACCAAATGAGTGATCCCAGTAGTGAAGAGGCTCGGGAGCGACTTCAGGTTGAGAGCCTCTTGAAACTGTCGGGCGAGCACAGCGTGACACACCATGAACCCCTTCAGCCAGTAGTGATGCAGCCCGTCAAGCCCCGGACTTTTCCAGTTCGGGGCCCTACGGACCGCCTCAGCTACGTCATCCGGCGTTATGATGACGGGGTCCATGGGCGTAATACCCGCACACTGACTCGCCACAACTTCCGTCCAAGGGCCCTCGTTGTGGTTTACGGGCTCTGACCACAGGCTGCGCCAGAATGCGACCGTGTCGGCCTGATTTGGTGCAGGGCCCGTTCCACTTACTATTGGTCGCTCCAATGATTTATAGAGCCTCTTCTGATCACTCTGGAAGAGACGATTCTGGTTGAACCGTGTCGACCTCTCGGTATATCGCCGAATCCGCTTTCCCCAAGCAGCTATTCTTTGCTTCAGGTCGTCTATGCGCTCCGTCAGTTTTTGCATTATATCCGGCTGGGACAAACTAACATTTGTCCCAGCAAACGCCATCCTGACGGTGCGCACAATCCTTGGTCTGGTATTGCCTGACCTGAAGCATATCAGTCTGCCGATGAGGGCCCTAGCCTTTGCGATACGTTCTTCAATTCTTATTCTCCAGGCTGGGATAGCACTACTTTGTCCAGTAGCGCGTCCAGCCGTGGAAAGTTTGGCGCCTATAATACGGCAGACTGCCAGTGCGGCGCCAAAAAGAATTGAGTCCGTCTCGCATAGGTCCCGGCTGGCTTCCAAATACGTAACCAGCATTGGGTTTAGAGCCCTCATGACAGCCCGATTCCGCTTGCTTAGGGCTAAGCGGGGAAGTCGCGGTCGATTTTCGAGAGGCGTACTGCACGTTTCCACAATCGCCTCTTCCAATGTACTCCTTATTTGCTCTAGTTCCAGTTCCTGGGCGACTGCTCCATCATCGTTTGAATCAACCACAACTGGCGTATTCACGGCGGCATCCACATTTGCCGTTTGCTCAGCAAGTTGTGGCGCCGCATCCTCAGCCGCAGCATTTTCACCCGATGAAGGAACAGCCTCACGTCGTAGCCGTTCGAGTTCGGTGACATCAAATGTATTTGAGCGCAAGATATACCGAACTCGGTCTGCCAGGTTTTGCTCGGTGACGGTTACAGATGGCTCCAGCTCAGCAAAAAGTCGATGCATCCTTGCCCGATACGCAAAACCTCCAGTTTCTCCCCCCTTCGCCCTAAAATACGCCCGCAATGCGTTGCTGTTCATCTGGGTTGTCCAACGCATGCGGCGTACTCCACCAGTGGCGGGTGTCGATTGCTGAGCCCGCGAAGACCCTGCCGACACCAAGCCAGCTGGTGGGGATGATGGATGCGAGGAGCTGCTGGGTGGTCGTGCAGCACCTCGCGCTTGGCTGGCGGTTCGCATGCTGTCGCGTCCAGCGCCAGCTCCAGACGCGCCCTGGCGACCTCCAGGCAGCGGCCCTTTGCGCGTTCCATTTACTTCCATCATCCATTTTAGGGCGTCATTTAGCGGGAGACGCCCAGACCCGGCGCCGTTTCATGGTTAGGCCATGTGCACAAGCGGGCCTTGGCACCTTCAATTTTTGCCGAGGCACGGCACTAACACCTCTTGGCAAGGTGCTGACTGACTGCGCTGACGTAGCGGTTTTGTCACATAACCGTTACATCAGCGGGCGATGGGGTCGTCACTTCCCTACGCCTTTTATATTTATATTATTATTATTATTATTATTTCATTAGGTTTATCATATTTATGCCTGTTTCTTAACGCCAAGCCAGCCGCTTCTTATTTTTATCACGGTTATTTCCCATTTTAATTTTACGTCGTACTGTTGCGTAATGTATATTCTGATCGTAAGTGACACAACCTCCCCGTCCAAAGGCCGAAGCGAAGTGACCGTGCTGCAGGAATCACACTTCAAAAGGCTAATAGTTGAGGTAATTTCTTTTTACAGTAAAAATAATGGTATTTTAAAAAAAGTAAATAACATAAGCACTGCTTTATAGTTAGTTCAGTTAGTATGCAAAGTTTCATGATCTTATTTAAAGTATTTTATGAATAACAGCGGTTTATTGTTTATTTTGGAGGTAACTTTGGATTTTTTTTCTATCGAGAAAATTTTAAGAAATCGTGTTTTCGTCTAACATAATCCTTAACATTAATTCTCAACTTTACCATATATTTATTTCAAAATTAATACTGCAATATTTTCGGCATAAGGAAGGATCTTGCTAAGCCATTTGACATTATACAAGATGGCCCATAAGTCGTTAGAAATGTAAATTTCGAATAAAATACAAAAGGCGCGCATGAGTTGCGCGCGCGGTGCGGGGGGAGTACCGACGGTTTCTGGGAATTCAGTCGCCATGGAGCGTTTCACCGGTGCGGACCGTGCATTTTGTGTGCGCGAGTTTTATCGAAACAATGATTCGGCTACCATTGCGCGGCGTAAATTTCGAGAATATCAGAATTTACGCAACTTTAAAGACATTCCAAGTGTTCAAACAATTAAGAACTGGGTTATTAAGTTCAAAGAGAGTGGTTCGACGTTGGATAAACAACGGTCAGGTCGACCAAGGACATCACGGACGGAAGAAAACATCGATGTAGTGAAACACTCAATTCGTGAAAATCCTACCCAGTCTACTCGTAAGCGTTCCAGTGCATTAAACTTACCCAGAACATCGTTACAGCGAATTTTAAAGAAAGATTTACATCTTCACCCGTACAAGATTCAGATAGTACAGGAATTAAAAGATACTGATACTATCCACGGACTAAATTTCGCAAATGAAATGTTGAACCGCTTTACCTCATTTAATAACGTGTTACTCTCTGATGAGGCTCACTTTCACATCAACGACCATGTCAATAAGCAAAATTGTCGCTACTGGAGTTGCGAAAATCCAAATCGCAAACATCAAAAGCCCTTACATAGCCCTAAAGTGACAGTTTGGGCGGCTATGTCAGCGCATGGCATTATAGGCCCTTACTTTTTTGAGGACGGCAGAGGCCGCGCGCTTACTGTTACTTCACAACGGTATGTAGCTATGATCCAGGACTTTTTTACACCAGAGTTGCAGAATTTTTCAGGCTTCAATACGCGGACCTGGTTTCAACAAGATGAAGCAACTACCCATACCTCTAACGTCGCTATGCCGGTCGTCCGTCAACTTTTTCCTAATAAAGTGATCTCTCGAAGAGGAGATATTCCTTGGCCACCACGTAGTCCAGATCTGACCCCAATGGACTTTTTCTTATGGGGTTATCTTAAGACTAAAGTGTACGAAACCAACCCGCGGACAATTGACGTCCTGAAAGAAAATATCCAAAGAGAAATGGCAAACATTACAGAGCTTACTTGCCGCGCAGTGATGGATAATTTTAAACGTCACTTACAGGAGTGCCGCGATCGTAACGGATTACATTTGGATGATGTAATTTTCAAAAAATAATTCCCACTTTATAAGGATTATGACAAAATAAAAACCTCTTTCATAATGTCATTAGTATTTTTAATTATTTTTTTACATTTCAAGGGGCTTATGGGCCACCCTGTATTTCCCCTTAAATAATATACACAATAGGTGTGAACGAGTTTAAAATTAGTTAGGTTTTCTATCAAGAAATTCTCAGTAGCAGCTCGGAGTCAAGAGTTTAGCAGTATTTCATCCATATGCCTCAGAAAGCAAGTAAAGCCGTTTTATCTGTATCAGATCTCACTATATTTTTTTGTCGGATTACTAACTCGGACACAATGATATACAATTTTTAAATTTTGTAGGTATATAATGATCAATGGAGCAGATTTTTGTAAAGTTCTTGATAATAAGTATTATTCATAATTATCATAATTTCGTCTTACGGATTTCCCTACCACCACATTTTTTTCGCACAAATGATTTATCCTGGTTTTAACACTTTAAGGTGAGATATTAAGAAAATGAAAGAAAAAACAATTGTATTATTTTAAGCCTAAAGTATTTCGTACTGATTTATTCGTACTGATTTTAAAGTTACAATAATCATTTAATAATTTTTCTCTATACCAATATGAAAACAACTTGTAAAAAATATTCTTAAAACCTTATTTTACTATCTAAAAATTTTAATGTTTCAAGACTTCTTTCTTTATGGATGTCTACTTAATAAAAGGAAGTTATTGTTCCAATTTCACGCATCTACATCCAGCGGTTTGAGCTGTAGATTCAATACAATATTTTTCATACAAAATTTGAACCCTTGTTTTAGAAGCGTAAGAGGCAAATTTTATTATTTTATTACTTTAAAGCATTAAACATTTTTTCTCCCCTCAAATTGAACATTATCTACCGCCTTCTCCCTCCCCGGTAAGAGGTTGTTTTAAGAAATAACAAAATATTTACCCTCTACCGTAACGGGTTATTTTGAAACCGCAAAATACGTATTTATTTATTTTTTAAATACAGTACTCTCATTAAGTATTGAGTCAATCGCCATGTAAAATATTTTTGTAATAAAATAATAAACTGTAGCACACTTATGTCACACTCTTAGGGATCGAATTTTCCAAAATGATTTAATAGCGGATTTCTCATAAAAGGTCTACCTACAGGCCAAATTTTGGATTTCTACTTCAAGCGGTTTAAGTAGTCACTCAGTGTAGTTTAGTATCTATGAGTCAGAATATAAAGAGTATAGGAGATATACACAGTGAAGAGTGATATCTGTCGGTATATGGAAAAAATATCTTTATGGCAAATTAAATTTTATTCTCTTCGTTTTAACCCTTAGACAATTCAACCCAATAGTCTAAGTTTTAACCATGTCCAAAAGAAATTAAATTTTATAAATGCTATTTGCAAACGAAATAGAAAAAAATTGGAAGTGCAAAAGGGAAGTATATAACATGGTTGCTTAAATACATATTTAATACTATGATATATATATATATATATATATATATATATATATATATATATATATATATATATATATATATATATATATATATACAACATGTAACATAATTAACGCACTTTGAGAAAGTAGTTTGTTCAGAATCGTTTACTGAATGGTTTCCTATCATTTTTAATATAAGTAATTTTTTATCCCAAAAATAATTAAAACTACGTAGTTTAAATTACAGTCACACTAAATCTGTACAGTCAAAACAAACTGAAATGGACCGTAACTTAAGGCAATAAGACTTTTAAGACTGCAGTTTTATTTGTATTATTACTAATTCGGTCATTCAATAAAAATAAAGAAAAATGAACTTTATTTCAAGAACGTTAAAGTCTTTGCGTTCGTGGATTTGTACTGTGACCACAACATTCTTCCGGAATTAGTATAACTAATTTGATAAATAATCAGTACATAAAAATGTTTAACTAAAAAATCAGTGTATTTATTATGATTATAACATAATATACTAATTGGGGTGTCTGAGGGTGTGCGTTAATGACGTTACATATTGTACATACATAACACTCACGCCTGTCACCCAGAGGGGTAGGCAGAGACTACAGACTTCCATTCAGCACGATCCTGACATACCTCTTTCGCCTCTTCCACATTCATTTGCCTACGCACACATGCTCGTCGGTTAAGGGGAAATATAATGTCAAATGGCTTAGCAAGATCCCTCCTTATGCCGAAAATATTGCAGCATTAATTTTGAAATAAATATATGGTAAAGTTGAGGATTAATGTTAAGGATTATGTTAGACGAAAACACGATTTCGTAAAATTCTCTCGATAGAAAAAAAAATCCAAAGTTACCTCCAAAATAAACAATAAACCGCTGTTATTCATAAAATAATTTAAATAAGATCATGAAACTTTGCATACTAACTGAACTAACTATAAAGCAGTGCTTATGTTATTTACTTTTTTAAAATACGATTATTTTTACTGTAAAAAGAAATTACCTAAACTATCGGCCTTTTGAAGCGTGATTCCTGCAGCACGGTCACTTCGCCTCGGCCTTTGGACGGGGAGGTTGTGTCGCTTACGATCAGAATATACATTACGCAACAGTACGACGTAAAATTAAAATGGGAAATAACCGTGATAAAAATAAGAAGCGGCTGGCTTGGCGTTAAGAAACAGGCATAAATATGATAAACCTAATGAAATAAGTGTCTAACGACCTTTCTACTTACAGTATTAGTGATTACAAACATGTCGGTACATAGTATACGACGCGCGGGCAAGTGGGGACGAAATTAGAATTTGAGCTGACTTACTATATCCTCTTAAGGGTACTCTTAATTTGGCCCATTTTTAGTATATCGCCAATTTGGTCGACAAACTTCCGCCTAGGACGTCCCTTTCTGACTCTTCCATTTACTTCTGCAACATATATTTGCTTTGTCAGTCTTTCCGCATTCATTCTTTCTACATGACCAAACCACCGAAGCATTCCTTTCTTAATCCTGGTCACTGCATCATCTTGCAAACCACACTCTTCTTTTATCACACAGTTTCTCACCCTGTCACTCAGATTCAGCCCTAACATACTCCTTAGCCACCGCATTTCTACTGCATTTATTCTACTCTCGTGCTTCTTCTGCCACACCCAACTTTCACTACCATATGTTAAAGTAGGGACTAATACAGCATTGTGAATTGCCATACGTGCCTTTTTTGACACATTATGACTTTTCACAATAGAGTGTAGAGCCCCATTTACTCTATTTCCTTTTATATTGTATATATATATATATATATAAACTAGATTGCCAGGCAGACGTTGTTCTGCCCTTTTCGACGACCCTTTGTCATGTCCTATTAAAAATCCATAAATTACTCACACACAATACACAATCACATACAATTACAACACAGGTTACTCATGGGCAAAAAAACCGGCCAAGAGCGTGTCGGGCCACGCTCAGTGTAGGGTTCCGTAGTTTCCCGTCCGTCACAATAAGTGCCATTATGTTCGCGCTCCAGCAGCGCTCCGCGCTTCTGCAACTGCTCCCGGTAGGGGGTACTGTTGTTTCCATCCAAGTTCATAATGATTTTCTTAGAAAGTCCTTATAAAGTTCTACTTTTCAGATTTTTTTCATATTTTCTAAACTTATGGTTCAAAAGTTAGAGGGGGGGGGGACACATTGTTTTTTTTTACTTTTGGTGCGATTATTTCCGAAATTATTGACATTATCAAAAAATGATTGTAGTAAACCCCTATTCATTTTTAAATACCTTTCCAATAATATATCACACGTTAGGGTTGAAATTAAAAAAAAATCACTTCCCACTTTACATATAGGGGAGCTACCCTAATAAAACATTTTTTTCCAATTTTTATTTTACCACTTTGTCGGCGTGATTGATACACATATTGGTACCAAAATTCAGCTTTCTAGTGCTAACGGGCACAGAGATTAAGTGAGGACGGACAGACGGACAGACAGACATGGCGAAACTATAAGGGTTCCTAGTTGACTACGGAACCCTAAAAACGATCCTATCTCTCAAGTTGTACCAAACTGCACACAGTGAGCAAATTTGATTAAAATCGGTTAAATAGTTTAGGATTCCATCGCGGACAAACAACGTAACACATAATTTATATATATTTATATATATATATATATATATATATATATATATATATATATATATATATATATATATATATATATATATATAGAGAGAGAGAGAGAGAGAGAGAGAGAGAGAGATATATCTAAAAGCGAAATAGTCCACTAACGGAAGGTTACATGAAATTTCTACGTTTTTGGAGTTAGAGACACGAAAATTAGCATTAAATTTATAAGTTCTCAATAATTTTATAAGTCCTGAATAAGCTGTTAAAAAATTACCTGCAAGACCTATATTTAAAAAGCATAGATATGTAGATCGAAATTAAGGTTATAAGTGTTCAATAATAAATACTTGCCTAGTTAAGCTTTACCTATATATATTTAGGTAGGCCTTTTGCAGTGGGAAAATTTCATAATCTCGAAGGAAATCAAATATTCTACACGGATGAAGTGGCGGGCAGCCGCTAGTATAAATAAAAATGGAAATGATGACAATTGTGATTTTGCAATCAAACTGCATTAAATATAACATTCTTCCGTCTAAATGCATTGCCTCTGTTAGCATTACAATATTTACAATCAATAATAATTATGATAATGAAACAGTCATTATTTTATTTGGTAGATACTTTTGACTTATTCATATAGCTTAATTGTTACATAGTTAAAGAGCAGTTACGTCGCGGTCGTTGACTCTTTCACATATGTATGGATATTTATGTATACGAGTATATGTCAAAATCACAATTTCCTTGAAACATATATGCTATAATTATAAGCATTTCATGAAATAAAACCTAAAAAAAAATAATTTACTAGTTTTTGAAAATGGAATATTATATATTAAATAAAAATTTATTTGACTTTAGAACCGATGAAAACATCGTGTGTAAGAATTTAATTTGATTCAAATAAATAAATAGAGTGAAATTATTTTATTTCGATAATCGATAATCATAAGTGTAAATATATTCAGTAAATCATAAGTCACGCCCGTGATCGTACTTTAACATAGTTTTTTTACACCAATCAATTTAAGCCCGTTTTAGTTCTAGGATAAGTTCATGAGAAAAAAGTGCTATTTACAATTGAAATCAGCCCACTATAGCTAGTTTATATAGTTTTGCTCACTCACAATTTTCCTTATTTTATTTTAGTTTACCTGGTTATGGTCATTTATATTAGAGTTAACGCGTGTTTACACGCTCCGTTGTTAGATTTTATGTTTTTTTATTACAATATTTTGAGCTTATCTTATAATGTTGTTGCCCAAATAAATAAATAAATGTGACAAATAGCAGTCACTTAGTTTGATCTACGTTCTAGTGTTACCATTACAAACACTTACAAAAAAAAACATTTTAATCTTAACGCAAAACCGACTAACTCTAAGGAATTGCTTTTAGCTGATAAAATTGTTTTAGACCTCCCGTTATTCTTCTATTAGTTGACCTGTGAACTTGTTTTTCTTTTTACTGTGTTTTTCATAAATTATGTTCTGTAATGCTAAAAACTAGACATGGCAAACAGACAACTTTATGCAATTTTTGTCTTTGTCTAGTTGCATTTCGCTCGCTTGGAATGTGATTGCAAGCCTCGTAGCAGTAGCAATCTTAGACTATTATACATGAGTCTCTATTAAGAGTAAGAGCCTAGTTAATAAAAATATATAATAAAGCCGCCTTAAAATTTTGTAATACGCGAGCAAGCCGAGTTGAATCCGAGCCGATACTAAAGTTACTGTTTATTTCAAATTCAAGTGCTTATTTACCGTGTATTTCGTGGTAAAATAAAATATCGTGAGGAAACCTGCATGTCTGGAAAATGAAATATTTTAAAGGAATTGGAGTCCACCACGATAGACTACCCCAGGAGGGTACCAGCACCCCTGGAGAATCCCTCGCTGAGCATCCACGACCATGTTTCTCCACTTCTGAGCGAGAGCAAAATTCCGCTCAAGACTACAACTGCTCGGGGCAAACGGAGCAACAAGACCAAGGCGACCCCTGCCACGCTGTCCGTGAATTTCTGCAATATCAGGGGACTTCACTCTAACCTAAACGCTGTCCACTACCATCTCGAGACGGCGAGGCCGGCTCTGCTCTTTCTGACCAAGATGCAGGTGTCCTCTCCGGCTGATGTCTCGTATCTCTCCTACCCGGGGTACAAACTGGAACACTCCTTTGTGCCTCGGGCTGGAGTTTGCGTTTACGTCAGAGAGGACATCTGTTCTCGACGCCTCGGCAGAATTGAAGGTTCGGACCTGTCCATCCTTTGGCTACGCGTAGACAGCGACGACCATCCGCGCGTCTACGGGTGCCTCTATAGGTCCCATAGCGGTAATGCCGAAACAGACCGACTCTTCGACCACGTCCAAATGGCTGCGGATTCGTTGCTACAGCAGATCCCCTCCGCAGAGATCGTGATCCTCGGCGACTTTAACGCCCATCACGCCGAATGGATTGGTTCACGTTTAACCGATCATGCGGGGAGATCTGTTCATGATTTTGCCTTGGCATGTGGTCTGACACAACTGGTTACTTCGCCTACGCGGATTCCAGATGTGGAGGATCATGCACCTTCCCTGTTGGACCTTCTGCTGACCTCTCACCCGGACGGATATCAGATTTCCGTCGACGCCCCTTTAGGCTCCTCGGACCATTGTCTCGTCCGGAGTGTTGTGCCACTCACGCTGAAATCGCGGTTGCATTCTGCAGGCTGCCGCCGTGTTTGGCACTATAGGTCAGCCGATTGGGATGGGATACGGTCTTTCTTTGCATCCTACCCTTGGGGGCGGGTTTGCTTCTCGCCGGATGATCCCAACGTTGTTGTGGATTCTGTTACTAATGTGGTACTTCAGGGTATGGAACTTTTTATTCCTTCCTCTGTGATGCCCATTGGAGGCAAATCTCAGCCATGGTTTGGTCGCTCCTGTAAAATAGCATCATGCTATAAGTAGGAGTGCTACCAAGCCTGGGTTGATGCATCAGCGTCCCGGGATGTAAACACCAGCGCTCTAAAAAAGAAGTATAATTCCGCCTCTAGGTCCTTCAAAAGAGTCATTGCCAAGGCAAAGTCAGAGCACATAGGCAGAATTGGCGAGAAACTAGTTCGCCTTCCTTCTGGAACCCGTGCATTCTGGTCTCTCGCCAAGGCTGTCCAGGGGAATTTCTGTCAGCCATCTCTTCCATCTCTGCACAGGGAGGACGACTCACTGGCCCATACTGCAAAGGAGAAAGCCGATTTTCTAGGCTCTTTCTTTGCGTCTAACTCGACTCTCGATGACGGGGGGAGTACGCCGCCGACCATCCCGCGGTGTGAGTGCTCCATGCCGGAAGTGCAGTTCACACAGCGCTCGGTTCGCAAAGCACTCCTCTCCCTGGACATCCACAAGTCGAGTGGGCCTGACGGAATCCCCCCAATTGTGCTGAGGACGTGTGCTCCAGAGTTGGCACCGGTTTTAACGCGTCTTTTCCGGTACTTCTACTCCCTAGGCGTAGTCCCAAAATCATGGAAGACGGCTTTCGTCCACCCGATCCCTAAAAAAGGCGACCGCTCAGACCCGTCCAACTACCGGCCAATCGCCATCACCTCCTTGTTCTCCAAAACAATGGAGTCCATTGTAAACTGCCAGCTCATGGGGTACCTTGAGGATCACCAGCTGATTAGTGACTGCCAATACGGTTTTCGCCGTGGTCGGTCAGCTGGTGATCTTCTGGTCTACCTCACTCACAGATGGGCGGAGGCAGTAGAGTTCAAGGGGGAGGCATTGGCCGTTAGTTTGGACATTGCAAAGGCCTTCGATCGGGTTTGGCACAAAGCGCTTCTTTCGAAGCTCCCTTCCTATGGGCTTCCCGAGAAACTGTGCGATTGGATCACCAGCTTTCTTGCAGATCGGAGCATCAAGGTCGTTGTAGACGGTGCAAGCTCTGATTGCAAGCCTATTAATGCTGGTGTTCCACAGGGCTGCGTGCTATCGCCAACGCTGTTTCTTCTGCATATCAATGATATGTTGCATATCCGTAACATTCATTGCTATGCAGATGACAGCACTGGTGATGCTCTTTACACCGGCCGAGCCAATATTTCTCGGGAAAACGTCTCCGAGTGCCGGGACAAACTTGTGTCTGAAGTCGAGTCTTTGCTGAACAGAGTCTCGGATTGGGGACGACTAAATCTAGTCCAGTTTAACCCCCAGAAGACACAAGTTTGCGCGTTAACCGCTAAAAAGAACCCCTTTGTCGTATCCCCTCAGTTTCAAGGCACTCCCCTTGTTGCCTCAGCCAGTATCGGAATCCTCGGCGTCGACATATCGAGTGACGTGCAGTTTCGTGGTCACTTGGAAGGGAAGGCCAAATTGGCCTCTAAAAAGCTTGGCGTGCTCAGCAGAGCGGGACAGTATTTCATGCCGGCACACCGCCTGCAACTTTACAAGGCGCAGGTTCGGCCGCGTATGGAATACTGTTCCCATCTCTGGGCTGGGGCTCCCCAGTACCAGCTCCTTCCACTTGACCGCATCCAGCGCAGAGCGGCTCGAATCGTCGACGACCGAGTGCTTTCCGATCGGCTCGATTCACTGGCGCTGCGAAGAAATGTTGCATCTCTTTGCGTATTTTATCGCATCTATCACGGGGAGTGCTCTGAGGAATTGTTCGGATAATCCCAGCCGCCAAATTTCGTGAACGCACTACACGGCAAACGTCCCGATACCATCCACACCATCTGGATGCTTGGCGGTCCACCACTGTACGTTTCACAAGGAGTTTTCTTCCACGTACAACCTCTCTGTGGAATAGTTTACCACTGGCGATTTTTCCGGACCGATACGACCTGGGGACCTTCAAGAAAAGAGCTTACTCCTTTCTAAAGGGCCGGCAACGCACCCGCAATTCTCCTGGTGGCGGTTGATCATGGGCGGCGGTAGTCACTTAACATCAGGTGAGCCGCATGCTCGTTTGCCCCCTCTTCTATAAAAAAAACCATCGGCTCTTTCTTGCTGCATAACCCACTCACGGTGTCCAGTTTTCCTACATATGGAAGCTGTGATATTATTTTATTGAAAGTAAATCTATGAAATGCAGCGAAACCTATTCAGTTTCATAGCGAAGCTCAATCTCCAAATCGTCGATAGTAAAATATATAAAATTATTCTGTCCGTGTGTGTGAGGGAACTCCTCCTAAACGGATAGACCGATTTTGATGAAATTTTGTGTGTGTGTGATTATGTTGATTCAAGAATGGTTTAGAATCACAATTAGACGCGGTAGGTAACGCTGTTATCGAGATTCAGAAATCACCTGTGCGAATCCGGGGCTGATCGCCAGTACATATATAAATTATTTTATCACACGAGCCATATTGACAAGAAACTTAAAAATTTTAAGCAACATTATAATTCCCCTGCAAATTAATGGAATATTTCGTTTATTAAAGGTTGTTGTCCGAGTCGTTATAAATAAAAACATTATTTGTAATGTCCAAGAGCAACGCTCATACGGTACATTACACACGACTTCTATTTGAAAACTAAATAAAAGTATAAAGCTGGATTGATTCATTTATTTGGTTTCAGTAGACTTTCCTATAATGGCTTTCCTATATAAGACTATTTCCTATAATGAACTTCCTATACGTGTGTATTATTGTCCCCGAAACTTGCCGTATACAAATGTTTTTAAAACTTTTAGTAAACGTTTCTATGATACTTTATTGAAAGAAAAACATAAACATAATGAAATGAAATAAAAAATTTCCCTTTTTTTTCAACATAAGACATTCAAAATACGTTTATCAAACGTCACTTTTCAAGTCTTTTTACCATTTCATAATGAGTTTCCTTTGACCAAGGAAGTAACTGTGAAAAATACTCCGCGGACATTCTTATTTCTTTCGTTGTTAGCCATTTTTAAAATAGAATGAGGTTCTCAATTCAAATGTACGTTCTTTTTGTATGCTTGTTATGTGGTATCTTCTTCAATTTTGAACGGAGTTTAATATTATAATTTTTTATAAAAGTAAACCCACTACAGTAATAGTCGATAAAAATTTGACGAGAAAATTCCACCACTAAGGGTGGAATTATTACCTATTTTATAATTTGGTTTGTTTTGTACTAGAGTATGCTTCCGATGTATGGCCACCCTTTTATAGGATACATTCTGACTGCATCAAGAGGGTGCAGAGTTGTTTTCTTCGCAGTGTTTGTGGCAGATATGGTCACTTGCGTCGTCTAACATAATACAACTCTCGAGTAAAGTTTTTTTAATCTCCAAGATCACTAACGAGTTTACGTTAATAAATATTTAACAAAAACACTTATCGTCGTGTTACTGCATGAATTATAATTGTTTTCTTTAAAAAAATCTATAAAAATACTGCAAACTAGATACAGATGTTATAATAAAAAATATTACGAGTACAGAAGAAGTAGAGCAGTATAGTTTATTACAAGTAAAGTAGGACAATGTTTTATTTGTTACGGTAGGTATTAATATTATCGTATGATAAAGTTGATGTCATACTGTTTGTAAGAGTAACTTATGGCCATAGTAAATCCTAGGAAAGGAATAAATTAAATCGTACTTGGTACCCCCAGTTTTGACGTCACTAAATGATACCCTGTCATTAGTTTATATCTCACATGTGCTCCCACCCTATGAATAACATTAGCTTCGCTCGTATTTCGTAATAATATCGCTGTAGTTTGGTGACTTTCAGGACTATCTGTTGAGTATTAACCCAACTAAAACGAACTTTTATTTCATCAGTGGACACAATTATGTGTATGTTAATTAGATTTTCTGTACATGCAGTAAAAGATAATATCTAAAGTCACATTTTGGTAAGAATTCAATTATATAACCAGACCCAAAGTTATTTGTTTGTAAATATTTACCGTTTTTTATGAATTCAGCTACAAACATTAGCTATAATGAGCACTAATTTTGAAAGCGACTATTATTAAACAATCTCTGCGAATATATATATATATAGTATATATTATACCTATGTCAAGAAGTCAAGTGATTTGTACATAATATTTGTTACACTTAAAAGCAAAATAATTCCATCGTAATTTTATTCGTGGTAAAGCCATGCTGCAGTTGTATTAGTAGTATACTACTACTACTGACAGGATACCAGCGCAATCATCATCATTACAGCCCTTCACAAGTCCACTGCTGAACATAGGCCTCCCCCAAGTAATGCTACAAAGCACGGTCCTGAGCCACCTGCATCCATCGACTTCCTGCATATCCTACCAGGTCGTCACTCCATCTAGTGGGGGGTCGCCCTACACTACGCCTACCGGTACGAGGCTGCCACTCAAGAACCTTTCTTCCCCATCGGTTATCGGTTCTTCGAGCTATATGGCCGTCCCATTGCCACTTCAGCTTACTAATCCGTTGGGCTATGTCGGTCACTCTGGTTTTACTGCGGATATCCTCATTTCTGAGTCTATCACGCAGAGAAACTCCGAGCATAGTCCTCTCCATAGCTCGCTGAGCGACCTTGAGCGTCCTCATACGGCCAGCAGTGAAGGACCACGTCTCAGATCCGTAAGTCATCACTGGCAACACGCACTGGTTGTACAATCTAGTTTTTAGAGATTGAGGTATACCTGACGAGAATATATGTCGTAATTTCCCGAACGCTGCCCAGCCGAGTTGAATCCGTCGATTGACCTCTCGGTCGAAGTTGGACTTACTTAGTCGGACTATTTGTCCCAGATAAACGTACTCGTCAACAACTTCGAGCATAGTGCTCCCAACAAGTACCGGCATAGGTGTGACATGGACATTGAACATGGTCTTTGTTTTGTCCATGTTCATCTTAAGACCTATCCGTTGGGAGGCACTATTGAGGTCATTGAGCATAGTGCTTAAGTCCTCCAGCGATTCTGCCATAAGGACTATATCGTCGGCAAATCGAAGGTGAGTGATGTACTCGCCATTGATGTCAATACCGTATCTTTTAAAGTCCAGTAGCTTGAAAACGTCTTCCAATGCAGCGGTGAAGAGTTTCGGGGATATAACGTCACCTTGTCTTACACCTCTCTGCAGTTGGATAGGTTTCGAGCTCCGGTTCTGTACTCGGATAGCCATCGTAGCCCTACTGTACAAACACTTCAGCACTTCGATATACCGACAGTCAACTTGGCACCGCTGAAGGGACTGTAGCACCGCCCAAATTTCGACGGAATCAAAGGCTTTCTCATAGTATATATATATATATATATATATATATATATATATATATATATATATATATATATATATATATATATATATATATACGCCAGGCAAAGTGGCAGATTGTACTCTTCAGTCTTCTGTACAATCTGCCGCAGGGTATGTATGTGGTCTATGGTACTGAAGCCTTTTCGGAAACCGGCTTGTTCGGGAGGCTGGAAGTCGTCGAGTCTGCGTGCGAGACGATTCGTAATGACTCTCGAAAACAGCATGTAGACGCGGCTCAGAAGGGAAATCGGTCTGTAGTTCTTTAAGAGAGCATTGTCGCCTTTCTTAAAGAACAAGACCACCGCACTTCTGCTCCACGCATCTGGAGTAGTGCCACCATGGAAGAAGGAGTTGAAGAGCTTCTGAAGGACTTCAAGTACCGGTGTTCCACCCGCTTTCAGAAGCTCCGCTGTAATTCCATCCTCGCCTGGGGCCCTGCCGTTTTTAAGGTGCTGGAGAGCCATTCTAATCTCGCTCAGACTGACGTCCGGGATATCATCGGAATGGTGTCGGATAAGACTTGCTCTTGGATCGTTACTCACACTTGCGTGTGGCTCCAACGATGATGTGTACAGCTGCCCATAGAACCTCTCAATCTCACTCAAAATCTCAGGTATCCCAGAAACGATGCTGCCACACTCAGTCTTCAGCTTTGACGGTTGGCTCTTACTAGCAGACAGATCTCTGGCAAAGACTTTGGAGCCCTGGTTCCGCTCGATCGCTTCTTTAATACGAGCAGTATTAAAGTTGCGTAAGTCTTGCCGCATGCATTTGGAGATCTGTCTGTTCAGTTGCCTGTATGCTGTCAAATCTGTTGACGATTGCAGCCTCATCTCCCGTCTAACAGCCATGAGATTAAGAGTGTGATCGGAGAGTTTTTGTGTTCTTCTGCGGCGGGTCTTGCAGAATTTAGCTCCAACCGCATGGACAGTTTCCACGAGCTTGTCATTCATATCGTCCACTGAATTGCAATCTTCTAGGCACTGAAAGCGGTTACGTAACTCGAGCTGAAAGCTTTCGGGATTCTGGATTAGAGCACGAGGGGGACGGAGCGTTGACTTCATTATACGAGACCTCTCCAACTTCACGTTTAGTTTCAGTGTGCCTCTAACCATTCGGTGATCGCTGCCAGTTTTCACCCTTGCGATCACTGAGACATCACTGAACAGTTGGCGTCTGGTCGTCATAATGAAGTCAATCTCATTTTTTGTCGAACCGTCGGGGCTCGACCAGGTCCACTTCCTGTGGGGTCGCTTCTAGAAGAAAGAGTTCATCATAAAGAGTCCCTCTTTCTCCATAAAGTCGGCCAGCTGCTGGCCCCTTTGGTTCCGTTGCCCTACTCCGAATTTCCCTAACTTCAGCTCACCGCTTTCTCTTGTGCTTAGTTTTGCGTTGAAGTCTCTCATCAACACCGTGTATTGAGTTTTGGAGGAATGCATGGCTTTGGAAATATCCTCATACATTTCCTCCACCTCCTCATCGGGATGTGCCGAGGTTGGTGCGTAAACCTGTATGACCTTCAGCGAATACCGTTTGGTGATTCTGAGTATCAGGTACGCGACCCTCGTCGACACACTCCCAATCTTTACAACGTTGTTGACGAAAGACTTGTGGACGATAAATCCGACACCTCCTTGGGACAGATGGTCGCCCTCCCGGTGATAGAACAAGTTGCCGGATTCGAGAATCACCGTGTCCTCCCCCTCTCTTCGGACCTCGGATAATCCTATAATATTCCAGCGCAACTTATCTATCTCTTCTTCCAGCTCCAGGATCTTCTCGTCAGTCCTCAGAGTGCGTGCGTTAAATGTTGCCAGGTCGAGTCGTCGTAGATGGCAACCGAACCTCCACCGGAGATTCTTAGCACCCCCTGCCCCGTCGTTACCATGGTCGCCACCGTAGCCAGGAATAGCGGGGCCGCCGGGGACTGGGGGCCGTCTATTTGTGTAATTGTTCATGGGGGGTATATTGCCATAATTGCCACGCTTGGCGAGCGGGTTGGCAACCGCAGTTTTTTTTACTGAAAATGAGGCATTCCATCTTAAAGCTCACGGTTGACAACGCGTCCGCATTTTGATTCGTAATCGAGGATACATCTAGGTTTCTATGGGTCTATTAAATTAAACCAATATTTTAACCATTTTTCAAAATATAAAATTTAATGCTAAAAAACAAGCATCCAAATGCAGGTTATTTATTTTATAGCATAGAAACACTTTTTTATTGTAGGAACAAATCCTCGATCCTGCACTGCTGAAGCCATACGCTTAACAATTGCGCTATGGATTCATTTATTTTTTACTAAATTAATTACTAGTATAATTATGTGTTGTTAATTTAATGTTTATTTCATACATATTTTTGTACCCAATAATTGTATAGATATAATTACAAATTGCTGTCCGTATGCGTGTGTAAAATACATTGATTTCTTATCCTCACCGGCATTTTTACTCAATCCCCACGTAAAAACTTTCAGTATAGAGATCTAACTAATATTAAATAAAAATTACGATAAACAATAAATCGGTAAACATTATATCGATAAAATTATACGCGGATAGACATTTCAGCACTAGTATAATTCGCCTATGTTGTCAGCACTGTTATTCAAAAAATAAATGTCATGTCTTAATGTTGGTAGAGTAGTTTGGCGCCCTTTCATAAATTTACTAAGGGAGTCCCGCCTCTTAAACGTAGTGATTATAATCTCTTTGTTACGCATATGCAATGGAAAGTGTATTTTTTGTGAATTGCTGTTTTTAAATTGCTGGACCTTTTATATTGTTGGAAGACAGTACAAAAAATTGTTAAATGTTTCAGGATATTGCTTTTCTATTTCTTGAAAATCGTACTAAATGATAAAAACCATAATATTAGTAATTCTGTTATAACCTCAAAATGTGATACTTTTTTAAATATATCTTTTCTGCAGCTAGTCCGCTACAAAAATAAGATCATAATAGGAATTCCCTAACGATCGAAAATACAACACACAATTTTCCGATGCTATTGGTTCCAGGGCGAACAATGTATAGGCGCAGAGCAATATGTCCTTTCTGAAATCACTTAACCGATTTAAATGCAATTTTGTAAATTTGTTTTGCTTCAAGCTTGAGAGATAGAATAGTTTTTATCCTGATAAGTTACCGCCGATATTTGTTTTGCTAATTTAAATTTTTAAAGAACAAAAGTTGGCAGATGAAGAAGATGGCAGAACAAAGTCTACCTGTCCATCTAGTAAATTTATAACAAAAAAAAGTTTCGTCTAAAAGTTATAATGAGCAAATTATAACCAAATAATAATCTATCATAACTCTTAAAGCCTCAACATTCTATGAACAAAAAAGCAATTCATAGTTACATAAAATATTTAAGCGAGAAATTTCTTTCAACATTTTTTTTACTCTGAAACGGATGTGTGAAATTGTTCGCAGTGTATTTGACTTTGTGTAAAAGGAAACGAGCAATTACATAAGTATTTATCTGTATTACGCCGGCCGTTGCACTGTGCACGCATAACTTACAGTTTGTAGGAACGTCCGCATGGCGCGACTTAGTTATATCTAGTAAGATAAGCAACACACACCAGCATTAAATCGTATCACTTGATTTATTTCAGTGAATCTTGCTAAAATTGTAGATGGTGTATGAATGTGAAACTTGGCACGCATGCTAATTAATTTTATAGTACCAAAACTTTATTCACACTGTTTGCTTATTTAAGGACTAAATAAGGTCTATTATATTATCTAGCTCACATTTTACTTCGCACTTCGATGAAGAAGTGTTGAATGGTTAAAATTAAACTAAAATACATTTAATTAACATTTATTTTTTGTTTTTACGTTTTGGTGCTAAGACATTGTGTATGGACTTAAAGTTCTTTGTCTATCGTTGGCTTAGACTTTTAATAAAGCTAAATTTTTGTCCCCCTTCGAGTGATATACTAATAACTTGAAAATTTCGTCTAAAGAGTTACTTTAAAAACTTGCCCTATTTTTACCTTTAGGGTTTTTTCACCACATTTAAATGAAAAGTTGTAAGTGGATGCTGTGGTCCAAAAACATCTACATTTATCCTCGATTAAGAATCAAAACGCAGATCCGTTATCATCCCTGAAGACTAAGATGGAATGCCTCGTTTCCAGTAAGAAAAGGTCTCCGGATATTCCTATTTCACGCTGATATTCTGTGAGAGCGTGGTCCTTCCTCTGTCGAGCCGACCCATTCGTGCTACAACTATACTACTAACATAATTGCAGCATGGCTCTACCACATATGAAGTTTGCCAACACGCATTGAGGCAGCGCGGGGACACCTCCTAGCCCCAAAACACTATCAGAAATAAGGGGAGGCCTGTGCCCAGCAGTAAATCGTATATAGGCTATAACTTTAACCTTAACATATATATGCATATAAGATAATATATATATATACATATAAAATGGCTCCATAAAGTGAAAAGTGTGTACAAACTGTACACCCTATTTCACACTAAGGGCTTGAAATTGCATCATTTTTCAAAGTCTAAGAAAACATTCATAATTTTTTCTTCATACAACTTTGATACGAATGAATACGTTCCGCCCTACCTCGATAGGCTCCACAGGGTTTGTTTCGAGCCGAGAGAGCCTATCGCCCTACAAAATAAAAAGTTTCACAGATCCCACCCTTTTTCACCCTCTTAGGGTTTTAATTTTCTAAAATATTTTCTTTTTGGATGCCTACGTAATATAAAGAACTATTCTTAATTTCACGTTTCTTTGTCGAGTAATATGGATTATACGTCTTAATACAATATTTTTCACACAAACTGCATTTTCGTTTTACATTAACCTTATGAATACAGTTTTGAAACATAAAAAATGGATATGTTATTATTTTAATATTAAGAATAATTTCAATAGTTCTCAAATAAATAACAACTATTAATTAAGTACACATAGCACAGTACATAAGCCAGAAAGGTGGTCATCTAGGCTTTTCATTAAGTTCGGTGTTTGGTATCTCTTTTAACAATAGAACAACAATATAAATAAAAGTTGTCAAACAAGATTATTCCTCCTAACTGCTCTTAAGAGAAATAATCTGTGCAACTAGTCACCGCAGCAAGGCAAGCATAGTGGCGTTGTCGAGCGCCATAGAGTAGTGCGAGCTGAATGGTCAACATTCTTTAACGCGAATAAGCAGAACAACTGCTACGTCAAGAGCGATAGACACAACTGTGCTTGCACCGCATATCCACATGTTGATATTTGATAGGTTTAATACTATTTAAAATCACGAATAAGCAACTGCATAGTATAGGAACACTGAAGTTTTGTACTTAAAGGGGCCCCACTATGAAATCTCGCACCACCTTAAAATTTTGCTAGGGCCGCCACTGACTACCGTTAATTACATTAGTTAGTGAAAAAAAAACATTGAGTTCCACCGATCTCACTTTTTATTAAAGAAAGCTTATAGTGCTATTAACTATCCTGAGCTTTTGTCTCAATTGCACCTTAGTTGTCCTGCCATACACAACACACTTTTAAGTCTCCCGTTTGCATCTACAAATCACAGGCAAAGTATATTTATTTGGCGAGCGAGCAATAATTTTAACAAACTAGCCAAAGAGTTACACTTCGATTTGTTTAACACTAGCGTTTCGTCGGCCAAGCTTATACTTTACAATGCTTTTTTTTGGAGCTCTTTATGTATGTATGTAATATATGATACGTTTGTAACTGAACTAAAATTTTAGTATTTTATCTTTGATGCTGGTGGATATCGTTTTTAATTATGATAAGCCAGTGTTTCATTACTATCTCACCTGATGATATTGATCGGATTCAATTACCTTGCATACTGTGAAATTTTATGACGAGCTTTTACCATACTTTTCACAAATGCACACGAGGTCAAGGACGGGTTACGTCGGACTCGCACCGACTAAAACCCATTATGTGCCTCTTTCGTCGCATATTAGAAGGACTACGGGAACAGTTTCACACATATCCACGGCCCCGGCTCGGGGATGCTTTCTCATCACCCTTTCGTTCTCACTCCTGGGACTCCGAGGCTCATGTGACGGTAGGGGGAGAGAACATCCTTCAAACCGTAGTCTACTAACGCACAGCGGGCTCGCCAAACCAACTTGGAGTGACCACATCGGGCTGGCCATTATAGTGGTATGCTTAAATTAAGGCTTAATTTTTAATGACAGTATCCCAAGCAGATGGCCAGCCACCTTCGCTATAATGATTAGATCAGATATTTTTTTTTTTTGATTCAACTTCATGTAATTGAAAGTCTTGGTAGTGATCGGTCTTCTTTTAGGAGAATTTATGTTCGATAACAACTGATGTAATTGTAATGGCGGGTGCGATCTTGAAAATGGTCACAGACTACAAACTTCCCGGTACGCCGGTTCACATCAGCCATAGGTATTCTTACACGTATTTTCATCGATCATGTCATAAAATGTAGTAGAGACTAAACTAATAATCTTTTACACTCCTGCATTTTTAGGAGGATATTACACTTAACAGAATGTAGAAATTCACTGAAGACTTGTAAAAAGTTCTAAGCATAGCCTAAATTAAGATATATTCTGGACTCTGAAGTAGGCGCGAATACCTAAGTTTGTTATATAAGTTAGTAGTTAAATAGCTAATTAAATATACCCATGACCCACACATATCGTGAGGTCGCATAATATGAAGAGCTCAAGCTATTATATATAGCATGAAAACTTTTTCATATTTCCAGATAATAATGATCGAGGATTTTAAGTTAAACTAAGGTTGTTTAAATAATGTAAACCACTCTGACAATCTACCTATTCGTACTTCAATGAACTATTTTCTGTTACGACCGTACGCTTTCGGAACACTCTACATGTTCAACGTGCTCAATCCTTTTGTCTTTCAAATATTTACTCAAAAATAATTACTTTGAACTCTAATAATTTCCATGATACATAGTGTCATCACCTTTTTATTATTATTATTATTTTATTTTTAACTGAATTGCATGATTTATGTACCCCCCCCCCCTCCTGGGCATTCGTTGTGAACAATTCTTTGCGTACTGTAAAACCTGGATATTTTCTTTTTTTTTTGCAAGGACTTAAAACGACTGGGACGACTAATTTTTCAACAAAAATTTGTCAAATATGATGTAATGCTATTCATAGATTTGGTGTTTCTAAGTGATTTTAAAAACTACTCACATAAAAAGGCAAAATACTTAGTTTTTTTTTTAGAGTACTTTCAGTAAGTCTCGAGTCAATCGCCTCGTAAAATAAAAGTTTTATAAAAACTGTAACATGCTATTTCCCTCTCTTAATGGTTGATTTTTTTAATTCTTTCTTAATGGATGCCTACTTTATAAAAGGCAGCTATTGTCCAAATTTCGGATTTCTACGTCTAGTGGTTTGGGATGTGTTGATAGATGAGTCAGTCACTTAGGACATCCTTTTATAAACTCGTATATATGAGGAAAATAAACATTTTTATGTATGCACTGTATTTATTAACCACCCGCTCGCCTTAAATCCAGACTTTGATCCCTTGCACAACAACTAATGAAATAGGTATTTGCAGTCAAAAAGAAAAGAAATTCACGAGATTACTGCCGACTCATTCGTTGCAAACGTAATACAGTTGCAGCGTTGCTCTACCACGTTAAAATTTAAATATTATGATACTTCTTTTGTGTATTGCGTGTACATTTTTTGTGGGGTTTGAATTTAGACTGAAATTAGCTTTAAAAAAAACCATACGTTACTTATTCTTAAATCAAAAGTGTGACAACAAGTATGGTTTATAAAGCGATCTAAAAATAAGAACGAAGCTTCTAAACATCTGTTCAATAAATGCAAACACTTGACCTTCTTTCATTATTGAAAAAGGTGAAGACAGGCGCTAAGGAAAAAAAGGTGAAGTGCCAAGTGAAAAGGGTATGCCGAGGAAATTATACCGGCGTGAAGTGGAAGTTCTGCTTCCGCGTTTCGTCGGTGAGTGCAGGTGGCCGGAGGCCCAAATCCCCCCCCCCCCCCCCATCAACATGGTAGCGGAATTAAATAAAGATAGACTACCCCAGGAGGGTACCAGCACCCCTGGAGAATCCCTCGCTGAGCATCCACGACCATGTTTCTCCACTTCTGAGCGTGGGTGCTCAGGCTGCCCCGCGTATTCTGGGGGGGGCGAAATTCCGCTCAAGACTACAACTGCTCGGGGCAAACGGAGCAACAAGACCAAGGCGACCCCTGCCACGCTGTCCGTGAATTTCTGCAATATCAGGGGACTTCACTCTAACCTAAACGCCGTCCACTACCATCTCGAGACGGCGAGGCCGGCTCTGCTCTTTCTGACCGAGACGCAGGTGTCCTCTCCGGCTGATGTTTCGTATCTCTCCTACCCGGGGTACAAACTGGAACACTCCTTTGTGCCTCGGGCTGGAGTTTGCGTTTACGTCAGAGAGGACATCTGTTCTCGACGCCTCGGCAGACTTGAAGGTTCGGACCTGTCCATCCTTTGGCTACGCGTAGACAGCGACGACCATCCGCGCGTCTACGGGTGCCTCTATAGGTCCCACAGCGGTAATGCCGAAACAGACCGACTCTTCGACCACGTCCAAATGGCTGCAGATTCGTTGCTACAGCAGATCCCCTCTGCAGAGATCGTGATCCTCGGCGACTTTAACGCCCATCACGCCGAATGGCTCGGTTCACGTTTAACCGATCATGCGGGGAGATCTGTTCATGATTTTGCCTTGGCATATGGTCTGACACAACTGGTTACTTCGCCTACGCGGATTCCAGATGTGGAGGATCATGCACCTTCCCTGTTGGACCTTCTGCTGACCTCTCACCCGGACGGATATCAGATTTCCGTCGACGCCCCTTTAGGCTCCTCGGACCATTGTCTGGTCCGGAGTGTTGTGCCACTCACGCTGAAATCGCGGTTGCATTCTGCAGGCTGCCGCCGTGTTTGGCACTATAGGTCAGCCGATTGGGATGGGATGCGGTCTTTCTTTGCATCCTACCCTTGGGGGCGGGTTTGCTTCTCGCCGGATGATCCCAACGTTGTTGCGGATTCTGTTACTGATGTGGTACTTCAGGGTATGGAACTTTTTATTCCTTCCTCTGTGGTGCCCATTGGAGGCAAATCTCAGCCATGGTTTGGTCGCTCCTGTAAAATAGCATCATGCTATAAGCAGGAGTGCTACCAAGCCTGGGTTGATGCATCAGCGTCCCGGGATGTAAACACCAGCGCTCTAAAAAAGAAGTATAATTCCGCCTCTAGGTCCTTCAAAAGAGTCATTGCCAAGGCAAAGTCAGAGCACATAGGCAGAATTGGCGAGAGACTCGTTCGCCTTCCTTCTGGAACCCGTGCATTCTGGTCTCTCGCCAAGGCTGTCCAGGGGAATTTCTGTCAGCCATCTCTTCCATCTCTGCACAGGGAGGACGACTCACTGGCCCATACTGCAAAGGAGAAAGCCGATCTTCTAGGCTCCTTCTTTGCGTCTAACTCGACTCTCGATGACGGGGGGAGTACGCCGCCGACCATCCCGCGGTGTGAGTGCTCCATGCCGGAAGTGCAGTTCACACAGCGCTCGGTTCGCAAAGCACTCCTCTCCCTGGACATCCACAAGTCGAGTGGGCCTGACGGAATCCCCCCAATTGTGCTGAGGACGTGTGCTCCAGAGTTGGCACCGGTTTTAACGCGTCTTTTCCGGTACTCCTACTCCCTAGGCGTAGTCCCAAAATCATGGAAGACTGCTTTCGTCCACCCGATCCCTAAAAAAGGCGACCGCTCAGACCCGTCCAACTACCGGCCAATCGCCATCACCTCCTTGTTCTCCAAAACAATGGAGTCCATTGTAAACTGCCAGCTCATGAGGTACCTTGAGGATCACCAGCTGATTAGTGACCGCCAATACGGTTTTCGCCGTGGTCGGTCAGCTGGTGATCTTCTGGTCTACCTCACTCACAGATGGGCGGAGGCAGTAGAGTTCAAGGGGGAGGCATTGGCCGTTAGTTTGGACATTGCGAAGGCCTTCGATCGGGTTTGGCACAAAGCGCTTCTTTCGAAGCTCCCTTCCTATGGGCTTCCCGAGAAATTGTGCGATTGGATCACCAGCTTTCTTGCAGATCGGAGCATCAAGGTCGTTGTAGACGGTGCAAGCTCCGATTGCAAGCCTATTAATGCTGGTGTTCCACAGGGCTGCGTGCTATCGCCAACGCTGTTTCTTCTGCATATCAATGATATGTTGCATACCCGTAACATTCATTGCTATGCAGATGACAGCACTGGTGATGCTCTTTACACCGGCCGAGCCAATATTTCTCGGGAAAACGTCTCCGAGTGCCGGGACAAACTTGTGTCTGAAGTCGAGTCTTTGCTGAACAGAGTCTCGGATTGGGGACGACTAAATCTAGTCCAGTTTAACCCCCAGAAGACACAAGTTTGCGCGTTAACCGCTAAAAAGAACCCCTTTGTCGTATCCCCTCAGTTTCAAGGCACTCCCCTTGTTGCCTCAGCCAGTATCGGAATCCTCGGCGTCGACATATCGAGTGACGTGCAGTTTCGTGGTCACTTGGAAGGGAAGGCCAAATTGGCCTCTAAAAAGCTTGGCGTGCTCAGCAGAGCGGGGCAGTATTTCATGCCGGCACACCGCCTGCAACTTTACAAGGCGCAGGTTCGACCGCACATGGAATACTGTTCCCATCTCTGGGCTGGGGCTCCCCAGTACCAGCTCCTTCCACTTGACCGCATCCAGCGCAGAGCGGCTCGAATCGTCGACGACCGAGTGCTTTCCGATCGGCTCGATTCACTGGCGTTGCGAAGAGATGTTGCATCTCTTTGCGTATTTTATCGCATCTATCACGGGGAGTGCTCTGAGGAATTGTTCGGATTAATCCCAGCCGCCAAATTTCGTGAACGCACGACACGGCAAACGTCCCGATACCATCCACACCATCTGGATGCTTGGCGGTCCACCACTGTACGTTTCACAAGGAGCTTTCTTCCACGTACAACCTCTCTGTGGAATAGTTTATCACCGGCGATTTTTCCGGACCGATACGACCTGGGGACCTTCAAGAAAAGAGCTTACTCCTTTCTAAAGGGCCGGCAACGCACCCGCAATTCTCCTGGTGTTGCGGTTGATCATGGGCGGCGGTAGTCACTTAACATCAGGTGAGCCGCATGCTCGTTTGCCCCCTCTTCTATAAAAAAAAAAAAAAAAAAAAAAATTGTGTAACAGCATCTTCGAGTGGATTCACTCCCTTTGTGCCTATACCTGTCAATTGGGTACATATTGCTTTCAAATAAACGTTTCAAACTAAATATAGTTAGAAGAATTGTTTTGCTTTTTCAAATAGTGTATCGAAAACATTAAAATAAAAAAATTCAATATAATTAAAGTTGACTCCTAAAGAGAATCAAATTTTTTATGAAAAGAAATAATTAGTTATCTAGTTAAGAAACCCCGTAAAAAGTTAGAAGTGAAACAAGATAACAACAAAATAAATGAAGTATGCAAACCAACAGTAGGGAAGCCTCGTATATTTCTTAAAATAATTAAATTGTTATGTGTCATATCATGTTGGTGGTAATATATTGACGTTAAGAGAGTGAAATTATCAGTTAATTTCTCAGATTTTTTGTTCAATTTCATTAAAATTTAATTGATATAGTTATGTGCTATTTAATATAAATATATCAAAATTTGTCAGATTTAAAATATTTTTTGTGTAACAATTTAATCATCATCATCACTAACTGCTGAACATAGGCCACCCCAAGGAATGTCTAAAAGCACGATCCTGAGCCACCTGCATCCATCGGCTACCTGCATGTCTTACCAGGTCGTCACTCCATCTAGTGGGGGTACGCCCTACACTTCGACTGCCGGTCCGAGGCTGCCACTCAAGAATCTTTCTTCCCGATCGGTCATCGGTTCTTCGTGCTATAAGGCCGGCCCATTGTAACTTATAATAATAATTAATAATAAATCTATTCAGGTGAATATTATATATAAAAATACTGAAGCGAAATAAGTTATTTCAAATTTTTGTCTGTCTATCTGTTTCATTACGTTCGTGCAAAAACTACTTGATAGGTCTCCATAAAGTTTGGTAAGGAGGTGGTCGATAATTCTGCGCTAGTTAGATACATTTTATTCTACTACGGAAGTGTAAGGAAGAGACTTAAGCCTTTTCTTTATTTGGATGTTTATTTTCAGTCCCAAGCATTATAACGATTTAATTTATAAAAAGTATAGACAAAATCATATCTTCGTTTCATATCTAACTTTAACTTGTGTAACCACTGTGTGGTTAGAAAAAGCCTCGACGGTGTAGGTGTAGGTTTTTCGTTATTTTAAACATCATGTAAGCATGTGTGTGTGTGTGTGTGTGTGGGAGGGGGGAGGTGTGTGTGTGTGTGTGTGTGTGTGTGTGTGTTGTGTGTGTGTGTGTGTGTGTGTGTGTGTGTGTGTGTGTGTGTGTGTGTGTGTGTGTGTGTGTGTGTGTGTGTGTGTGTGTGTGTGTGTGTGTGTGTGTGTGTGTGTGTGTGTGTGTGTGTGTGTGTGCATGTGTGTCTAACAGTGACTGCATGTTTTATGTGCGTATTTTGGATACAGTTTGCAGGGTTTAGGATATTAAAGCTTCAGTGGCACAGTAACTTAATTCACGAAGGTACAAAATCACCTTTTTTTAACTTTGTATGCGTTCAACTTATTTATCAGTAACTTTTTGTCGAGTTTATTGTATAACCGCGAGCTTGACGAGAATAATTGCCTCTTAGCAAAAGAAGTCCTACGTGTTTTGAGAGGACGTGCTGCTTTTTGACGCCTCCTTGGCGTGGAAGAGCTGTTTGGATGTACAGTAGAGTGTAGATGCAGAATGGAGCGAAAGATGTAAAGTTACCTAACTGTTGGTACATAACAATACATATAAAATTGTGCGGTCGTGTATCTATATATACCAAGACCGCCTACGCATAACCTTTAATACTGCTCTCTGTGCGCGATCAATTTTAAAGAAGGTAGTCTTAGAAGCATAACCCCATATCGGGATGCAGTATGATATGGCTTACTCACAAAGGGCGGTGTATACAGATGATAGGATGTCTGCATCCGCGGAACTACGTAATGTTTTAAAGATGTGGATTAGGTTACGTAACCGACCTGCAACGGATTCTACTTGACTATACTAGTTCGAGCGATTATCCACTTGAATACATAAGTATTTAATGGTATGGGTTCTTTGCAATTTTGGGCAATAGCAGTGAGAAGTCCCACTGGAGCAATTGTGAGCACGCATATCGAAGCACTTGCTTAATGGTTGTGCAGAGGGTCTTTAGTCCTATCTATTATTATTAATTTAGTCTTATCTATATCTAAGGTTAGTTATCTATAGTTAAGTTTATGACTTAGCCACGTTATAACAAGATATTCTGCTATCTATAATTGTTTCGGACCAGTTGTTCCCAGAAACAACGACGGCCATGTCATCAGCATAAGTAACAATGTGGCAATCAGATAGAGGTGAGTCACAAAGCTCATTTACTTAGGACAGTAAGAACTGGGCTTGATTTAAAAATTTGGACTGGTATGCCATCCCACCCGACAGCACTGTCATTTTTAGGCTCATATTAGTATCACGTACTTCGTCACGTTTCGACACGTATTTCAAGGATAATCATAGAATGTGAAGGAGATTGCAATAAGTTAGATATTATTAGGTGCGTCAGTAGATTCTAAGTTTGATTTAAATTTTTTGCAAGTTCCCTATATTTGCGAAAAATGAATTTACGGCATCAAGTGATACTTTAGGATGATCCTACGCACAAACTTAAAAGTTCTAGTGGTGGTTCACTTACTTTATTTGTATAAGTAATGTTTTCAATAATCTCCCAGGTGTTTTCAGGATCACTTGTAGTCTCTCTTGGGATTTTACAAGAATAGTACGAAAATTTGTATGTTATTTATTTCATGTGCAACTTGAGGAAAATTAATTTTATTTCCGATTTGGCTTGTTTGACGGTTAACAGGATTTAGATTTAAGTTTAAATTTAAGAGGACTGGAAAATGGTCAGTTAATGATGTTTCTATAACAAGAGTTGTGGATCGAAGCCTTGTTTTTAAAATGACGTGGTCTAGGCAGTCATCCAATCTGGTCGCGATCTGGTGTACTGATAATATTCCATGAGAAGCTATAAGATTTAAATAATCATTTGAGTTTAGGTCACAATTATTTACATTTATATCTATGTTTATGTCACCAATTATGATGATATTATTTATTGCTGATAAATTATTTAACTCAGTATTCAGGCTGTCTATAAAATTATCGGTGTTTAGACATGAAAGTGATCTATATAAACCTACTAAAGCTACATTTTTATTTATAGTGCAGATTAGACAGTTTGCGTTATTAATGTTAGGTTGATATACTGTATGTGTAATGAAGTTCTTAATGTAGATCACCAAACCATCGTTCTGGTTGCAAATGGAGTTTGTGCTATATGATAAATAGCCCACAAGCTGCGGTAAGGTAGATATTTTAGACAACCAGCATTCAGAAAGAATCAAAATATCGCAGGTGATATTTAGCGCACATAATACTTACAATAGCAAATGGAATTCGTTGAAATTTTTGTTGATGCTTCTAATGTTGATATGCAGAAGGGACAAATATTTTGATCTGTTATTTATGTATTTTTAGAAATTTAGCGGTTCACATTTTATAGCTTGTGAAATAAATATATCCTCAATTTTGCCATTTATGTCATTTATGAAGAGTTTTGGACTACTGAGCATGGGAAACACATTTTTGATATCTTTTACATGCATTATGTAGGTACTAGTAGACTTTAAATATATCTCATTGATAATTAATGAATCATTTGAGTATGTTATGTGGTGCTTGTGATTGGGAACGAGTATGTGTGTTAGAGAATATAAGTGTGAGAGTGAGTGTAAGAATATTGTATTTAAATTGAATTTGTGTATGGTGTTTACGTTGTAATTATAACTTTTAAATATAAATTGAGAAAATCACAATGAAGACATTAAAAAAATGATAACTAAGATAAACAACATCTTAGGTATAAAAAAGCCCCCCCCCCCCGAACGGGTTCCCGCCTTGTCGTGGCGGGGGGGCTTAGTAGCTGTGGCTTGGTCACGGTGGTCACTTTGGCCACGGTGAACAAAGAGGAACCCACGTGGCTGGCCCGAGGTGAAGGGCCGGCCTGAGGTGGCCACTCCGAGTGGGCTTGGGGAGCCCACTTCGGATGTGTGCTGGTGGACTGCAGCGAGTGGGGACTCCGCACCCTCTACCGCTGCAGCCGAGGTGGAGTCGCGGAGGAAGAGGAGTGTTGGTATGGTAATGCGCCACTCGCTCTTTCCTCCGCGACTCAAACGAGGCCGCACCGTTGATGCGGTGGTGATGGGGCTGCAGGAAGAGAGGATTGTCGGTATTGCGAGGCGCCGCTCTCCCTATCCTCCGCAGCCGAATCTTGGTTGGCGGCGGAGCCATAGACCAGATCCGCCGCTGGGGTCCGGAAGGCTAGTACTTCTAAGTGCTCGTTTTTCCTGACCCCATGGCCTTCGCGCATCGGACGCGGGGGCGTCTGTTGCGCAGATGTAATTGGAGGCCGTGGAGGAAGGCGTGCCATGTGTTCTGATGCGCTTTACTTGGGAAGGAGAACGGGGAGGAATATTCCTCTCCCGAGGAGGTGCTGCCATGGGGCGGCAGTCGCTGGTAGGGCCGCGGAAGTGTGCGAAAGCGTTCCCGTAGCCCTGCCAATATGTGACGAAGGTGGAACACCATGGAGTTTTAGTCGGTGCGAGTCCGACATAACCCGTCCTTGCCCCCGCGAGGCGGGTATGCGTAGGCATTTCCCCATGTTAAAAAAAAGGTATAAAACAGCAATATTACAAAAATAAGCTTGTTCTAGTTACACTTTTTCTGCAGATCTATTAGGGTATGTTCCGATTTCACTATAATTTGCTTGTCTCCTTCTTTTTTCCTTAAGGTAAACGATTCCGTTTGATGTCCAGTAATATTTGTACCCGTTGGCTTTTGCGGATTATTGTGTCCGGAAGAGAAGTTTCTTCGTTTGTAGTGGCAGTAAATCAGATACATATATGTTTTTTTTTTTTTTTTATAGAAGAGGGGGCAAACGAGCATGCGGCTCACCTGATGTTAAGTGACTACCGCCGCCCATGATCAACCGCAACACCAGGAGAATTGCGGGTGCGTTGCCGGCCCTTTAGAAAGGAGTAAGCTCTTTTCTTGAAGGTCCCCAGGTCGTATCGGTCCGGAAAAATCGCCGGTGATAAACTATTCCACAGAGAGGTTGTACGTGGAAGAAAACTCCTTGTGAAACGTACAGTGGTGGACCGCCAAGCATCCAGATGGTGTGGATGGTATCGGGACGTTTGCCGTGTCGTGCGTTCACGAAATTTGGCGGCTGGGATTAATCCGAACAATTCCTCAGGGCACTCCCCGTGATAGATGCGATAAAATACG
This sequence comes from Parnassius smintheus behrii, assembly GCA_036936625.1. Lineage (NCBI taxonomy): Eukaryota > Metazoa > Arthropoda > Insecta > Lepidoptera > Papilionidae > Parnassius > Parnassius smintheus. Next base: position 29,536,770 of record JAUPFT010000008.1, read on the forward strand.
CAAAGAGATGCAACATCTCTTCGCAACGCCAGTGAATCGAGCCGATCGGAAAGCACTCGGTCGTCTATGTGTGCATAGTTTATCGTATTTTTTCTTGGACTTATTGTTGAAATTCCTAATGCTGGAAATAAAGCTTCGCTTAATATTGATATTCGTGAATTCTGCCAAAATTAGTTTTGGCACAACCTGTTATCCGGGCACCCGTCTCAAATCCCTGAGGTTTGCTGGAGTTATATTTTCGTTTAATATTTTTCCAATTCCAGTAACAACAGATACTAGGCCGTCAAGTGTTTCATTGTAGTTAACGGGGACATTTCTGATCTCTTTATTGGAGCTGCGGGAACAAAGTAGTCGATTTTTGATGGTATTTTCAAGTGCCTTAACTTTCTCCGTTAGGTAAGAATTTCCCTTACCAGGTCGAGGACCTTCTTTAACATAACATCGTATTGTGCACTAACAAATTTTACCGATTTTTCTACCTCAAGAAAGGATTTCTATAATTCAGAGTTTTGTGTTTTTAACTCATTTGCCTCGGACACCAATTTGTTCAAGATAGTAGACTGTTATTGTTCTATTTTTTCGGATAATGTACCTACGTGTTTGAATTTTGTTCTATAAGGCGAACATAGTTTCGATTTCTCGTTTTAGTTCTTTCTTAAAATTATGTGATTCATTGATGGGGGAAGCTTCAAATTGGACGCTTATTAACTGAATTCACATTAATGTTCTCCTTAGACGTATTGCTCATTACAGCGATATTTGGATCTGATTGGGATTGCATTAACGTAGTCGGTGTAGTGGGCGGTGTACGCAGTCTTGGACATAATTATGTAGGTACGTTGGCCAAAAACGTCACTCCACACTGTGCATGAACACAATAAACTCACAAAACCAATCGTGCGAGACACTGAACTGCCACGTTAAAGTCCATAAACGTGAGATCAACGGCGTTGGACAGTCCGCGGCAGCGATGACCAGTGACCGTAGACACGATATGAGCGTGTTACGACTGTTCACTACGGCGTACCGAGCCGAACTCGATTTATTTTTAAGTTACGGAAAACTTACTACTCGTGTAAGTACCCCACGTAGTTATTACATATAGCACAGTTAAAAATTCAACTCTTTCTTCTTGGAAAAGTTCACACGCGTAAGAACTGCTTCCTAGCGGTGACCTATATAAGCGCTAGAAAGTATAAAACTAAGAAAAAGAGGGTTTATCGTTTCTCACCGCGAATTCTCAGAGAGTCAGTAAAAATGTATATTTCATCATAAAATGATTTAATTACTATTTCATTATTGTGATGTATGTACAATTGATAGCTGTACAAGTCTTCCATAATAATAATTAAACAAAGCTAGTCTTCTGCTTCTGCTAACAAAATTAGGACATGACAAATGTGAGACACTCTACTTATTAATTCGCTACTTTTCATTCGTTAACAACTTATAAATTAGGTAGCCGAAGTTGCATATTTTAAATTAGCTATTAACAAAATAAATTTAATCTGAGAAAATTTACGAACTTAATGAACCTTTTCATTGAATTGTTTAAATTTAAAAAATACGATTTTCCATTTATTTTAGAAATGTTATTATTTTGTTAGTTTCCGGGATTTTACGTTATCATGAAATTAGAAAGCGTCCTGAGGCCAAAAATCAAATTAACTTTTTGACATGAGTTCAGAGGGTCGGAAATAAATAAGCTTAAATTATTTCAGGCTTCTTTCCAAGCATAACAATTTTTCTCGTATTAGTATGGCCAAGTTTTCATTACGATACTTTTAAGTAATTTTAAAGAAATATAATAGACAATATTTTTGATACCTATGTTCATGGTAGAACTAGGCGTATATTATGGTTTCATAAAAATGGGTCTGCTCAATATATATATATATATATATATATATATATATATATATATATATATATATATATATATATATACATGTATATATATAGTCTTTGAGGAGAAAGCCCTGCTTACTTCTCCCATAAGTCCAAGATTCTACAAGCGGGACGTAGACGACACTTTCACTTGCATTACAACTGCATTTTTAGACCATCTTAACTCTAAAAATTCTAAAATTTAGTTCACAGTGGAGTTAGAGGCAAACAATTCCTTAGCTTTTCTAGGTGTGTTAGTAATTCGGAATCCTGATAACACCTTGAGCCATACTGTGTATAGAAAAAAGACCCATACAGATAGATATTTAAACGGTGATTCTCACCACCATCCTTCACAGTTAGCTACCGTGGGTAAATCTTTGTTTCAGAGAGCACGAGGGATCTGTGACAGTAGGCACCTGGCTGCCGAGCTCCACCATGTCAAGCAAGTTTTGCATGACAACAAGCTTCGGGTCCCGCGCCTACGTCACAGAGAACGAGTGAAGCCGGCCACAGTCGAGCGTGTACCTGCTGTACTGCCATATGTTAGAGGAGTCACTGACAAGATTGACTACATCTTGAAGCGCGCTTCCATCAAAATATACTTCAAGCCGCCGAAGAAGATTGGTCAGTTTTTACCATCAGTCAAGTGTAACATCCCTCTGCAAGATGCAGGAGTGTACAAGCTTGATTGTGAATGTGGTCTCTCCTACATAGGACAAACTAAAAGATCAATTAAAACCCGCATTAAAGAACATATAGCTGATGTGAAGAATCGACGCTCCGGGAAGTCTGCAGTCTGTGAACACGTACAGGATCACCCCCGTCACTACATCAGATTTGATAGACCACAGATCCTCGCTAAAGAACACCGATTCCTTCCAAGGATGGTTCGCGAGGCTATTGAAATCAAAAAACATCCTAATTTCAATTAAGAAGATGGCTGGGTGCTACCATCTGCTTGGGATCCTATAATAAATAAAATTAAATCCCAACCCAAGCATACAACTGCAAGACTTCATGATACCATAAGTTCATATTGTGTAGATCGGAACAAAAGTTAAATTTTAATCTATGGTAACCGCGGTTAACTATGACATCTGGACATTGAACATCGCAGTCCTTCCCGTGACCATGGGTGCTGTAAAGCTCTCGAAACGTCGGGTATTTAAAAAGTTAAATATACGCGATAAATTCCGTAAAAACTAGTATTATTTCAAGGGTATTTTGTAATTAAATAATCTAAAATAGTGTTCTATAATGATATAATTGTATATAAACGCAGTAAACAAAAATAATGAAGAATAATGTAATAAATATTCATTAAAAATATATTAATCCTAACATCTTAGTGGAAAATACAAAAGTTAACCAATGTCATCGATATAATATGTCGTTGTTCAAATTATTTATTAATTAAATTTTAACTATGAAGGTTTGCTTATAACTTCTTAACCGCCGAGTACCTACAGCATGGTAAATAAAATTTTAAAAGAGCTATTGACAATTTATTTTGTTTCGGCAAGGATCATAGGAGATTGGCAGAAGAAATATTATACTTCCTCCTTGTAGTCCAAAAAAGTTTTAAAATTTACATTGTCTTGAAATTGAAAAATTACGTTACCCGATTTTGAGTTGCTTTTGTATTATTTCTACCCGTTCTTTTTTTAAATGTCATATAATTTTTATTTTACCGTAATATTAAGTTAACTACTACAACTTTATATAGATGGCGCCATAAATATTTTCAAGCACCATAAGGTTTAATTATAAACGAGATATGAAAGACACATAATGTGTAAATAATTACTTTGCTATAAGCAATTACGGAACCGAAGAAGCGGTATAATAATTATATTACCATATTATAATATACAGGCAGTATAATATGATCCACGGCTGGGTATTAAATGAAATGTACGTACAAAAAAGGATATCATTGTACGCATTCTTAAACTTCATGGACCGGCTAAGAATCCATAGCGCCATCCTGAAGCATTTGTTCTATTTACTTTAAAATTTTGAATTAGTAATAAAGTGCATATTATTAATTTATGTTATTATTTGATAAGCTAATTAGTACTCAAAATTAGACAAAATTCTAATTTTCTATCAGAAGTTATTTATTATTTCGTTTGTTTAATAGAGTTTATAAAATAAGTAGTAGGTACTTAGTTTTTGGTAGGCATTGGATAATGGTTTTCATTTAATTTTTTTTATTCAATATCAATAATTAGTGATGGTGCTTGCTTTTTTAGGCCAATCTCTTATTTTTTGTATAAAAACCCAGTTTTTGTTTGTGGCAAGAGAAATTTGTGAGCAAATTAGGGATTACGATATTGCGGTCATTTTGTTTTTTATAATATATATATATATATATATATATATATATATATATATATATATATATATAAAACACAAGCATGCAGTTTGCCTTATTCTTGGTTCGTTTGTGGGTGCGTTTATTTGTTCATTCGTTTGTTTGTCTGATTGACCGATTAACTGAATATTTTTGTTCAGATTGCAGACTGCAGCAAAGCCCACTCAGAACTCGCACTTTATCCAGTTTTGCTACGTATGGAAACTGTGATGTTAGTTTACTGCAAGGAAATCTATGTAATGCAGCATACAGCGCAACCTATGCACTTTCATAGCGAATCTTCAAATCATTGATAGTAAAATATATAAAATTATCCTGTCCGTGTGGGTGACGGAACTCCTCCTAAACGGACAGACCAATTTTGATAAAATGATGTGTGTGTGATTATGTATATATATATACAAGAATGGCTTAGATTCACAACTAGACGCGGTAGGTAACGCTGTTATCGAGATCCAAAAATCACCGGGGCGGATCGCCAGTACATATATATAAATTATTTTATCACACGAGCCATATTGACAGGTAACATAACAATTTTAGACGACATCATAATTCATCTGCAAATTAATGGAATATTTTGTTTTAAGAAAGGTTGTTGTCTGAGTCATTATAACTAAACACAGTATTTGTAATGTCCAAGAGCAACGCTCTTTTGGACATTACAAATATCGAAACTCTTCACCGCTGCATTGGAAGACGTTTTCAAGCTACTGGACTGGAAAGGATACGGTATTTAACATCAATGGCGAGTACATCACTCACCTTCGATTTGCCGACGATATAGTCCTATGGCAGAATCGCTGGAGGACCTTAGCACTATGCTCAATGACCTCAATGGTGTCTCCCAACGGATAGGTCTTAAGATGAACATGGACAAAACAGAGATCATGTTTAATGTCCATGTCTCACCTATGCCGGTAGTTGTTGGGAGCACTATGCTCGAAGTTGTTAATGAGTACTTTTACCTGGGACAAATAGTCCGACTAGGTAAGTCCAACTTCGACCGAGAGGTCAATCGACGGATTCAACTCGGCTGGGCAGCGTTCGGGAAATTACGACACATCTTCTCGTCAGGTATACCTCAATCTCTGAAAACTAAAGTGTACAACCAATGCGTGTTGCCAGTGATGACTTACGAATCAGAGACGTGGTCCTTCACTGCTGGCCGTATGAGGACGCTCAAGGTCGCTCAGCGAGCTATGGAGAGGGCTATGCTCGGAGTTTCTCTGCGTGATAGACTCAGAAATGAGGATATCCGCAGTAAAACCAGAGTGACCGACATAGCCCAATGGATTAGTAAGCTGAAGTGGCAATGGGACGGCCATATAGCTCGAAGAACCGATAACCGACGGGGAAGAAAGGTTCTCGAGTGACAGCCTCGTACCGGTAGGCGTAGTGTAGGGCGACCCCCCACTAGATGGAATGACGACCTGGTAAGACATGCAGGAAGTCGATAGATGCAGGTGGCTCAGGACCGTGCTTTGTGGCATTACTTAGGGGAGGCCTATGTTCAGCAGTGGACTTGTGAAGGGCTGTAATGATGATGATGATAATGATGAAGAGCAACGCTCGTACGGTGCATTACACACGACTTCTATTTGAAAACTAAATAAAAGTACAGAGCCGGATTGATACTTTTATTTGGTTTCAGTAGACTTTCGTTTAATGGCTTTCCTATATGAGGCTATTTCTTATAAAGAATTTCTTATATGTGTGTATTATAGTCCCCGAAACTTACCGTATACAAATGTTTTCAAAAGTTTTAGTAAACGTTTATATGATACTAATTTGAAAGAACTACCTTTATTCTTCAACGTAAGACATTCAAAATTCGTTTATAAAGCGTCACTTTTTAAGTCTACTATCTTTTTACCGTTTCATAATGAGTTTCCTTTGACCAAGGAAGTAACAGTGAAAGAAACTCCGCGGACATTCTTATTTGTTTTCATTGTTAGCCATTTTCAAAATAGAATGAGTGTTAGCGACGACAAGTGAATTTAAAAACATTTAATCTTAATTGTTTCTTATTTGTGATATAAAACTAAGTGTTAGCAATGAAAAGTGAATTTAAACGTTTAATCTCAATTGTTTCTTATCTGTGATTTAAACTAAGTATGAAAACTAATAGCATTAATACCAAGAGAGTGAAATAATTACTTATATTAGCTTCAATTCTTATTTTAAAAACTACGTAACGAAAATATAAATCTAATTGCTTATTTAGGTTTAATTAGAATGTTTAAAACAAGATATGAGTTTAGTTACCTATTAGACCTTTCTTTTATTACAATTTTAAAGAGTTGTATTAGAGATATTAACATTTAAGTGTAAATTTAATGATTTGTTTAATTTTCTTTCTCTTATAGTAATTTAATACGATAATATGTCAAATAATCTCTTATGTAATCTAATTACTCATTATAGAAATAGATTTTGATTTAATAAGAAGTTGAAATATGTTCTGTATAGAGTCTTAAGCATAGTGTTATCGTGATAAGCGTTGTGCATTCCTGCCGCCAGGCGGCGCTACTTGTATGTTTTTTTTTTTTTTTTTTTTGCGCCCGAAGCAAATATGGGCAACCCTCCGGAAAGCGGGGGAGGGAGGTGGTGAATGCTCATAGCATACCACGCAGCCGGCTGCGTGGTTATGTGGCGACTTTTACCCACTAAACACCACCTTTTAGGAAATGGCTTAACGATCTGACTGGAGATCTCTAAGCCGTATACGAACGCGACCCTCCTTGGCAGAAAGGAGGGCGCAACTTGTATGTTGAGCGGAAAAAGCTTAGCTACTCCGGAGCTAAACCATAAGAAGACCGCGAAAAATAAAAATAGTTTTATTTTTTACAAGTATAAATTAAAAGTTATATGAATTTTTTATATTCTAAATAATAAAGATAAGTTATATCTATCGTCCGGAATGAATAAAAATATTGTAAGTGCACACACACTGCATCTACAATGAGGCTCTCAATTCAACTGTAGGTTCTTTTTTGTATGCTTGTTACGTGATATTTTCTTCAATTTTGAACGGAGCTTAATATTATTTTATTATAAAAGTAAACCCACTACAGTAATAGTCGATAAAAATTTGACGAAAAAATACCACCACTACGGGTGGAAAATAGAAGTTTTTAATGTTACTATTTAGACGACATAGCAGTTGTTACTTTAAGCTTGTTATAAGAAATCCACTCCTAAGTGTCAAAAACTTGCCTTTAAATGAAATTAAAAGCCAATATGAAGAATGTCGTGGTTTTAACTATTTTATACACTTTGCCTTATAACCAATTGCTTAATTTGTTTATTTTTGTAGTTTTTGAAGTCAGCATTTACTTTTTATTTAAAGCTTAAATTTTAACAGTTTAATTCAGTAGAATATCATACAAAAAATCGGTCAAGTGCATGCTGCGCTGTGCTAGATCCGTGTTCCGTGCCACTAAAATAAGTAGACATATATAGACACCGAGGTTATATGTTAGGTGACCCATTACGAATGAGTCACAGTACAAAATATATAAAATCAATAATGCAATATAATATACAATTATAATATTATAATATACAAGTACCTGAATAATAGAACTTCGCGGCGGCTTTCGTTTATATACTTAAATATATAAAAATAGGGTTGACTTTACAGCCCATCCCTGCAACTTCCCGCTAATTTTATATAATAATAATATTTCTTTATTTTAGATGTCAAAGATCCATAAGTTATTAGTATAACTTAGCTTAGGTTAGTAATTGAGAAAATTAAATAAAATCAAATTATATCAAAACCAAAATCAAATCACTTTGTCCCACACATTCACTGGCCACACTTGCCAATGTGTGTCACAATACAAACGATCGACGACGTAGATAGTCCAGACGTTGCTTACGTCGTTCCACACTTTCATAAGTCGTATGATGTTCTTTTTCTTATAATTTCAAATATATTTCGTAAATAGCATACTTTCGAGGCGTGTTAATAAGCGATTTTCTTGAAGAGAGAGTTGTATCGATTTTCATCTAAATTTTCTTGGCTACGTGAGGTTTGCTTAAGCTTGAACACTTTTTTATTCGTTTTAAAAATAAGTAATCCGTAAACGTTATTTGCTAAACAATATATAATTTCCTCACGTTCCATAGTTGCACCCTTGATAGAGGATTAGCAACCGCAGTGTTTTATTTGCTAGTTATATGAAAGATGGTGCTGGACTGCTCCTGATTTTTTCCCTCTGTCAATCCTACGAAACCCACGGGACGATATGGGGTATTTGATATATTTCTTAACTAACATTATGTGTTTGAGAAACATAATATTGGTAATAATAATTTTTACGACATCCTCATTGGTGTTAGTACGATTACATTATGGCGTATACTGTTTTTTTTTTGCACCAATATCTTGAAAATTTCGTGTAGTGCCTTCTAATTTTATATTACTAGTTAGTATAAAGCCATTTCCGAGAAAGCAATCACGTATATTCTGTAACCACTGATCCGCCCCGGCTTTGCGTGGGTGATTTCTGGATCTCGGTAGCAGCACCACTTACTAAGTGCAATTGTAAATCTATACTATCCAGGGACCCACTGAAACTAACACAAAAAATTGAATCAAAATCGTTTGAGCCGTTTTCGAGTTTTAGCGAGACTAACGGACAATAAATGAAAATTGAAAATTTTTATTTAAAGATAATATGATTTTTATATAAATATAATAAGTAATAGGTAACCTTAGGTAAACCATTGGTAATCTTATAAAATTATCTAAGCATGTCCTACGACAAAAAATATATGATGTGTAATACAGGACTGAAAGTTATACAGGTTTACGCACCAACGTCTGAACCTCCCGATGAGGAAGTAGAGGAAATGTATGAGGATATTTCTAGAGCCACACATTCCTAAAAACCTCACTATACGGTGTTAATGGGAGACTTCGACGCAAAACGAAGCACAAGAAAGAACGGTGAGCTGAAGTTAGGGAAATTTGGGAGAGGGCAACGTAACCCTTGGGTTACGTTACGCCAGCAGCTGGCCGATTTCATGGAGAAATAGGAACTCTTTATGATGAACTCTTTCTTCCAGAAGCGGCCCCACAGAAATTGGACCTGGTCAAGCCCTGACGGCTCGACATAAATGGGATTGACTTCATTATGACGGTAGACGGAGACTGTTTAGTGATGTCTTAGTGATCGCAAAGGTGAAAATTGGCAGCGACCAACCAGATGGTTAGAGGCAAACTGAGCCTAAACGTTAAGTTGGAGAGATCTCGTCTAATGAAGTCAACACTCCATCACCCTCGTGCTGTAATCCAAAATCCCGAAACCTTTCAACTCGAGTTACAAAACCGCTTTCAGTGCCTAGGAGATTGCGATGCAGTGGACGATATGAATGACAAGCTCGTGGAAACTGTCCATCTAGTCGGAACTAAGTTGTACAAGACCCATCACAGAAGAACACAAAAAATCTCCAACCACACTCATAATCTCACGGCTGTTAAACGGGAGAAGAGGCTCCAATCGTCAGCAGATTTGACAGCATACAGGCAACTGAACAGACAGAACTCCAAATGCATGCGGCGGGATTTACGCAACTTTAATACTGCTCGTATTGAAGAAGCCATCGAGCGGAACCAGGGCTCCAAAGTCTTTTCCAGAGATCTCTCTGCTGGAAAAAGCCAACTGTCAAAGCTGAAGACCGAGTGTGGCAGCATTTTTTTCGGGACATCTGAGGTTTTGAGTGAGATTGAGAGGTTCTATTGGCAGCTGAACACATCATCGTTGGAGTCACGCGCAAGTGTGAGTAACGATCCAAGAGTGTCTTATCCCACACTATTCCGATGATATCATCGGAATAGTGTGGGATAAGACGTTATTTTGAGCGAGATTAGAATGACTCTGCAGCACCTTAAAAACGGCAGGGCCCCAGGCGAGAATGGAATTACAGCTGAGCTTCTGAAAGCGGGTGGAACACCGGTACTTAAAGTCCTTCAGAAGCTCTTCAATTCCATCTGCCATGGTGGTACTACTCCGGAGACATGGAGCAGAGGTGCGATGTTCATGTTCTTCAAGAAAGGCGACAACGCTCTCTTGAAGAACTACAGACTGATATCCTTTCTGAGCCGCGTGTACGTGCTGTTTTCGAGAGTCATTACAAATCGTCTCTCACGCAAACTCGACGACTTCCAGCCTCCCGAACAAGCCAGTTTCCCTGCCATCCAGTAATCCTGCGGCAGATTGTACAGAAGACCGAGAGTACAATCTGCAATTTTGCCTGGCGTATGTGTAATATGAGAAAGCTTCCTTTGATTCCGTCGAAATTTGGGCGGTGCTAACTCCCTTCAGCGGTGACAAGTTGACTGTCGGTATATCGAAGTGCTGAAGTATTTGTACAGTAGAGCTACGATGGTATAACCGTTATAACACTTAGTTCTAATTTACCATTTTTCCACCGACATATTCAAAAGGATCAGTATGCTGAAGTTACAATGGACTTACAATATAGCTCGAAGAACGGACAATCGACGGGGAAGAAAGACTCTCGAATGGCAGCCTCTTAACGGTAATCACTCTCGCATCATTTCGATTGTTCTATAATTTGGTTTCTTCTGCACTAGAGTATGCTTCCGGTGTATAGAATATATTCTGACTGCATTGAGTGGGTGCAGAGTTGTTTTCTTCGCATTGTTTATGGCTAATGTGGTTACTTGCGTTCTCTACCATCATAAGACGCTTGACTAAAGTTTTTTTGATGTCCAAAGATTATCTTTGAGAAGATAATTTCCCGACCGAGTATTTTTGCACAAGTTTGTGAATTCTCGTATAGATTGCTCAGAGTTACTCAGACTAATTAAATTCAATTCCGGTATACGACAAAGTGCTCAAAGAATTTTCAGGTTAGACATACAAAAGAGTAACACTTCCTTTTTCAACCCTGTTGTCAATATGTACCGTGATTACGACATAATTAAGCGTAGTAACGTAGATCTAGATATATTCAATTGTAGCATTGATAGATTTAAAAGAAATTTACTCGTTTCTCTTAATATTGAATTTATTTAATCTAGTTTATTGTACTGCAGTTATATTATTGTTACGAGCTTAGGGTTCGTGACAATAAAAACTGCCGAATGAATTAGCAAAATTGATTCTTTAATTATCGACACCAATTAAAACTTAAAACTTAAAAGACACTAATAATTAATCACACTTAGGACTTTAGTTCACTTTATTTCGCTCTGAAGTCTACACTTGTGTTGCCAATTCAATACTACTCCGGTCGCGCCCCTAAACGGCTTTATACAGGCCTTTTCCACCGAAGTAGAAAATTCGAGTGTGGAGTTTTCTAGAAAGCTTAGTTCTTCTATTCGATACTAGATGGCGCTAGTGGGAGAGTTTTAGAAATATCTTGACGCTCCTATTTCTGCTACTTGATACTAGATGGCGCTAATACCGGCATATACCGCCATATACCGGCATTAATCATGGCACGCAACATTATTATGCTATGAATACTTTTTTACATTGTAGTTTAGGTCAAAGCCAATATACTTCTAATTTTATAACTTTATGTAATTACTGTCTGTTTGTTTAACATATTCAATAAAATACAAATTGTGATTTGGATACAGCTTAGATTGGAACCTAGGATGCGGAATAATAATCAAATATTTCGAACACTACATCATTCGGTACTCTTTATTATAAAAATTACGTGTCATATTGTATGTCCGCGATGAATTCTGAAATCACTCAACCGATTTTAATGAAATTTTGTAGATGTGTTTTGTTTGCTCCAACTTGACAGATAGAATAGTTTTCATTCCGATAAGTTACCCTCAATATTTGTATTGCGAATTTAATTTTTTTAAAGGACGAAAGTTCGTTGGAAACAACTAGTAAATATATGACTAAAACAAAAAGTTTCATCTAAAAGAGCGAATTATAACCACATAATAATCTTTTTTTATAGAATAAGGGTGATAAACGAGCGTATGGTACATCTGGTGGTAAGTGGAAACTGTGGACCATAGACATCTAAATTTATCTTCAATCAAGAATCAAAATGCAGATGCGTTGTCACCCCTGAGGACTGAGATGAAATGCCTTATTTCCTGTAAAAAGGGTCTCTGGTTTTCTACATTCACCATACGAAACACAGCAGCATTAGATTACTATTTCACGTTGGTATTCTGTGAGAGCATGGTCTTATCCCGGTGGAGCCGACCCGTTTGTACTGCAACGTGGCTCTACCACGTAAAAATCCATGAAAACTTTTACAGAAAAACAAGACATAGTTACATAAAATATTTAAGCGTGGAATTTCATTCAGCATTTTCCAACTCCGAAGCGGATGTTCAAAATAGTTCGCAGTGTATTTGACTGTGTATAAAAGGAAACAAGCAATTACATGAGTATTTATCTGTATGCCGCCGGCCGTTGCACTGTGCACGCATAACTTACAGTTTGTAGGAACGTCTGCATGGCGGCGACTTAGTTGTATCTATGTAGTAAGATAAGCAACACACACCAGCATTAAATCGTATCGCTTGATTTATTTCAGGATATTACTGTAGCTTGAATTTTGCTAGAATTGTAGCTGGTGTATAAAGGATTGCTCAGCGCCCATACATTGTTCGCCCTGGAACCAAAAGCATCTGAAAATTGTGTGTTGTATTGTCGATCATGAGGGAATTCCTATATGATCTTATTTTTATAGCGGACTAGCTGCAAAAAAGATATATTTCAAAGAAGTATCAGATTTTGAGGTTATAATAGAACTACCACTATTATGGTTTTTATTATTTGGTGTGATTTTTTAGAAACTGAAATACAATATTGTGTTACATTTAACAATTTTAGTAACGTCTTTCAACAACATAAAACCACTAGCAGAGCCACAATTTACACAAAATACATTTTTCATTGCATATACGTAAAAAAATGGAATATAAACTCCCTTAGTAAAAGTAAATAAATGAAAGGGTGCCAAACTACTCTACCAATATCAAGACATGAAATTAATTTTTAGAACAACAGTGCTGACGACATAAGCGAATTATACAAGTTCTGTAAATGTCTATCCTCGAATAACTTTACCGATATAATGTTTATCGATTTATTGTTTATCGTAATTTTTATATTAAATACTTATATTAATTATCATAAACTCGTAAGTGATCGTTTAGTTAGAAGTAAACCACACTCTTTTCTTAACCATGATTAGAAAACTTGATCATGATGAAATATTTAGATTTTGTTTACTTCAGCATTATTTCAACTATCTATTAATTTACGAGTTTGACCTCATTCATTAGGTACAGTAGGTTTTTTTTAATTATACTTTAAGGGAATAACAAAAAGAAATGGTGGTTGATTGTTTTTATTATAGTTTATATTTGCACTTTATTCGATATAAATTAAAAATGTGATTCAGATTAAAAAATATGCAACTGTTCCTTAAAAACTCAAAAGATCGATTATGATCAATTGGGCGTACCTAGTAATTTTTATACACCACATGACGTTTGACGAAGATGGCGGCGATTAATGTTATAAGTTGTATAGAAATTTTTTTAATGATAAAAATCATTTTGGCATGCAGCTAGTCCGTGTTGTAAAAGTATTTGCAACAAATATAATAAAATAGATATTTAATTATCGTGTATGTCCGATTTTTTATTGCACAGGGCGATTTTGGACATTGTCCTTTGAAACTCGGCATGCATTCCAACTAATTTTATGGTACAAAAACTTTATTCGCGTTGTTTGCTTATTTAAGGACTAAATGAGGTTTATTTTCTTCTACGTGCACATGATAACGGTTATCAAGCTCACATTTCACTTCGCACTTCAATGAGAAAGTGTTGAATATTTAAAATTAAACCAAAATACATTTAATTAACATTTATTTTTTGTTTTTACGTTTTGGTGCTAAGACATTGTGTATAGTAGAATTAATGTTCTTTGCCTATCGTCTGCTTAGACTTTTTTTAAAGCTTGGTTTTTATGACCCATGGAGTTGACTAAAAAATATCTCAAGCTCATATTAATAACTTTGAAATGTCGTCTAAATAGTTATTTTAAAAACTTCATTCTATTTTCACCAAATTTATATGGAGCTACTACTGAAGAGTACCCTATTCATTATTAATAAAAAAGAGTCATTTAAAGCGGTTCGCAATTGACAAATATATTGCGTAACAATACATGCAAATAAAATACACTCGAATTGGAAACCCTCTCCTTTTTTGTAGCCAGCGGTAAAAATGGCTACCTATCGTGATAATTGACGTTTAGAGGATAAAGTTGTCGGTAAACCCAATCTTATTCTTGTCTTATAATATATTACTATATGGGATGATCATGTCAAAAGTATTTCTTGGCCAAAGTTACTTTGTTCAAATATATTGCTAGTCAAAAATTTTAAATCATAGCTGAAATTAGTCTGAATGTCATTTACTCTAATTGGTTGCGTCAAAGCACACATTTGCATTTCGTATTTGTTAGTTGAGTTAGCTGACATAATCCTCCTCTCTTTAATTCCTTCCCCACATAAGCCTGCCTAGAAGGGGATCTAGGTACTGGTGGATGCCTATTCGGTCCTCCAATGAGAGATGTGCTCCGCCAAGTAGAAAGCGACACGGCGGAAGCTATAAGATCACGCGCGCCACCATCTCGTCGCAACGCAATTTTCATTGTGCCCGCAAAGCCTTCGAGAGGTTCTGTTTTATTTGTTGTTCCTTTATCCGCAGCAGCTCATCTCCCGTCATGTCAGCCAATGCCGAATTTCTAAGCAAGTATATTGTCCAAAGTCCGCGACGTGCCACGTCCACTATTTTGTTTTGGTTCCTTTTGAACCACGTTAATATAGTCCACTTAATCGTTCACCCCGCCATGCCTTTGGTCACTTTTCGCGCACCCATACTTTTGGTCCTGTCGATACGGATTTGAACAAGTAACCTACGGCTCAATCTTGATTGACTTGTCAAAATGCTGAACTGAAATTCGGACAATATATTTTGGTTTAGTTGTGCCTAAGTTCTTTAGTAGATTTTAGTTTCGCTTCGCGCCTCTGGGGGTACTGTGGGCCAATTTCTTTGATTCTATCGCTAAAACGCAATAGTTTTATCTTTCTATTTTATTAGCTGCATTCGGAATATTATAGGTACATAGACGCCTATTTTATTTAGTTCTTCACCGCAGTAGATGTCTATTTACTTATATCGCACTGCAATTTATAATATTTTTATACGAATTTTATATTATAGTGTGTTCCTGCATAAATAACTCATTTGATTTGATAGTGCACGCTACAAATAGCCGCCTTCTGCATTCACCCGCAGACGTATTATATCTCTCACAATTACATTTGACTTGTTTACGCATAAATCGTTTCTTTCGTTTGGATATTTATCATTGTACCTGCAACATGCAATTGACCGGGCTTCTTCTTAGAATATTTTGTATCTCGTTGTGTACATACGCATAAGAAGTTTACTTGTATTAAAGTATCTTGATTTAATATTATTTCGTGGGACAGTAACTTGTCACTTGCTAAACATTACCTGATTTATTGTTGTGTGGAATAGATTCAGTGCCGGGTAATAGTAATCTCCTTGTACATAGTAAATAAGGCGTTTAATTTTCTGTTCTCCGCCGATACACGATTTGCTCCTTTGGTTTGATATTAATTGATCGCCTGTATATGGATGATTTGAAAAAGAAGCCATCTCAACCACCGCTGAAGTTATAAAACACATGAAAGCAGGTCAATTCGATCTAATCAAGTGGAAGAGTAATTCGCGTACGGTTTTGAATACAATCCCACTGTCACGTCGTCTTTCAGATGTAAAGGAATTTGACGATTCTGATTCGCACAAGGTGTTCGGTTTGTGTTGGTCGCCTGAATTAGATGTGTTTAGTCTTAAGGTAAAAACGTCTACTGAGACCTGTACAAAGCGCACGATATTATCATGTGTTACTAAATTATGGGATGTCATGGAATTTGTAGCACCTATGGTATTGTATGCTAAGCTTTTGATTAAACAACTTTGGTTTTGAGAATGTGATTGAGATGACAAACCACTTAATAACATTGTTTGTTCGTGGCTACGCTCTAGGGAGAAACTCCCTTTACTAAGTGAAGTTAAAATATCACGTCATGTAAATATCAGTAAGGATAGAGTTGTCACTGTCGTCGGTTTTGCGGACGCTAGCGAGAAAGCTTACGGGGGCGTTGTATATTTCCACGTCCAGAATGTTCTTCTGTGTTGGTAAACAAATCCGTAACAACATGACCGTTATTATTTTAATTTTTAAGTTTAAAAGAAGTAAGTCGCAATAATGTGATTAAAAATTACTTATACATGAAGGGTACGCCACCTTTTTGTAAATTTGATGAGACAGACTTCTATTTGCAGCAAAAAAACTGAACAATTAGGCATTTATGTAGGACGTCGATTTCGCCGCGCAACTAGATTTAGTCTAGCACTGCGGCTGCAACTAGTTTTATTGTACGCATAAGGCAACGCCTGCATATGACTACTTACCTCCGGGTCGCCGGTGGCGCGTGTGTGTCTCTATGATTATAACTATTAAAGCACAATTTATGTTATTAGAGGCTAATTTTTCACATTTCATCATTATTTTTGTCATTCATTTCATTTTGCCACAGTTGCCACTCTAGAAAGACGGGTTTGCTACAGTTTTTTAAGCTGTTGCATAGCTTTTATTGCGGGCTTTGAGCGCGGCGGCCGAACCAAGAAATTCCGTAACGAAATTAACCTAAGACCCCAAAATCTAACATCGTCTAACATCATTTCAGTTGAGCAGCAGACTTCGGCACGGTGTTAGTGTTCGTGCGACTAGAGGTATGCGTGTAGACTAGTTGCATGTGTTGTAAGATAATAAAAATATTTTAAACAATAATATAGTTTATTACAAGAAGCATATTCTTTGGATTTATATGAGCCGTCGTCATGCTAGCAACTTTCGTGAGTATTTAATAAACACAGACTTTATAGAAAAATCCAACTTCTTTAAGCATAACTGTGTATAAGTGGCTGCCGTGAAACTAAAAAGTACTTTGCATAACTTAGATAAGCGGCTGCAGTTATGACGTCACTGAGGTCAAGTGGTCTCCACCATACCAATCTAAATGAGAGACCCTATAATATTAGCTTACAAAAAAACAGATGTTTAATGTAATTGTTGGTATATTCTGAAGGTAGTGCACTGTCGTTTCTTGCTAGTGGTAGTTACCAAAGAATATGCGGCAAAAATAACAACACTTATGTGTCGCAGCCTTCAGTGTCCCGCTGTGTTCATGAGGTTCTGGAAGCCCGTCCTTCCCCGGTCGAGCCGGCCCAGTCGTGCATATTTTTTAAAGGTTCTGCTGAACATTGGCCCGCGACACACTCCCATGTTTTTTTTAAATAGGAATGACAAAGATACTCCCTCTAAAATGGAAGAGGCTCTTAATGTGTTCCTTAATATTATAGTAACTTTAGTAGTTACTAAGAATTTTCAACGCGTTGGGAATTAGGACAATTCCCATCCATCTCCAGCCAGTAAGATTGATCATTAGAAGTTCATCCGAGTGTTGTCAAAAAATATATCCGCTTTCCGCAAAACTTAGAAGAAAGGCTCCAACTAAAGGAAAAGTAGGTACCATAAACAAAATTAATAAATAATTATAATTTCATAAGTTGATAAAAATGCTATGTAATAGCTTTACCGCGGCAGTCCCCGAGTGCCACACGTAGTTTTTTAATTTCCTAGTTATTATTACGAAGATGTTGCAGCCTACCCTCCAACGTTGTTTACACGCAGAGGTCATATGGGATAGTGGATATTGATACATTGCCACAAACGCATTAAAAATTGAACTTGTATAAATAAAATAATTGTTTTTTTTCACTTTCATATTCAATTCATCATCATCATCATTACAGCCCTTCACAAGTCCACTGCTGAACATAGGCCTCCCCCAAGCAATGCCACAAAGCACGGTCCTGAGCCACCTGCATCCATCGACTTCCTGCATATCTTACCAGGTCGTCACTCCATCTAGTGGGGGGTCGCCCTACACTACGCCTACCGGTACGAGGCTGCCACTCGAGAACCTTTCTTCCCCATCGGTTATCGGCTCTTCGAGCTATATGGCCGGCCCATTGCCACTTCAGCTTACTAATCCGTTGGGCTATGTCGGTCACTCTGGTTTTACTGCGGATATCCTCATTTCTGAGTCTATCACGCAGAGAAACTCCGAGCATAGCCCTCTCCATAGCTCGCTGAGCGACCTTGAGCGTCCTCATACGGCCAGCAGTGAAGGACCACGTCTCAGATCCGTAAGTCATCACTGGCAACACGCACTGGTTGTACAATCTAGTTTTTAGAGATTGAGGTATACCTGACGAGAAGATATGTCGTAATTTCCCGAACGCTGCCCAGCCGAGTTGAATCCGTCGATTTACCTCTCGGTCGAAGTTGGACTTACCTAGTCGGACTATTTGTCCCAGGTAAACGTACTCGTCAACAACTTCGAGCATAGTGCTCCCAACAACTACCGGCATAGGTGTGACATGGACATTAAACATGATCTTTGTTTTGTCCATGTTCATCTTAAGACCTATCCGTTGGGAGGCACTATTGAGGTCATTGAGCATAGTGCTTAAGTCCTCCAGCGATTCTGCCATAAGGACTATATCGTCGGCAAATCGAAGGTGAGTGATGTACTCGCCATTGATGTTAATACCGTATCCTTTCCAGTCCAGTAGCTTGAAAACGTCTTCCAAAGCAGCGGTGAAGAGTTTCGGGGATATAACGTCACCCTGTCTTACACCTCTCTGCAGTTGGATAGGTTTCGAGCTCTGGTTCTGTACTCGGATAGCCATCGTAGCCCTACTGTACAAACACTTCAGCACTTCGATATACCGACAGCATTGAGTTATAATGTACTACGTACTAGAGAAGCTATTCCAAACAAAAATTGTGCACTACTCGTATGTCTTCGCGCATGCGCGGTAATAGTAGAGTCGCGCATGCGCAGTTGGTATAAACGCGCATTGCGCTTGCGCGGTCAGTTTTTGTTATTATAGATTATACGTAAGTAGAATGGTCAGTATGTAATAATTGTTTATTTATATTGTATTGTTAATTATATCGAGTACAATTTTTTAAATTGTTTTTTATTTTGTATATGTGCTAATTTAATATAATATTACATAATATTATGTCAGAATTACATTTTAATGATATTTTTATCTGAATATTTTAAAAGGTATCTATGTCAAATATAAAAAAACGTACTAAATGTATGTTTAACAAAACTTATTAACATAAAATTTAAATTACAAATATATTTATTTAAATTAGAATCATAAATGTTGTAAATAATCGTTCATAAATGCTGGGCACGCGAGAGTTAAAAATGGACGAATTTATTCCACTTTGACTTTGATGTGGAAACTTAAAAATAAAATAAAAGAATAATAAGCGGATTTAAACATGGAAATTTTTGCCAAATCATAATAACTTATATATGTTTCTATAAAAAAAATGTGTATAATAATATATTCGTCCTATACTTAAGTACCCACGGAAATGTCGCATCTGAACATATTAATTTCATAATCTATATTCAGTGACACGAGATGGCGTCTTAGGAATAATTTGTTTTATTATTAATTTATAATACTTTTTTATTGAATAAGTATCTTATTAACCGATGAAAAGTAATTCCTTGGTTTTTACTGACATTTCTTGAATTATTTGTGCAATTTCTAAGTACACAAGACGGCATATTTTTATCAAGAGATTTTTTTTAAATCAACACAACACGTGACAACTCTACAAGCGCCTAGCGAGTGACTGATTAAAGTGCAGTGCATGAACCGCAGTTGAGTGGAACAGAGTAGCTGAATGCGGTGTCTCCTCTAGTACGTAGTACATAATAGCTCAATGACCGACAGTCAACTTGTATACATATTCATGTACATATTCAATTAGGTTATAATAAAAAAGTAAAGTAGTATAATAAAAAAGTTAGATAAATGGAGGATGAGTTCCGGTAACCAGGACTTTTTGTTGTAATTATCCTTCTTTTTGAGGATCTTTTTTGTGATTTTCATTATTCCTTATAATTGTCGAGTTATTCCTAAAAATCTGGAGTCAATAATTTAAAGTTTTTTTTGTTAGTATCAATTGCAATTTTCTTTTATCTATCATTAGGCTGACCATTACGGCCCCAAAAAATTTAACCAACAACCCATATACAACTTATATATACAAACATTGTATATCTTTGATTTTTTAAGGATCTTCAAGCTTGTAATTATTTCT